>JAULJL010000032.1:2407500-3007500 GCA_030761205.1 Fremontodendron californicum | reverse complement strand
GAGTTATTATTGTTTAGTCTAATTGTGTTTATGATCTTTTATATTTTTATGTAATTTGGTGTTTTTCACAAGTTTCTTTGAGTGATTTCAGATTACTAGAATTAAGGGCAAATCCAGTTCAGTTCCAGTTCCGACACATTTTTCCATATCAGCTATATCTGGAGTTTCACTGAAGCAATAAGGCTGAAATTTGTAGCCGTGCAAAGCTAAGAGGCATATCTATCTTTTTCATGTTTTATACTTCTTGAAACGGAGTCGTTTTCCCTAGCGAAATTGACCATCAAGTTGGCTGATGTGCAATGACGTCTGTGCTGACCTGTTTTCGTATTTTGCCCATATCTGCTTATCCACATCAGCAAATGAGCTGATTCTAATGGCTATGGATCCGTAACTGATACGGGAACCTTTGTCTAGAAGACCATACGATCAGATCAGGCCTCTAATATTGACGAAATCGACCATCAAGTTGGCTGATGTGCAATGACGTCTGTGCTGACATGTTTTCGTATTTTGCCCATATCTGCTTATCCACATCAGAAAATGAGCTGATTCCAATGGCTATGGATCCGTAACTGATAGGGGAACCTTTTTCTAGAAGACCATGTGATCAGATCAGGCCTCCAACATTGACGAAATCGACCATCAAGTTGGCTGATCAAAATTGTCATACAATATGACGAAAATTGTTAGAAAAATTCACCCACCTATTATACCTACCTTTGAAATTTGTAAAGCTTGTCTCTTGTCATTTAGCCTTCCAAAATGTGTATAAATAGAGGGCCTTGGATGATTGTAGAGGATCATATTGTACATAGGTAGGATATTAGCCATTTTAATAAAATTCTCTAAGTTTTCTTCTTCTTTCTTTTCTCTAGTTTTCTTTCTTTTCTCTAGTTTTCTTTTTCTTTAGAGAGAGCAAGAGGTTGGATAATTAATATTCTTCCTCTTCTTCTTTCTTTCTTTTATTTTCTTCTTAGATTTTCTTTAATTTTATGTTTATGTTTACAATGCCTATGCTAGGCTAAACTTCTATTTGGTTAAGGGTGATTTCAAAGCCCTAGACATGTTTTGTGATTGATTTTCAGATTCTATCTATCATTAATTTTCTATCAAAGTTGCTTATGTTCTTCTACAAGAATTGTTCATGATGTTGTCTTGATTTATTTAGGTGTACAACTAGATAGATCTTGATAATTATCTATTGCTAGTCTAGGAGTCTTGATCCGTGTAATTGTCTTGATTTTCTATTCATAAGTGGCAATTTGTGATTAATGATTATGGTCAAGTTTTCAATAATTGCAAAGTGGAACATAACCTAAGTTGAACAATCCGAGCTTATGTGTTTGTTGCTTAGATCAACCTATCTTTCTCATCATAAAGCTGCCATTAAATTGAATCTAGAGAGCTTATTCTAGGTTGTTTGATGGTTAGAGATTAAATAGAGAGCTTGTTCTATTTAACGACAAACTAAGGAAAGATTGGGATAACAGAGCTTGTTGTTATCTACGGTTGTTAACTTTGATAGTTGGTTGATATTGATAGATCTGAAATTGATTCTTAATGATGTCTAGTGGTGGAGAATGAAACCTTAACCATATTTTTCATATTTGATTCTTCTTACTTATTTGTTTTCTTACTTTTAGTTTGCTTATTTTTTATATTTATTTTTATTGGCTGGTTATACCGCCTAATTTGTATATTAACTTTGTTTTATTTTTATTGGCTGGTTATACCGCCTAATTTAGTATATATATTTTTATTGGCTGGTTATACCGCCTAATTTAGTATATATATTTTTATTGGCTGGTTATACCGCCTTGCATCTTATTCTTATTATTTACTTTAGTTTAAATCTGACTTCAAAAACCCCTTTTCTTTTATTGTTCTTGAATTTAAGTTTTAAACTATTAACTTATAAACTAAAACCCAATCCCTGAGGACTCGACCCTTGCTAACTACTATACTTACAATTGATCTTTTTAGTGCAAGGTTAAATAAGATACACTCTTTTGGGTGCATCAAATTTTTGGCGCCGTTGCCGGGGATTGTTTTCTTTAGTTTATTTGTTACTTGGTTTATTCTTATTTTCAGTTCTAATTAGTTTTATTTTCTTGTACATACAAGTTTTTCTTTTCAAATTTAAAAAAAAAAAAAAAAAAAAACGATGGAATTGAGCAATCTAACACTTGAAGAGTTGGTGGCATAGATGAACATGGAGAATCAACAAGCCAATCTCACATTCCCAGTTCAACAATTTGCCATGGGAGGATGTCAAGGCCATCAAGTGTTCCAAGACCAACAGTATGATCATTACTCAAACACTTACCATGAGGGATGGTGGGATCATACTAATTATGGCTACTCGAAAAATTACCAAGAAGTAGATCCTTATGCCAATTACACTCATCCATCTAGCTTCAATCAATCATGGTCCCAAGAACCAGATCTTTTTCAACCACCACATATGACTCAAAACTCAGGTACTTCTTTAGAAGATCTTGTCTATTCTCTTGTTACTGATACATTGCAATTTCAACAGGAAACAAGGGCAAGCATCCAGAGTTTGGAAAAGCAAATGATCCAATTGACTAGTAGTATGGTGGGATGGGTAGCACAAAGATCTGAAGAACTCCCTGCCCAAACAATGATTAACCCAAAGGAGAATACTACTATTGTGACCTTGAGGAATGAGGAACAAGATGAGGATGAGACAAAATTAGAGATGAATTCTATTCTTGAGGATAATGAAGCCAATGATCCAAATAAGAGTATTTCGGCACCTGAGGTAACGTTTGAGATTCCAATTTTTACTAATGTTTCTTCTCCACCTTTTCCTAGTAGATTCGCAAAGTTCAAGGAGGATGAACATGAACAAGACACGCTGGAAACCTTAAACAGTTTGTTTGTGGATGTCATTCAACAAGTACCAAAAGATGCACCATTCCTCGATGAGATATGCACCACCAAGGATGATGGAATAATACTTGTAATGGAGAATGCATCCACTGTTGTGCAAAGAAAGCTTCCTCTCAAACGCATAAATTTGGGAAATTTCATGCATGAGCCTGACAAGCCTAAAAAGCCAAGAAGGGGTGTTGGTTAGATTCAAAACACTAACTCAAGTGTTAATTGGGAAGACAGCCCAATTAAAGATGAAATTGCCAACCTTCCATATTCAGATTTGCTTTCTCTTTCTCTTTCTTTTCCTTTTCCTTTTTCTTTTATTATTTTTATTGTTTTTATTTTTATTTCTTATTTTTCTTTGTTAATTGTGTTTACTGTTTTTAAGTTCATTTAGGCTGCATAAGTTTCTTTTGTTTAATAGTTCTATTCTCTTACATATAATTCTTGCATTGGGGGATAATAGCATTACATTAATGACAATGTAAGAATTATGTGTGGGGGGAAGAATTTAGGATTTTATTTAGAGTGTTTTGTTTTTGAGTCTTTTTATGTTGTTTTTCTTTCTGATCCTTGTTTTGAAAAACACTAGATGTAAATATAATTTTTTTTAACCCCGGTTAAATGGCGGATAACGGTACTCCGTGATTATTTAAATCGGTTCCATCAGCTACCCACAAAACTGATATTGTATATAAATTTCTCTTTCAATTTCTCTTTCATTTTTTTTCAGGATGGATGATATTCTCACAAGATTGCAGAAACGATTTCCTCCTTTTCCTCGAAATATTTTACTGAAGCTTTACCAAGTTCGACTTGAAAGATTAAGAATGCTTATGCACAAAGGGATTCCTGAAGACATACGTTGGATAATTGAAGCCAAGGTACGTGAAGATGAATATCTTCCTGTTTTGCATTTACCAGGTACAGGTAGAAGCACTTTTGCAAAGAAGCGACGAGCAAAGCGCATGAGTTCAAACTGCCACAAATGTGCACGATGGACGTGTAACGGTAAATGTCGTTCTATTGGGATTTCGTCCTCTAATCGAGATGATAAAATTGAATTCATTAAGGATGGACTGAGTAAGGAGAATTTGGGTAATATCCAACTTTCTCTTGAGACGCATCCTAGTGGAGACGTACAAAGAGAAATTCTTGATTTATGGCCGCAATTCCAAAGAGAATGGCAACATCTTGGGAATCTGATGTTAAAAGACCCTGTTTGCCAGCTTGTAAGAAAACTGGATGGGAAGCATATCCTCGACTCATAGAAGGCGTTTAAGCCGTTTCTGGACGTAAAACCAGAGGAAGATGTGAGCCACAATCACAACTACAATAAATGACTTCTCAGCTTTTGGTTTGATTTGCAATAACTTTATTTCGGTTTAATTTACGTGTTATTCGATTTATGTAATTATTCTCATTTTTTTTATTTGTCTTTTACGGTTGATTTTTCTTCTCTTTTTTATTTTCTTCCTGAAATCAAGCAAAAATCTTTTGTTAGGTTAACATTTTCTTCTGACAGGTCAAATACACTTTCGGCGACATTATTACTCTTGACTTTTACGGTTGATTTTTCTTCTCTTTTTGATTTTCTTCCTGAAATCACGCAAAAATCTTTTGTTAGGTTAACATTTTCTTCTGACAGGTCAGATACACTTTCGGCGACATTATTACTCTTGTCTGATTCACTACTCAGTCCTCTATATATTACACCATGTACTCATTCTCTTTCAGGCACTCGAAAAAAAAGAAAAAAAAATGGAAAGTACTTCGTCCCAACGCATTAAAAAAATTTGTGTTTTTGGAGGTGCTTATCCAGGGAAAAATAACATATTCGCTGATGAAGCCATAAGAGTTGGAGTAATACTTGCCCAACAAAAGATCCAGTTGATTTATGGAGGCGGTAGTACGGGTTTAATGGGAGCAGTCGCTACAGCAGCACACGCCGGAGGAAGTCCAGTTCTAGGAATCGTGCCAAAACTATTCACAGATTTTTGTGGACCTACCTTGGGTAAGGAAATACAAGTCTGGAGTATCCCTGAACGGATAACAATCATGTACCATTCTGCCGATGCATTCATTGCTTTACCAGGAGGTCTGGGTACATTGGAAGAAATAGCTTGCGTGGCTTCTTGGTCATCTTTGGTCACAAATAAGAAACCCATTGGTTTGCTTAATATTAATGGTTATTTTAGTAATTTGCTTACATATTTAGATAATGCTGTGGATAATGGATTCATGTTTTCAGAGGCAAGGAGAACCATAATTTCTGCTACAACCATTGAAGATTTACTCAAAAAGCTCCAAGCTTATGAGTATTTATCTGCTACGGTTGTTTCGCAAACGCTCGAAAAAAGAAAAAGAGATATGGACGAGCAAGGAGTGGATTGCACTTTGTCTTTGTGACATTATCTAACATTTTGCTTGTTGTGTCTCAGTTATAATAAGTGGTTAGCAACCTCTGCAGGTAATATCTCCTAAATTCTACCTTTAAAATTTGACATTGGGGACAATGTCATATTTTAGTAGGGGGTAAGGGACATATTTTGCTAATTTAAAAAAAAAAAAAAAAAAAAATTAAGAAGTATTCATTCTGAACAAGGTCTGAGTAAGGGAGACTTGAGACATACCTTGTCAGTTTGATTTCTTCTTTTCAAAAAAAAAAAAAAAAAAGAAAAAGAAAAGTTTGTTGTGTTTTAAGCAATTTAGAAGTATTCATTCTGAACAAGGTCTGAGTAAGGGAGACTTGAGACATACCTTGTCAGTTTGATTTTAATCTTTTTATGTTTACTTGTTAATTTTTGTTTAGTATTTTAGGATTATTTAGGTTGCATGGTTTTGTTTTGTTTTGAGTCTTAGTTGTTCCTATTCCTATGTTATTAGTTCTTTTCTCTTACACATGATTCTTTCATTTGAGTTAATAGACTTACATTGAGGACAATGTAAGAATTAAGTGTGGGGGGAATGATTTAGGATTTCTTTTATTTTTGTCTACTATTTTTTTTATGAGTCTTTATTATTATTATTATTATTATTATTTTTAGTGTTTTAGTTACTTTCAATACTATGATGAGATATGAATTGCATAAGTCTAAAACAGATTTATTAGTGAGAAGATTTTCATGAGAATTGAGCTTGATGTCAACCTTTTTATGAGCCAATGTTAATATGATATGTTGATTGAGAAAGAAGCATGTTTAGACTTAATCTGACTTGTATAATCATCCTTGTGAGTTTTTGAGCCTATAATGATTGATGCATTATACAAATCAATCTAATGTCTTTCTTGAGTGCTCTTATGATTACAGGATTCTCTAGAACTTGCTTTAAACCGTTTGAGACTATATTGATACATGTGACAACATGAATATGATAGAGGCATTAGGATTTTTAGCCAGAGCCAAACAGCCATCCCTTATTGATGTTCCAAGAGAACATCCCCACTAGTGAGCCAATTTGAGCCTACATTGAATATGCTGTTTTATTGGTAACCACAACTTACACCTAGCCTAAATATACTTATATCCTTACCCTTGTTCTAAAGATGGATTATATATTTTGAGACATATTGCAAAAAACAAGGGATATTTTTAGTTGAAAATTTGGGTTAGAAGGAAAGATAAGTGTGGGGGAGGAGAGAGGCAAAAGTCAAGAGAAAAAGAAAGGGATCATTGTCAAATACATTCCCATATTAAAAAAAAAATAATATCTTCTCTTGGACTTCTAGTTAAAGTAAAGAAAAAGATGTTACAAAGTTGGTTAGAATGATGCAAAGGCTCAACATGAATTTTAGCCTATGTTATTATGTGCTTTATAAGAGTTTTGAGAAGTTTTATTTGTATGATCTTATTATGTCTCTAAACTCTATGAACTCTTTGGAACCTTTGTGATATCTTTATCCTTTTGTTCTTTAACCACATTATAACCCTTTGGCCCCATTACAACCTTGAATAAAGACCTCTTGATTTATGAAGTTGTATGATCTAAATAGTGGAGAATAGGTGGACAAGCAAGCATATGGTAGAAGTGTTTTCATGAGACTGATTGAGTGTAAACACTTTACCACTACTTTAAAGAGTGAAAATCATGAGGGTATATCATGTGAGAAGTTGAGATTAAATTTGAACATGCACTATTTTGATAGAGATATGTTATGTTAATATTGGCTTAACTCAAACAATTTACATTCAAGCATGATTTTTTGTGAAATTTTTTTAAGCTATTGATTAGTTTATAAGACTTGTTCAAATATTGTCTCTAATTTGTATTGAAAGGATTAGGAGTAAATATTTTTAGTATATGTAGTTTATTTATATGAAGTTTATTTATATTTTAATGTTTGTGGGTATCGTTCTAGTAAACCCTCACGAGACTAAACTCGTCCACTAGGGACACCTAGGGGTTTAAAGGCTTGTGTCACATGCTAAGTGCCACCGTGATTTCCTACGAAAGTGGATTAGATTAGATTTTCTTATTTTATTTTTATTGAGTCGTTGCTAGGGACTAGCAACAATCTAAGTGTGGGGGTGTGATAACTCGTATAATTATATAGTTTTTAGTTATGTTTTATTATTGTTTTGTGTCAAATACGAGTTATTATTGTTTAGTCTAATTGTGTTTATGATCTTTTATATTTTTATGTAATTTGGTGTTTTTCACAAGTTTCTTTGAGTGATTTCAGATTACTAGAATTAAGGGCAAATCCAGTTCAGTTCCAGTTCCGACACATTTTTCCATATCAGCTATATCTGGAGTTTCACTGAAGCAATAAGGCTGAAATTTGTAGCCGTGCAAAGCTAAGAGGCATATCTATCTTTTTCATGTTTTATACTTCTTGAAACGGAGTCGTTTTCCCTAGCGAAATTGACCATCAAGTTGGCTGATGTGCAATGACGTCTGTGCTGACCTGTTTTCGTATTTTGCCCATATCTGCTTATCCACATCAGCAAATGAGCTGATTCTAATGGCTATGGATCCGTAACTGATACGGGAACCTTTGTCTAGAAGACCATACGATCAGATCAGGCCTCTAATATTGACGAAATCGACCATCAAGTTGGCTGATGTGCAATGACGTCTGTGCTGACATGTTTTCGTATTTTGCCCATATCTGCTTATCCACATCAGAAAATGAGCTGATTCCAATGGCTATGGATCCGTAACTGATAGGGGAACCTTTTTCTAGAAGACCATGTGATCAGATCAGGCCTCCAACATTGACGAAATCGACCATCAAGTTGGCTGATCAAAATTGTCATACAATATGACGAAAATTGTTAGAAAAATTCACCCACCTATTATACCTACCTTTGAAATTTGTAAAGCTTGTCTCTTGTCATTTAGCCTTCCAAAATGTGTATAAATAGAGGGCCTTGGATGATTGTAGAGGATCATATTGTACATAGGTAGGATATTAGCCATTTTAATAAAATTCTCTAAGTTTTCTTCTTCTTTCTTTTCTCTAGTTTTCTTTCTTTTCTCTAGTTTTCTTTTTCTTTAGAGAGAGCAAGAGGTTGGATAATTAATATTCTTCCTCTTCTTCTTTCTTTCTTTTATTTTCTTCTTAGATTTTCTTTAATTTTATGTTTATGTTTACAATGCCTATGCTAGGCTAAACTTCTATTTGGTTAAGGGTGATTTCAAAGCCCTAGACATGTTTTGTGATTGATTTTCAGATTCTATCTATCATTAATTTTCTATCAAAGTTGCTTATGTTCTTCTACAAGAATTGTTCATGATGTTGTCTTGATTTATTTAGGTGTACAACTAGATAGATCTTGATAATTATCTATTGCTAGTCTAGGAGTCTTGATCCGTGTAATTGTCTTGATTTTCTATTCATAAGTGGCAATTTGTGATTAATGATTATGGTCAAGTTTTCAATAATTGCAAAGTGGAACATAACCTAAGTTGAACAATCCGAGCTTATGTGTTTGTTGCTTAGATCAACCTATCTTTCTCATCATAAAGCTGCCATTAAATTGAATCTAGAGAGCTTATTCTAGGTTGTTTGATGGTTAGAGATTAAATAGAGAGCTTGTTCTATTTAACGACAAACTAAGGAAAGATTGGGATAACAGAGCTTGTTGTTATCTACGGTTGTTAACTTTGATAGTTGGTTGATATTGATAGATCTGAAATTGATTCTTAATGATGTCTAGTGGTGGAGAATGAAACCTTAACCATATTTTTCATATTTGATTCTTCTTACTTATTTGTTTTCTTACTTTTAGTTTGCTTATTTTTTATATTTATTTTTATTGGCTGGTTATACCGCCTAATTTGTATATTAACTTTGTTTTATTTTTATTGGCTGGTTATACCGCCTAATTTAGTATATATATTTTTATTGGCTGGTTATACCGCCTAATTTAGTATATATATTTTTATTGGCTGGTTATACCGCCTTGCATCTTATTCTTATTATTTACTTTAGTTTAAATCTGACTTCAAAAACCCCTTTTCTTTTATTGTTCTTGAATTTAAGTTTTAAACTATTAACTTATAAACTAAAACCCAATCCCTGAGGACTCGACCCTTGCTAACTACTATACTTACAATTGATCTTTTTAGTGCAAGGTTAAATAAGATACACTCTTTTGGGTGCATCAATTATACAAGTCAGATTAAGTCTAAACATGCTTCTTTCTCAATCAACATATTATATTAACATTGGCTCATAAAAAGGTTGACATCAAGCTCAATTCTCATGAAAATCTTCTCACTAATAAATCTGTTTTAGACTTATGCAATTCATATCTCATCATTGTATTAAAAAGGAACTAAAACTCACAAAAAAAAATAATAATAATAAAGAAGAAAAAAAAATAGTAGACAAAAATAAAAGAAATCCTAAATCATTCCCCCCCCCCCACACTTAATTCTTACATTGTCCTCAATGTAAGTCTATTAACTCAAATGAAAGAATCATGTGTAAGAGAAAAGAACTAATAACATAAGAATAGGAACAACTAAGACTCAAAACAAAACAAAACCATGCAACCTAAATAATCCTAAAATACTAAACAAAAATTAACAAGTAAACATAAAAAGATTAAAATCAAACTGACAAGGTATGTCTCAAGTCTCCCTTACTCAGACCTTGTTCAGAATGAATACTTCTAAATTGCTTAAAACACAACAAACTCTTTTTTTTTTTTTTTTTGTAAAGAAGAAATCAAACTGACAAGGTATGTCTCAAGTCTCCCTTACTCAGACCTTGTTCAGAATGAATACTTCTTAATTTTATTTTTTTTTTATTTTTATTTTAAATTAGCAAAATATGTCCCTTACCCCCTACTAAAATATGGCATTGTCCCCAATGTCAAATTTTAAAGGTAGAATTTAGGAGATATTACCTGCAGAGGTTGCTAACCACTTATTATAACTGAGACACAACAAGCAAAATGTTAGATAATGTCACAAAGACAAAGTGCAATCCACTCCTTGGCTTACCATAAACAAGTCGATAAGGAGACATACCAATGGGTGTCTTATATGCTGTCCTATAAGCCCAAAGTGCATCATCAAGTCGTGAACTCTGATGCACCCAAAAGAGTGTATCTTATTTAACCTTGCACTAAAAAGATAAATTGTAAGTATAGTAGTTAGCAAGGGTCGAGTCCTCAGGGATTGGGTTTTAGTTTATAAGTTAATAGTTTAAAACTTAAATTCAAGAACAATAAAAGAAAAGGGGTTTTTGAATCCAGATTTAAACTAAAGTAAATAATAAGAATAAGATGCAAGGCGGTATAACCAGCCAATAAAAATATATATACTAAATTAGGCGGTATAACCAGCCAATAAAAATAAAACAAAGTTAATATACAAATTAGGCGGTATAACCAGCCAATAAAAATAAATATAAAAAATAAGCAAACTAAAAGTAAGAAAACAAATAAGTAAGAAGAATCAAATATGAAAAATATGGTTAAGGTTTCATTCTCCACCACTAGACATCATTAAGAATCAATTTCAGATCTATCAATATCAACCAACTATCAAAGTTAACAACCGTAGATAACAACAAGCTCTGTTACCCCAATCTTTCCTTAGTTTGTCGTTAAATAGAACAAGCTCTCTATTTAATCTCTAACCATTAAACAACCTAGAATAAGCTCTCTAAATTCAATTTAATGGCAGCTTTATGATGAGAAAGATAGGTTGATCTAAGCAACAAACACATAAGCTCGGATTGTTCAACTTAGGTTATGTTCCACTTTGCAATTATTGAAAACTTGACCATAATCATTAATCACAAATTGCCACTTATGAATAGGAAATCAAGACAATTACACGGATCAAGACTCCTAAACTAGCAATAGATAATTATCAAGATCTATCTAGTTGTACACCTAAATAAATCTAGACAACATCATGAACAATTCTTGTAGAAGAACATAAGCAACTTTGATAGAAAATTAATGATAGATAGAATCTGAAAATCAATCACAAAACATGTCTAGGGCTTTGAAATCACCCTTAACCAAATAGAAGTTTAGCCTAGCATAGGCATTATAAACATAAAATTAAATAGAATCTAAGAAGAAAATAAAAGAAAGAAAGAAGAAGAAGAATATTAATTATCCAACCTCTTGCTCTTTCTAAAGAAAAAGAAAACTAGAGAAAAGAAAGAAAACTAGAGAAAAGAAAGAAGAAGAAAACTTAGAGAATTTTATTAAAATGGCTAATATCCTACCTATGTACAATATGATCCCTTACAATCATCCAAGGCCCTCTATTTATACACATTTTGGAGGGCTAAATGACAAGAGACAAGCTTTAAAAATTTCAAAGGTAGGTATAATAGGTGGGTGCATTTTCTAACAATTTTCGTCATACATGACGATTTTGATCAGCCAACTTGATGGTCGATTTTGTCAATTTTGCAGGCCTTATCTGATCACATGGTCTTCTAGAAAAATGTTACCCTATCGGTTACTGATCCATAGCCGTTGAAATCAGCTCATTTGCTGATGTGGATAAGAAGATATGGGCAAAATACGAAAACAGGTCAGCATAGACGTCATTGCACATCAGCCAACTTCATGGTCGATTTCGTCAATATTAGAGGCTTTATCTGATCACATGGTCTTCTAGACAAATGTTCCCCTATCAGTTAGTGATCCATAGACGTTTGAATCAGCTCATTTGCGGATGTGTATCGGACGATATGGTCAAAATGCGACAACTGCTCAGGACAGACGTCATTGCACATCAGCCAACTTGATGGTTGATTTCGCTAGGGAAAACGACTCCGTTTCAAGAAGTGTAAAACATGAAAAAGATAGATATGCCTCTTAACTTTGCACGGTTAAAATTTCAGCCTTATTGCTTCAGTGAAACTCCAGATATAGCTGATATGGCAAAAGGTGTCGGAACTGGAACTGAACTGGATTTGCCCTTAATTCTAGTAATCTGAAATCACTCAAAGAAACTTGTGAAAAACACCAAATTACATAAAAATATAAAAGATCATAAACACAATTAGACTAAACAATAATAACTCGTATTTGACACAAAAAAAATAATAAAACATAACTAAAAACTATATAATTATACGAGTTATCACACCCCCACACTTAGATTGTTGCTAGTCCCTAGCAACGACTCAATAAAAATAAAATAAGAAAATCTAATCTAATCCATTTTCGTAGGAAATCACGGTGGCACTTAGCATGTGACACAAGCCTTTAAACCCCTAGGTGTCCCTAGTGGACGAGTTTAGTCTCGTGAGGGTTTACTAGAACGATACCCACAAACATTGAAAAACTAAAATATAAATAAACTACATATACTAAAAATATTTATTCCTAATCCTTTCAATACAAATTAGAGACAATCTTTGAACAAGTCTTATAAACTAATCAATAGCTTAAAAAATTTCACAAAAAATCATGCTTGAATGTAAATTGTTTGAGTTAAGCCAATATTAGCATAACATATCTCAATCAAAATAGTGCATGTTCAAATTTAATCTCAACTTCTCACATGGGATACTCTCTTGATTTTCACTCTTTAAAGTAGTGGTAAAGTGTTTACACTCAATCAATCTCATGAAAACAGTTCTACCATATTCTTGCTTATCCACCTATTCTCCACTATTTAGATCATACAACTTCATGAATCAAGAGGTCTTTAATCAAGGTTGTAATGGGGCCAAGGGGTTTGTAATGTGGTTGAATAACAAAAGGATAAAGATATCACAAAGGCTCCAAAGAGTTCATAAAGTTTAGAGACATAATAAGATCATACAAAAAAACTTCTCAAAACTCTTTACAAGTACATAGTCACCTAGGCCGGATATTCATGTTGGGCCTTTTCTTCATTCTAAACAACTTTGTAACATCTTTTTCTTTTTCCACAAATTCAAGAGATGATTCATATTTTTTTTTTTTTTTTACATAGGAATGTATTTGCCAGTATTCCATTTCTTTTTCTCTTGACTTTTCTTTTCTTTTCCCCCCACACTTATTTCTTGTTTCTAACCCAAATTTTCAACTAAAAATATCCCTTGTTTTTTGTAATATGTCTCAAAATATATAATCCATCTTTAGAACAAGGGTAAGGATATAAGTATATTTAGGCTAGGTGTAAGTTGTGGTTACCAATAAAACAGCATATTTAATGTAGGCTCAAATTGGCTCACTAGTGGGGATGTTCTCTTAGAACATTAATAATGGATGGCTGTTTGGCTCTGGTTATAATCCTAATGCCTCTATCATATTCATGTTGTCACATGTATCAATATAGTCTCAAACGGTTTAAAGCAAGTTCTAGAGAATCATGTAATCATAAGAGCACTCAAGAAAGAAATTAGATTGATTTGTATAATGCATCAATCATTATAGGCTCAAAAACTCACAAGGATGATTATACAAGTCAGATTAAGTCTAAACATGCTTCTTTCTCAATCAACATATCTTATTAACATTGGCTCATAAAAAGGTTGACATCAAGCTCAATTCTCATGAAAATCTTCTCACTAATAAATATGTTTTAGACTTATGCAATTCATATCTCATCATTGTATTAAAAAGGAACTAAAACACACTAAAAAATAATAATAATAATAATAAAGACTCATAAAAAAAAATAGTAGACAAAAATAAGAGAAATCCTAAATCATTCCCCCCACACTTAATTCTTACATTGTCCTCAATGTAAGTCTATTAACCCAAATGAAAGAATCATGTGTAAGTGAAAAGAACTAATAAACAAAATAAACTTATGCAGCCTAAATGAACTTAGAAACACTAAACACAATTAGCAAAGAAACATAAGAAAAAGATAAAGAAAAAGAGAGCAAATCTGAGGATGGCAGTTTGGCAATGCTTTCACTAATTAGGCTGCCTCCCCCAATTAGCACTTGATTTAGTGTTTTGAACCTAACCAACACCCCTTCTTGGCATTTTAGGCTTGTCAGGCTCATACATGAAATTTCCCAAATTTATGCGTTTAAGAGGAAGCTTTCTTTGCACAACAGTGGATGCATTCTCCATTACAAGTATTATTCCATCATCCTTTGTGGTGCATATGTGATCGAGGAATGGAGCATATTTTGATACTTGTTGAATGACATCCACAAACAAACTGTTTAAGGTTTCCAGCGTGTCTTGTTCATGTTCATCCTCCTTGAACTTTGCGAATCTACTAGGAAAAGGTGGAGAAGAAACATTAGTAAAAATTGGAATCTCAAACGTTACCTCAGGTGCCGAAATACTCTTATTTGGATCATTGGCTTCATTATCCTCAAGAATAGAATTCATCTCTAATTTTGTCTCATCCTCATCTTGTTCCTCATTCCTCAAGGTCACAATAGTAGTATTCTCCTTTGGGTTAATCATTGTTTGGGCAGGGAGTTCTTCAGATCTTTGTGCTACCCATCCCACCATACTACTAGTCAATTGGATCATTTGCTTTTCCAAACTCTGGATGCTTGCCCTTGTTTCCTGTTGAAATTGCAAAGAATCAGTAACAAGAGAATAGACAAGATCTTCTAAAGAAGTACCTGAGTTTTGAGTCATATGTGGTGGTTGAAAAAGATCTGGTTCTTGAGACCATGATTGATTGAAGCTAGATGGATGAGTGTAATTGGCATAAGGATCTACTTCTTGGTAATTTTTCGAGTAGCCATAATTAGTATGATCCCACCATCCCTCATGGTAAGTGTTTGAGTAATGATCATACTGTTGGTCTTGGAACACTTGATGGCCTTGACATCCTCCCATGGCCAATTGTTGAACTGGGGAGGTGAGATTGGCTTGTTGATTCTCCATGTTCATGTATGCCACCAACTCTTCAAGTGTTAGATTGCTCAATTCCATTGTTTTTTTTTTTTTTTTTTAAATTTGAAAAGAAAAACTTGTATTTACAAGAAAATAAAACTAATTAGAACTGAAAATAAGAATAAACCAAGTAACAAATAAACTAAAGAAAGCAATCCCCGGCAACGGCGCCAAAATTTTGATGCACCCAAAAGAGTGTATCTTATTTAACCTTGCACTAAAAAGATAAATTGTAAGTATAGTAGTTAGCAAGGGTCGAGTCCTCAGGGATTGGGTTTTAGTTTATAAGTTAATAGTTTAAAACTTAAATTCAAGAACAATAAAAGAAAAGGGGTTTTTGAATCCAGATTTAAACTAAAGTAAATAATAAGAATAAGATGCAAGGCGGTATAACCAGCCAATAAAAATATATATACTAAATTAGGCGGTATAACCAGCCAATAAAAATAAAACAAAGTTAATATACAAATTAGGCGGTATAACCAGCCAATAAAAATAAATATAAAAAATAAGCAAACTAAAAGTAAGAAAACAAATAAGTAAGAAGAATCAAATATGAAAAATATGGTTAAGGTTTCATTCTCCACCACTAGACATCATTAAGAATCAATTTCAGATCTATCAATATCAACCAACTATCAAAGTTAACAACCGTAGATAACAACAAGCTCTGTTACCCCAATCTTTCCTTAGTTTGTCGTTAAATAGAACAAGCTCTCTATTTAATCTCTAACCATTAAACAACCTAGAATAAGCTCTCTAAATTCAATTTAATGGCAGCTTTATGATGAGAAAGATAGGTTGATCTAAGCAACAAACACATAAGCTCGGATTGTTCAACTTAGGTTATGTTCCACTTTGCAATTATTGAAAACTTGACCATAATCATTAATCACAAATTGCCACTTATGAATAGGAAATCAAGACAATTACACGGATCAAGACTCCTAAACTAGCAATAGATAATTATCAAGATCTATCTAGTTGTACACCTAAATAAATCTAGACAACATCATGAACAATTCTTGTAGAAGAACATAAGCAA
This sequence comes from Fremontodendron californicum, assembly GCA_030761205.1. NCBI lineage: Eukaryota > Viridiplantae > Streptophyta > Magnoliopsida > Malvales > Malvaceae > Fremontodendron > Fremontodendron californicum. The sequence goes on along the minus strand of JAULJL010000032.1, from coordinate 2,991,264 downwards.
CTTTGATAGAAAATTAATGATAGATAGAATCTGAAAATCAATCACAAAACATGTCTAGGGCTTTGAAATCACCCTTAACCAAATAGAAGTTTAGCCTAGCATAGGCATTATAAACATAAAATTAAATAGAATCTAAGAAGAAAATAAAAGAAAGAAAGAAGAAGAAGAATATTAATTATCCAACCTCTTGCTCTTTCTAAAGAAAAAGAAAACTAGAGAAAAGAAAGAAAACTAGAGAAAAGAAAGAAGAAGAAAACTTAGAGAATTTTATTAAAATGGCTAATATCCTACCTATGTACAATATGATCCCTTACAATCATCCAAGGCCCTCTATTTATACACATTTTGGAGGGCTAAATGACAAGAGACAAGCTTTAAAAATTTCAAAGGTAGGTATAATAGGTGGGTGCATTTTCTAACAATTTTCGTCATACATGACGATTTTGATCAGCCAACTTGATGGTCGATTTTGTCAATTTTGCAGGCCTTATCTGATCATATGGTCTTCTAGAAAAATGTTACCCTATCGGTTACTGATCCATAGCCGTTGGAATCAGCTCATTTGCTGATGTGGATAAGAAGATATGGGCAAAATACGAAAACAGGTCAGCACAGACGTCATTGCACATCAGCCAACTTCATGGTCGATTTCGTCAATATTAGAGGCTTTATCTGATCACATGGTCTTCTAGACAAATGTTCCCCTATCAGTTAGTGATCCATAGCCGTTTGAATCAGCTCATTTGCCGATGTGTATCGGACGATATGGTCAAAATGCGACAACTGCTCAGGACAGACGTCATTGCACATCAGCCAACTTGATGGTTGATTTCCCTAGGGAAAACGACTCCGTTTCAAGAAGTGTAAAACATGAAAAAGATAGATATGCCTCTTAACTTTGCACGGTTAAAAGTTCAGCCTTATTGCTTCAGTGAAACTCCAGATATAGCTGATATGGAAAAAGGTGTCGGAACTGGAACTGAACTGGATTTGCCCTTAATTCTAGTAATCTGAAATCACTCAAAGAAACTTGTGAAAAACACCAAATTACATAAAAATATAAAAGATCATAAACACAATTAGACTAAACAATAATAACTCGTATTTGACACAAAAAAAATAATAAAACATAACTAAAAACTATATAATTATACGAGTTATCAAACTCCAATCCTTCCTATTTGGATTAACTGTCTTTTCAAGGATGGACTTAACTTCTCGGTTTGACACTTCAGCTTGCCCACTAGTTTGAGGATGATATGAGGTGGAGACCTTGTGTGTGATGTTATACTTCCTCAAAAGTGCTTCCATAGTCCTATTGCAAAAGTGAGTACCTCTATCGCTGATTATGGCCTTTGGCGTTCCAAACCTAGCAAAGATGTTAGTCTTGACAAAATCTGAAACAACTTTAGAGTCATTAGTCCTAGTGGATTTTGCTTCCACCCACTTTGAAACATAATCAACGGCAAGTAAAATATAAAGATTACCAAAAGAAGGAGGAAAAGGTCCCATGAAATCCATGCCCCATACATCAAAAATTTCAACAATAAGTATTGGAGTTTGAGGCATTTGATTTCTAGCACCTAAGTTACCTGTTCTTTGGCAACGATCACATGACTTGCAAAAGAGGTATGCATCTTTGAATATGGTAGGCCAATAAAATCCAGAATCAAGAACTTTCATGGCTGTTCTTTTGGATCCAAAGTGTCCTCCACATGCATAAGAGTGACAAAAGGTGAGAATAGATTGAAATTCAGTTTCGAGTACACACCTTCTTATAATCTGATCGGAGCAATGCTTCCAAAGGTAAGGATCATCCCATATGTAGTATTTGGCATCACTCTTGATCTTATTTCTTTGAGCTTGTGTCAACTCTTGTGGCAACTTCTTGGTAACTAAGTAATTAACAATATCAGCATACCAAGGAGTTGTTGTACTTATAAAAAGAAGTTGCTCATCCGGAAAGTTCTCATTCAAGGGTAGTGCATCCTCTTCATGAACTAAACGGCTAAGATGGTCCGCAACCAGGTTGTCACTACCTCTCTTATCTTTTATCTCCAAATCAAACTCTTGTAAGAGAAGTATCCATCTAATCAACCTTGGTTTGGCCTCCTTTTTAGTGAGCAAGTACTTAAGGGCTGCATGGTCAGAATATACAATTACTTTAGTGCCAATTAAATAAGATCGAAATTTTTCTAAAGCAAATACAACAGCCAAAAGTTCTTTTTCAGTAGTGGAATAGTTCAATTGAGCATCATTAAGAGTTCGGGAGGCATAATAAATGGCATGTGAGGCTTTGCCAACCCGTTGGCCCAAAACAGCTCCAATGGCATAGTCACTAGCATCACACATGATTTCAAAAGGTACATTCCAATCTGGTGGTTGGATGATAGGAGCTGATGTCAAGAGTCCCTTCAATGTTTCAAACGCCTCTTTGCATTTATCATCAAAGTGGAAAACCACATCTTTTTGTAGTAGCTTGCAAAGAGGTAATGTGATCTTTGAGAAGTCTTTGATAAATCTCCTATAGAAACCTGCATGTCCAAGAAAAGAACGAACCTCTCTCACATTTGTGGGAGGTGGTAAAGAATGCATAATATCTATTTTAGACTTATCAACCTCTATCCCTCTAGAAGAAATAACATGGCCCAAAACTATTCCTTGTTCTACCATAAAGTGGCATTTTTCCCAATTCAAAACAAGGTTAGTTTCCATGCATCTTTCAAGTACAAGTGTAAGGTTCTCTAGACATCTATCAAAAGAATCACCATAGACACTAAAATCATCCATAAACACTTCTATGATGTTCTCTACATAATCTGAAAATATGCTAACCATACACCTTTGGAATGTAGCTGGTGCATTACAAAGACCAAATGGCATACGCCGGTATGCAAAAGTACCAAATGGACATGTGAATGTTGTTTTCTCTTGGTCCTCCGGAGCAATGGCTATCTGATTATAACCTGAAAAACCATCAAGAAAACAATAATGAGAATGGCCAGCTAACCTTTCAAGCATTTGATCAATAAAAGGTAAAGGAAAGTGGTCTTTGCGAGTTGTGGAATTAAGTTTACGATAATCAATACAAACTCGCCATCCTGTTTGGATCCTAGTAGGAACAAGTTCATTCTCATTATTTGCTACCACCGTTACACCTGATTTCTTTGGAACCGCTTGGACTGGGCTCACCCATTTGCTATCCGAGATAGGATAGATCACTCCAACATCTAGGAGTTTCAGTATCTCCTTTTTCACAACCTCCATCATAGGAGGGTTCAATCTTCTTTGTGCTTCTCTTGTTGGTTTAGACCCTTCCTCTAACAAAATCCGGTGCATGCACATGGATGGGCTTATTCCCTTGATATCGGCAATTGTCCAACCAATTGCTGTTTTATGCTCTCTAAGCACCTGGATAAGTCGCTCTTCTTGCAAAGGTGTGAGCTCTTTGGCAATGATGATCGGTAGTGTGTCCTTTTTACCTAAGAACACATATTTCAAGTGGTTCGGTAGTGGTTTCAATTCTAAAGTTGGTGCCTGCAAAATGGAAGGTAGAAGTTTCTCATTAGATAAAGGCAAATCAATAAATGAAACATCAAACCTTGCATCTTTAGGTTGCAGCGAGTGTAAAGATTCTAGTGCCCCTTCCACCTGGTCACTCAAGGCTAGTTTAGCATTCCCCATTCCGAGATGGTTGCTAATGACTATTTCTACACTATCTTCACCATCTAGCTCATAAGCTTGCTGCACTAGTGAGTCAATTATATCAATATTAAAAACAGAATGCACATCACTAGGATATCTCATGGCCTCAAAAATGTTAAAGCGAATTATTTCACCATCAAATTCCATAGTTAAAGTGCCATCATGTACATCTATTTTAGTTCTTGCTGTTTTCAAGAATGGTCTCCCTAATAGAATAGGTGTGGGATTAGAAGACATCTCATCTTCCATCTCAATAACATAAAAGTCAGCGGGAAAAACCAATTCATTAACCTGTACAAGAACGTCTTCTACAACTCCTCTTGGATAAGTGTTAGAACGGTCAGCAAGTTGTATTATAACACCGGTTTCCTCTAATGGTCCTAGATTCAATGAAGCATAAATTGAATATGGCATGACATTAATAGATGCCCCTAGATCTAGCATAGCACGCTCAAACCTGGTGTTGCCTATCTTACAAGGAATGGTAAACATACCTGGATCCTTGCATTTAGGTGGGAGTTTCTTTTGAAGAACAGCTGACACATTCTCCCCCACACTTACCTTTTCATTCCATTTCAACTTCCGTTTAGATGTGCACAACTCTTTTAGGAACTTGGCATATCTTGGCACTTGCTTGATAGCATCTAGTAAAGGAATGTTCACCTCTACTTTCCGGAAAGTTTCCAAAATTTCCTTCTCTTGCTCCTCCTTCTTGGACTTTGCTAACCTGCCAGGAAAAGGTGGAGGAGTTATATAAGAAGGAAATGATGGTTTAGGAATTACCTTTTTTAGTGGCTCGTTGGGATGTGAAGAGGATGCCATGGTATTGTTCTCCCCTTGAGCACTATCATTTTGTGGTGTCTCTAGCTGTTTCCCACTTCTTAAATTTATAGCATTGGCATTCTCTCTTGGATTCACTATGGTTTGGGAAGGTAATTTCCCAGAATCCCTTGCTTGCATTTGACTCATGGTTGTTGCCAATTGCCCTATTTGAGTCTCCAAATTTCGAATACTTGTCTTTGTTTCCTGTTGAAATTGAATTGTATTAGTAGAAAGAGCTTTAACAAGATCTTCAAGAGAAGTACCTGAATTTTGGGTGGGTGGTAGTTGTTATCGGGTTTGGTATGGTTGTTGCACTCTTTGCTGAAAACCCGGTGGCCTTTGGTCAAATGGTGGAGGAATAGTTTGTGATTGGTTCCCTCCATAATTGAAGTTTGGATGATCCCTCCATCCTGGATTGTAAGTGTTTGAGTAGGGATCATATTTCCTTGATTGGTTCTGAAATCCACCCATGGCATTCACATGTTCATTGGTATCCTCTTGAAGTGTTGGACACATATCAGTTTGGTGCCCTATGTTTGAACATATGCCACAAGCCTTTATTTGTTGTATTTTACCTACAGCCAATTGTTGAACAAGAGAAGTCAGTTTATCAAATTTTTGTTCAAGGGATGATATACTTACCTCATTAACTCTCTTGGGTTGTGGTGGTGGATCTTGTCTCATTGAGAACTGTTGAGAATTGGCTGCCATGTTGGAGATTAATGTTCTAGCAGCCCTGGGAGTCTTATCAACTAGAGCTCCCCCACTAGCGGCATCTATCATACTTCTCTCCATGGGCATGAGACCTTCATAGAAGTATTGGATGAGAAGTTGTTCACTTATTTGATGGTGTGGACATGATGCACAAAGTTTCTTGAACCTCTCCCAATATTCATATAAGGACTCTCCGTTGTATTGCCGAATCCCACATATCTCTTTCCTAATGTTGGCAGCCTTAGATGCTGGGAAATACCTTTCCAAGAATGCTTTCTTCAAATCATTCCATGTAGTGATGGTCCCGGATGGTAGATAGTAGAGCCATTCCTTTGCTGAATCAGCTAGAGAGAATGGGAAGGCTCTCAACTTAACTTGTTCTTCCGTGACCCCTGTTGGTCTCATGCTTGAGCAAACTACATGGAATTCCTTGAGGTGCTTATTTGGATCCTCTCCTGCAAAACCATGAAAAGTTGGGAGAAGATGAATCAAACCAGATTTTAATTCAAAAGCTACCTCAAGATTAGCATATTCAATGCATAATGGTTGTTGACCCATGTCCGGAGCGGCTAGCTCCTTGAGAGTTCGGTTGTCAGCTGCTACCATCTCTCCTTGCTTCTCTTGGATGTTTTGGATCAACTCCTCGATTGGTTGTTGGTGAGAAGTTATAAATTCTCGAATTTTCCTAAGTCGTAAGTCTTCTTCGGGAGCTTGGAACATTCACTAATAAAAAAAATAAGAAAGTAAATAATTAGAACAGAAAATAAGAATAAACCAATAAACTAATAAACTAAAGAAAGCAATCCCCGGCAACGGCGCCAAAAATTTGATGCACCCAAAAGAGTGTATCTTATTTAACCTTGCACTAAAAAGATAAATTGTAATTATAGTAGTTAGCAAGGGTCGAGTCCTCAGGGATTGGGTTTTAGTTTATAAGTTAATAGTTTAAAACTTAAATTCAAGAACAATAAAAGAAAAGGGGTTTTTGAAGCCAGATTTAAACTAAAGTAAATAATAAGAATAAGATGCAAGGCGGTATAACCAGCCAATAAAAATATATATACTAAATTAGGCGGTATAACCAGCCAATAAAAATAAAACAAAGTTAATATACAAATTAGGCGGTATAACCAGCCAATAAAAATAAATATAAAAAATAAGCAAACTAAAAGTAAGAAAACAAGTAAGTAAGAAGAATCAAATATGAAAAATATGGTTAAGGTTTCATTCTCCACCACTAGACATCATTAAGAATCAATTTCAGATCTATCAATATCAACCAACTATCAAAGTTAACAACCGTAGATAACAACAAGCTCTGTTATCCCAATCTTTCCTTAATTTGTCGTTAAATAGAACAAGCTCTCTATTTAATCTCTAACCATTAAACAACCTAGAATAAGCTCTCTAAATTCAATTTAATGGCAGCTTTATGATGAGAAAGATAGGTTGATCTAAGCAACAAACACATAAGCTCGGATTGTTCAACTTAGGTTATGTTCCACTTTGCAATTATTGAAAACTTGACCATAATCATTAATCACAAATTGCCACTTATGAATAGGAAATCAAGACAATTACACGGATCAAGACTCCTAAACTAGCAATAGATAATTATCAAGATCTATCTAGTTGTACACCTAAATAAATCAAGACAACATCATGAACAATTCTTGTAGAAGAACATAAGCAACTTTGATAGAAAATTAATGATAGATAGAATCTGAAAATCAATCACAAAATGTGTCTAGGGCTTTGAAATCACCCTTAACCAAATAGAAGTTTAGCCTAGCATAGGCATCATAAACATAAACATAAAATTAAAGAGAACCTAAGAAGGAAATAAAAGAAAGAAAGAAGAAGAAGAAGAATATTAATTATCCAACCTCTTGCTCTTTCTAAAGAAAAAGAAAACTAGAGAAAAGAAAGAAGAAGAAAACTTAGAGAATTTTGTTAAAATGGCTAATATCCTACCAATCTCCAATATGATCCCTTACAATCATCCAAGGCCCTCTATTTATACAAATTTTGGAGGGCTAAATGACAAGAGACAAGCTTTACAAATTTCAAAGGTAGGTGTAATAGGTGGGTGCATTTTCTAACAATTTTCGTCATGTATGACGATTTTGATCAGCCAACTTGATGGTCGATTTTTTCCATTTTGGAGGCCTTATCTGATCACATGGTCTTCTAGACAAATGTTACCCTATCAGTTACTGATCCATAGCCGTTGGAATCAGCTCATTTGCTGATGTGGATAAGAAGATATGGGCATAATACGAAAACATGTCAGCACAGACGTCATTGCACATCAGCCAACTTGATGGTCGATTTCGCTAGGGAAAACGACTCCGTTTCAAGAAGTGTAAAACATGAAAAAGATAGATATGCCTCTTAGCTTTGCATGGCCACAAATTTCAGCCTTATTTCTTCAGTGAAACTCGAGATATAGCTGATATGGCAAAAGGTGTCGGAACTGGAACTGAACTGGATTTGCCCTTAATTCTATTAATCTGAAATCACTCAAAGAAACTTGTGAAAAACACCAAAATACATAAAAATATAAAAGATCATAAACACAATTAGACTAAACAATAATAACTCGTATTTGACACAAAACAATAATAAAACATAACTAAAAACTATATAATTATACGAGTTATCAACACCTAATCAATACATTTTTCAAATTGGCTAAGCAATCATGAAATGAATCACCAGAAATAGAAAAATCATCCATGAAAATCTCAAGATTACGTTCAATCATGTCACTAAAAATACTAAGCATGCATCTTTGAAATGTGGCAGGGGCGTTACATAATCCAAATGGCATTCTACGATATGCAAAAGTACCAAAAGGACATGTAAAAGTGGTTTTCTCTTGGTCCTCAAGTGCAATGGCAATTTGATTATACCCAGAATATCCATCTAAAAAACAATAAAACTCATGCCCTGCAACTCTTTCTAAGATTTGATCCATGAAAGGCAAAGGGAAATGATCTTTCCTCGTCACTGAGTTAAGTTTCCTATAGTCAATGCACATGCGCCAACCAGTAACAGTCCTAGTTGGAATTAATTCATTGTTTTCATTTTTAACTACAGTAACTCCAGATTTCTTAGGTACGACTTGAGTAGGACTTACCCATTTGCTATCAGAGATAGGATAAATGATTCCATTATCTAGAAGTTTAATGACTTCATTTCTCACTACTTCTTTCATATTAGGATTAAGCCTTCGTTGCATTTGTCTAGAGGGTTTAGCATTTTCCTCTAAATAAATATTATGTGTGCAGATTAATGGGCTTATTCCCTTTATGTCAGCTAAGGTCCATCCTAATGCATTTTTGTGCATTTTCAAAAGTTGTAACAACTTACCTTCTTGTAGTTCATCAAGATGTGAAGAAATTATGACTGGAAAAGTTTCATTCTCACCCAAAAAGGAATATTTTAGCTCGGATGGCAATGGTTTTAAATCCAGCTTGGGTGGTTCAATAGTTGATGGTACAATGACATTTGTGAGTGATGGAAGTTCCTCAAACTTTTGTTTCCAACAATGCTTATCCTGAAAAGAATTTAACAAAGAATCAGTGTGTGAAATTTCTGAAGCATTATCAAACTCACATTCAATTAAAAAAGCTTCTAAAGGATCATGGAATGTGGTAGTGGTGAGATGTTCATGAACAAGTTCTTCAATGAAATCCACTTCATGTACTTCTGAATCATCACCAGGTTGCTTGCAAATGTTGAACACATTTAATTCTAAAGTCATATTTCCAAAAAGAAATGTTCAAAATACCATTCCTGCAATTTATCAGAGCATTAGAAGTTGCAAGAAATGGACGGCCTAATATAACAGGAATTTGAACATTTGGATTTGAAACAGGATGTGTGTCCAAAACAATAAAATCAACAGGGAAGTAAAAATTATCAATTTGAACCAAAACATCTTCAACTATCCCTCGAGGAATTTTTACAGAACGATCAGCTAGTTGAAGTGTAACAGGTGTTTCCTTGAGTTCACCTAAACCTAACTGTTGATAAACAGAAAAAGGCAAAAGATTAACACTAGCACCAAGATCAAGCAATGCACGTTCTATTCTAGTGTTTCCAATGATGCATGAGATTGTTGGACATCCAGGGTCTTTGAATTTTGGTGGAGTAAGGTGCTGAATGATTGAGCTCACACTTTCCGTCAGAAATGCTTTCTTTTGTACATTATGTTTTCTTTTAAATGTGCACATGTCCTTCAAAAATTTAGCATAAGATGGAACTTGTTTGATTGCATCCAATAAAGGAATGTTAATCTTAACTTGTTTGAAAAGTTCATAAATTTGTGCATTTTGATTCAAATTCTTTATTGTTTGCAACCTTTGAGGAAAAGGAGCAGGATGCATACCTTTTTCTTTGTCCAAATTTTCAAGAAGTTCAGACTTACCATCATCCTTACCATTACTTTTCGAAGGGGAAGGAGGATCTTGGTCTTTTGATGGAATGTTTTTGTCAATTGCCTTTCCACTTCGAAGAGTTGTGATAGAACTGGCATTTTCCTGTTGAGTTTCATTGGAGCAAGAAACAAAACATTGAGTAGAAGGGTTAGGCTGAGGTTGAGCAGGAAACTTACCTTTTTCTTGAGTGCGTAATGAAGCTGTCAATGTGGACAAGGTGTTTTTGATCTCATTGATGTCCTGTGAAGTTTGGTTATTCACATTTGCTTGTGTTTGCATGAATGCTTGCAATGTCTCTTCCAAGGTTTGTACACGTGAAGGTTGATAGGAAAAAGTGTTGCCCGGCTTTTGAGATTGTGGTACCTGAACATGATTATTATTCCGCCAACTGAAGTTGGGATGATTTCTCCATTCAGGGTTATACGTTTCAGAGTAAGGAGAAGGAAAAGGCTTTTTAAATGTGTTTATGGAATTTACTTGATCATGCAACGCTTCTTTAAGAATGGGAATGTTTGGACATTCAGAAGTGGGGTGTCCCATGATTTCACAAATTCCACAACTTTCTTCATTTTTAACCGTTTTGACTTCTTTTACTTCTCTAAGTTCCATGGCTTCAATCTTTCTAGCCAAATTAGCTACTTTAGCTTTTATCTCATCTTCTTGACTAAAATGATAGTTACCTCTGTTAGAAACAAGATTAGATCTATTGGAACTTTCAGAGGAATTATCTGTGTGCCAGGCTTGAGAGTTATCTACCAAATGGTCTAGGTAGTCAAAGGCTTCTTCAGGTTCTTTTTCTAGAAACTCACCGTTACACATTGTTTCAACAAATTGTTTAGTTTCGGGAGTTAAACTTTCATAAAAGAAACTAATAAGACGCCATTTTTCAAAACCATGATGTGGACAAGAACTTAACAAATCTTTAAAACGCTCCCAGCACTGAAAAAATGCTTCATTTTGATTTTGATTGAAATTTTGAATCTGTCTTTTCAAAGCAGTAGTTTTATGTGCTGGGAAAAATTTCTTTAGAAACTCAGTTTGTAATTCTTGCCATGTGCCAATTGACCTTGGTTTTAAATTATGAAGCCAAATTTTTGCTTTATCTTTTAAAGAAAAAGGAAAGAATTTTAGCTTCACAATTTCATTTGTACATGGTTGGTCATTAAAGGTGACACATACATCCTCGAAGTCTTTTAGAAACGAGTAAGCACTTTCCGATTCTAACCCATGGAAATTTGGAAGCAAAGCTATCATACCTGGTTTAAAACGAAAGTTGTTTGCATTGAGAGGAAAAATAAAACAAGAGGGTGATGAGTTTCGAGTTGGTTGCAAGTAGTCACGCATGGTGTGTACTTGTCTGTTCTCATCTTCAGCATGAACACTTTCATTGTCAGCCATGGTAGGAGTTGTATTAGAAAGATTACCTGAAAAAGTTTCACAATAAAATCTAACTAAACGACGAGATCTAAAATCACGTCGCCAAACAAGCATAAAACAAAGTTAATATACAGATTAGGCGGTATAACCAGCCAATAAAAATAAAACAAAGTTAATATACAATATAAATATAAATATATAGAAAATTAGGCGGTATAACCAGCCAATAAATATACTTATAAATTTATATACTTAGTATTGCCTCCCTGGCAACGGCGCCAAAAACTTGATGGAGACTCAATTAAGAGTTGTAAACCCAAGTGCAGGTTATGTTCAAGTAATAAATTCTCGGGTGTCCGAGGTCGAACCACAGGGAAGCGTATTAGTAAGTATAAGTTTATAAATATATAAGACAAAGAAAGTAAACAAGATATTAGGGAATCAACAACAAAATAAGATAAACAAGATATTAGAGAACAAAATAAACAAAATATAAAAGAAATTAAACAAGATATAAAAAAACAATAAGAAAAGATGTTGAGGTTAGAGAATCCACTCTTGGTGTTATGCTAAGATTAATCTTGTTTTATTACACAATTGAAATCGACACATAAAGGAAGTTCCAATCGGAAGGTTTAGCAATTCAGTCCAAATTGTCCAACGTCCATAGCATATGATATTATGTTCATTTGGTGTCCTCAAAACTCATAAAAAGAGTCCAAGCATTCCTTATGCCAAGGTATATGTCTACAACAAATCAAGGTTATCAAACCAAGCATTTACTGTGCCATTTCCTTGTCAATAATGAATCAAGATCCCTACTTTGCAAGTATGATTTTAAACCAAAAGAAAATATTATCTATACTAGTGTTTATAAATGATGATTCATTTTAGCTCATGTTTAAGAGACTAACCTTAGCATTTACCAAAAGCTTCACCTCATCACCTCAACAATATGATTAGCATCACATACTAGATATGAATAAAATGAAAAGAAATGTAATAAACATAAGTAAATAAAGAAAAATAAAACTAGAGAAAGGAAAGAAGAAGAAAACTTAGAGAATTTTATTACAAAGGCTAATATCCTACCAATCTCCCTTTAATGCTCATCCAAGGCCCTCTATTTATACACATTTTGGAGAGCTAAATGACAAGAGACAAGCTTTATAAATTTCAAAGGTAGGTATAATAGGTGGGTGCATTTTTCTAACAATTTTCGTCATACTGTATGACAATTCTGATCAGCCAGCTTGATGGTCGATTTTGTCAATGTTGGAGGCTCGATCTGATCAAATGGTCTTCTAGAACAATATACCCCTATCAGCTACGGATCCATAGCCGTTGAAATCAGATCATTTGCTCATGTGGATCGGAAGATATGGTCAAAATACCAAAACAGGTCAGCACAGACGTCATTGCACATCAGCCAACTTGATGGTCGATTTCGCTAAGGAAAACGACTCCGTTTCAAGAAGTGTAAAACATGAAAAAGATAGATATGCCTCTTAAATATGCACTGTAAAAATTTCAGCCTTAATGCTTCAGTGAAACTCCAGATATAGCTGATATGGCAAAAGGTGTCGGAACTGGAACTGAATTGGATTTGCCCTTAATTCTTGATTTAACCTAGTAATCTGAAATCACTCAAAGAAACTCGTGAAAAACACCAAATTACATAAAAATATAAAATATCATAAACACAATTAGACTAAGCAATAATAACTCGTATTTGACACAAAATAATAATAAAACATAACTAAGAACTATATAATTATACGAGTTATCAGTCTCCCTAATAGAATAGGTGTGGGATTAGAAGACATCTCATCTTCCATCTCAATAACATAAAATTTAGCGGGAAAAATAAATTCATTAACCGGTACAAGAACGTCTTCTACAACTCCTATTGGGTAAGTGTTAGAACGGTCAGCAAGTTGTATTATAACATCGATTTCCTCTAATGGTCCTAGATTTAATGAAGCATAAATTGAATATGGCATGACATTAATAGATGCCCCTAGATCTAGCATAGCACGCTCAAACCTAGTGTTGCCTATCTTACAAGGAATGGTAAACATACCTGGATCCTTGCATTTAGGTGGGAGTTCCTTTTGAAGAACAGCTGACACATTCTCCCCCACACTTACCTTTTCATTCCCTTTCAACTTTCGTTTAGACGTGCACAACTCTTTTAGGAACTTGGCATATCTTGGCACTTGCTTGATAGCATCTAGTAAAAGGATGTTTACCTCTACTATCCGGAGGGTTTTCAAAATTTCCTTCTCTTGTTCCTCCTTAGATTTTGCTAACCTACTAGGAAAAGGTGGAGGAGTTATATAAGAAGGAAAAGATGGTTTAGGAGCTACCTTTTGTAATGGATCATTGGGATGTGAAGATGATGCCATGATGTTGTCCTCCCCTTGAGCACTATCCTTTTGTGGTGTCTCAAGCTGTTTCCCTCTTCTTAGATTTATAGCATTGGCATTCTCTCTTGGATTCACTATGGTTTGTGATGCACCCAAAAGAGTGTATCTTATTTAACCTTGCACTAAAAAGATCAATTGTAAGTATAGTAGTTAGCAAGGGTCGAGTCCTCAGGGATTGGGTTTTAGTTTATAAGTTGATAGTTTAAAACTTAAATTCAAGAACAATAAAAGAAAAGGGGTTTTTGAAATCAGATTTAAACTAAAGTAAATAATAAGAATAAGATGCAAGGCGGTATAACCAGCCAATAAAAATATATATACTAAATTAGGCGGTATAACCAGCCAATAAAAATATATATACTAAATTAGGCGGTATAACCAGCCAATAAAAATAAAACAAAGTTAATATACAAATTAGGCGGTATAACCAGCCAATAAAAATAAATATACTTTTAAAAATAAGCAAACTAGAAAAGTAAGAAAACAAGTAAGTAAGAAGAATCAAGTATGAAAAATATGGTTAAGGTTTCATTCTCCACCACTAGACATCATTAAGAATCAATTTCAGATCTATCAATATCAACCAACTATCAAAGTTAACAACCGTAGATAACAACAAGCTCTGTTACCCCAATCTTTCCTTAGTTTGTCGTTAAATAGAACAAGCTCTCTATTTAATCTCTAACCATCAAACAACCTAGAATAAGCTCTCTAGATTCAATTTAATGGCAGCTTTATGATGAGAAAGATAGGTTGATCTAAGCAACAAACACATAAGCTCGGATTGTTCAACTTAGGTTATGTTCCACTTTGCAATTATTGAAAACTTGACCATAATCATTAATCACAAATTGCCACTTATGAATAGGAAATCAAGACAATTACACGGATCAAGACTCCTAAACTAGCAATAGATAATTATCAAGATCTATCTAGTTGTACACCTAAACAAATCAAGACAACATCATGAACAATTCTTGTAGAAGAACATAAGCAACTTTGATAGAAAATTAATGATAGATAGAATCTGAAAATCAATCACAAAACATGTCTAGGGCTTTGAAATCACCCTTAACCAAATAGAAGTTTAGCCTAGCATAGGCATTATAAACATAAAATTAAATAGAATCTAAGAAGAAAATAAAAGAAAGAAAGAAGAAGAAGAAGAATATTAATTATCCAACCTCTTGCTCTCTCTAAAGAAAAAGAAAACTAGAGAAAAGAAAGAAAACTAGAGAAAAGAAAGAAGAAGAAAACTTAGAGAATTTTATTAAAATGGCTAATATCCTACCTATGTACAATATGATCCCTTACAATCATCCAAGGCCCTCTATTTATACACATTTTGGAGGGCTAAATGACAAGAGACAAGCTTTACAAATTTCAAAGGTAGGTATAATAGGTGGGTGCATTTTCTAACAATTTTCGTCATACATGACGATTTTGATCAGCCAACTTGATGGTCGATTTTGTCAATTTTGCAGGCCTTATCTGATCACATGGTCTTCTAGAAAAAGGTTCCCCTCTCAGTTACGGATCCATAGCCGTTGGAATCAGCTCATTGGCTGATGTGGATAAGCAGATATGGGCAAAATACGAAAACAGGTCAGCACAGACGTCATTGCACATCAGCCAACTTGATGGTCGATTTCATCAATATTAGAGGCCTGATCTGATCATATGGTCTTCTATACAAATGTTCCCGTATCAGTTATGGATCCATAGCCATTGGAATCAGCTCATTTTCTGATGTGGATAAGCAGATATGGGCAAATTACGAAAACAGGTCAGCACAGACGTCATTGCACATCAGCCAACTTGATGGTCGATTTCGCTAGGGAAAACGACTCCGTTTCAAGAAGTGTAAAACATGAAAAAGATAGATATGCTTCTTAGATTTGCACAGATATAAATTTCAGCCTTATTGCTTCAGTGAAACTCCAAATATAGCTGATATGGCAAAAGGTGTCGGAACTGGAACTGAACTGGATTTGCCCTTAATTCTAGTAATCTGAAATCACTCAAAGAAACTTGTGAAAAACACCAAATTACATAAAAATATAAAAGATCATAAACACAATTAGACTAAACAATAATAACTAGTATTTGACACAAAACAATAATAAAACATAACTAAAAACTATATAATTATACGAGTTATCAGTTTGGGAAGGTAATTTCTGGAATCCCTTGCTTGCATTTGACTCATGGTTGTTGCCAATTGCCCAATTTGAGTCTCCAAATTTTGGATACTTCTCTTTGTTTCCTGTTGAAATTGAATTATATTAGTAGAAAGAGCTTTAACAAGATCTTCAAGAGAAGTACCTGAGTTTTGGGTGGGTGGCACTTATTGTCAGGTTTGGTATGGTTGTTGCACTCTTTGCTGAAAACCCGGTGGCCTGTTGTCAAATGATGGAGGAATAGTTTGTGATTGGTTCCCTCCATAATTGAAATTTGGATGTTCCCTCCATCCTGGATTGTAATTGTTTGAGTAGGGATCATATTTCCTTGATTGGTTCTAAAATCCACCCATGGCATTCACATGTTCATTGGTGTCCTCTTGAAGTGTTGGACACATATCAGTTTGGTGCCCCATGTTTGAACATATGCCACAAGCCTTTATTTGTTGTATATTACCTACAGCAAATTGTTGAACAAGAGAAGTCAGCTTATCAAATTTTTGTTCAAGGGATGATATACTTGCCTTATTGACTTTCTTGGGTTGTGGTGGTGGATCATGTCTCATTGAGAATTATTGAGAATTGGCTGCCATGTTGGAGATTAATGTTCTAGCAGCCCCGGGAGTCTTATCAACTAGAGCTCCCCCACTAACGGTGATGCACCCAAAAGAGTGTATCTTATTTAACCTTGCACTAAAAAGATCAATTGTAAGTATAGTAGTTAGCAAGGGTCGAGTCCTCAGGGATTGGGTTTTAGTTTATAAGTTAATAGTTTAAAACTTAAATTCAAGAACAATAAAAGAAAATGGGTTTTTAAAATCAGATTTAAACTAAAGTAAATAATAAGAATGAAAAAAACAAGTAATTAAGAATAATCAAATATGAAAAATATGGTTAAGGTTTCATTCTCCACCACTAGACATCATTAAGAATCAATTTCATATCTATCAACATTAATTAACTATCAAAGTTAACAACCGTAGATAACAACAAGCTCTGTTACCCCAATCTTTCCTTAGTTCGTCGTTAAATATAACAAGCTCTCTATTTAATCTCTAACCATCAAACAACCTAGAATAAGCTCTCTAAATTCAATTTAATGGCAGCTTTATGATGAGAAAGATAGGCTGATCTAAGCAACAAACACATAAGCTCGGATTGTTCAACTTAGGTTATGTTCCACTTTGCAATTATTGAAAACTTGACCATAATCATTAATCACAAATTGCTACTTATGAATAGGAAATCAAGACAATTACACGGATCAAGACTCCTAAACTAGCATTAGACAATTATCAAGATTTATCTAGTTGGCCACCTAAACAAATCAAAACATCATCATGAACAATTTTAATAGAAGAACATAAGCAACTTTGATAGAAAACAATGATAGATAGATTCTGAAAATTAATTACATAACATGTCTAGGGCTTTGAAATCACCCTTAACTAAATAAAAGTTTAGCCTAGCATAGGCATAGAAATATATACATAAAACTAAAAAGAAAAATAAAAGAATGGAGAAGAAGAAAAAAGAATAATGATGATCCCTTGAGTCTCCTCAAAAGATGTCTAGTTTGTGGCTCAAAAGATGGTATTTATAGAGCATTAAAACCCTGAGAATAAGTCATTGCCGCACAAGTAAGCCTGGAGGCAGAAAAATCACGTTTTTGCCTTTTTTTCAAATTTGCGATTAGGGTTTTTCTAGCCGCAGGGTTCTTTAGGGAGATCTTATAGCGCCATTTTGGATGCCTATTTCTTATCCGATTTGGGCCCATAATATATCGTTGGAAAGATAATCAAGTCAGCTTCAAAAGTGAAGAAGAAAGTTTCTTCCAATAAAGAATCTAACATCATGTTTTCCTTGAAACAAGCTCCGGAGGTCAAATCTGCCTGATTGCTTTTCAACCAGAAATTGATATTTTTGACTCCCAAGTCTTCTTCCATCTTGTGATTATGATTTTGTATGCTCTTTACCATCATTATTGACATCTTTTGACTTCATTCTCCTCATTGTACCTAGAATTCAAAAACATATTATAAGTAAACAAGATAAAGATCGAAAACATAACAAAAACTAAAGGTAGAAAGGCATAAAATGTATATTTTATGAGCGTATCAAATACCCCCACACTTAGCTTTTTGCTAGTCCTCGAGCAAAACAAAATAAAAATAAAATAAAATAAGAAAATCTAATCTAATCCACTTTCGTAGGAAATCACGGTGGCACTTAGCATGTGACACAAGCCTTTAAACCCCTAGGTATCCCTAGTGGACGAGTTTAGTCTCGTGAGGGTTTACTAGAACGATACCCACAAACATTGAAAACATAAGAAAAACTAAAAAAATTAAAAATAATAATAATAATAATTACAACTAATACTTCCAATATAAATTAGAGATAATCATTGGACAACTCTTATAAACAATAGCTCAAAGAATTTCACAAAAAATCATGCTTGAATATAAATAAATGAGTTAAGCCAATATTAGCATAACATATTTCAATCAAAATAGTGCATATTCAAACTTAATCTCAACTTCTCACATGGGATACTCTCATGATTTTCACTCTTTAAAGTAGTGGTAAAGTGTTTACACTCCATCAATCTCATGAAAACAGTTATACCATATGCTTGCTTGTCCACCTATTCTCCACTATTTAGATCATGCAACTTCATAAATCAAGAGGTCTTTAATCAAGGTTGTAATGGGGCCAAGGGGTAATAATGTGGTTAAAGAATAAAAAGGAAAAGATATCACAAACGTTCCAAAGACTTCATAGAATTTAGAGACAAAATAAGATTTTGCAAATAAAACTTTCTCAATATTCTTTAGAAGTACATAATCACATAGGCTGAATATTTCATGTTGAGCCTTTACTTCATTCTAACCAACCTTGTAACATTCTTTTTCTTTTCTTTAACCAAAAGTTCAAGAGATGATTCAATTTTTTTTTTTCATGGGAATGTACTTTTTAGAATGTTCTCTTTTCTTTTTCTCTTGACTTTTTCCTCTCTCCTCCCCCACACTTATCTTTTGTTCTAACCCAAATTTTCAAAAAGTATCTCTTGTTTTTGCAATATGTCTCAAGCATTCTAGTCATCTTTAAACAAGGGAAAAGATATAAATGTATTTATGCCAGGTGTAGGATATGGTTACCAAAGAAATAGCTTATTCATTGTAGGCTCAAATTGGTTCACTAGGGGGATGTTCTCTTGGAACATCAATAAGGGATGGTTGTTTGGCCCTGGTTAAAAATCCTAATGCCTCTATCATATTCATGTTGTTACATGCATCAATATAGTCTCAAACGGTTTAAAGCAAGTTCTAGAGAATCATGTAATCATAAGAGCACTCAAAAAAGAAATTAGATTGATATGTATAATGCATCAATCATATAGGCTCAAAAACTCACAAGGATGATTATACAAGTCAGATTTAAGTCTAAACATGCTTCTTTCTCAATCAACATATCATATTAACATTGGCTCAAAAAAATGACATCAAGCTCAATTCTCATGAAAATCTTCTAACTAATAACTAGTTTAGACCTATGCAATTCATATCTCATCATTGTATTAGAAAGGAACTAAAACACACTAAAAATAATAATAATAATTATATTAAAGACTCATAAAAAAAATAGTAGACAAAAATAAAAGAAATCCTAAATCATTCCCCCCACACTTAATTCTTACATTGTCCTCAATGTAAGTCTATTAACCCAAATGAAAGAATCATGTGTACGAGAAAAGAACTAATAACATAAGAATAGGAACAACTAAGACTCAAAACAAAACAAATTCATGCAACCTAAATAATCCTAAAATACTAAACAAAAATTAACAAATAAACATAAAAATAAATAAATAAAAATAATAAAAGAAAAAGGAAAAGAAAGCAAATCTGAGTATGGCAGGTTGTTAATTTCTTCATTAATTGGGCTGCCTTCCCAATTAGTACTTGATTTAAGTTGTCCAACCTAACCAACACCCCTTCTTGGCTTTTTAGGCTTGTTAGGTGATAACTCGTCTAATTATATAGTTTTTAGTTATGTTTTATTATTGTTTTGTGTCAAATACGAGTTATTATTGCTTAGTCTAATTGTGTTTATGATTTTTTATATTTTTATGTAATTTGGTGTTTTTTTACGAGTTTCTTTGAGTGATTTCAGATTACTAGGTTAAATCAACAATTAAGGGCAAATTCAGTTCAGTTCCAGTTCCAACACCTTTTGCCATATCAGCTATATCTAGAGTTTCACTGAAGCAATAAGGCTGCAATTTTAACCGTGCAAAGTTAAGAGGCATATCTAACTTTTTCATGTTTTACACTTCTTGAAACGGAGTCGTTTTCCCTAGCGAAATCGACCATCAAGTTGGCTGATGTGCAATGACGTCTGTGCTGACCTGTTTTGGAATTTTGCCCATATCTTCTGATCCACTTCAGCAAATGAGCTGATTCCAACGGCTATGGATCACCGACTGATAGGGGAACATTTTTTTAGAAGACCATTTGATCAGATCAAGCTTCCAATATTGACAAAATCGATCATCAAGCTGGCTGATCAGAATTGTCATACAATATGACGAAAATTGTTAGAAAAATGCACCCACCTATTATACCTACCTTTGAAATTTATAAAGCTTGTCTCTTGTCATTTAGCTCTCCAAAATGTGTATAAATAGAGGGCCTTGGATGATTGTATGAGGCATTGTACATTGGTAGGATATTAGCCATTGTAATAAAATTCTCTAAGTTTTCTTCTTCTTTCTTTTCTCTAGTTTTCTTTTTCTTTATTTTCTTCTTCTTCTTTCTTTCTTTTATTTCCTTCTTAGATTCTCTTTAATTTTATGTTTATGTTTACAATGCCTATGCTAGGCTAAACTTCTATTTGGTTAAGGGTGATTTCAAAGCCCTAGACATGTTTTGTGATTGATTTTCAGATTCTATCTATCATTAATTTTCTATCAAAGTTGCTTATGTTCTTCTACAAGAATTGTTCATGATGTTGTCTTGATTTATTTAGGTGTACAACTAGATAGATCTTGATAATTATCTATTGCTAGTCTAGGATTCTTGATCCGTGTAATTGTCTTGATTTCCTATTCATAAGTGGCAATTTGTGATTAATGATTATGGTCAAGTTTTCAATAATTGCAAAGTGGAACATAACCTAAGTTGAACAATCCGAGCTTATGTGTTTGTTGCTTAGATCAACCTATCTTTCTCATCATAAAGCTGCCATTAAATTGAATTTAGAGAGCTTATTCTAGGTTGTTTGATGGTTAGAGATTAAATAGAGAGCTTGTTCTATTTAACGACAAACTAAGGAAAGATTGGGATAACAGAGCTTGTTGTTATCTACGGTTGTTAACTTTGATAGTTGGTTAATAGTGATAGATCTGAAATTGGTTTTTAATGATGTCTAGTGGTGGAGAATGAAACCTTAACCATATTTCTCTCATATTTGATTTATTCTTAATTACTTGTTTTCTCATTATTATTTACTTTAGTTTAAATCTGATTTCAAAAACCCCTTTTCTTTTATTGTTCTTGAATTTAAGTTTTAAACTATCAACTTGTAAACTAAAACCCAATCCCTGAGGACTCGGCCCTTGCTAACTACTATACTTACAATTGATCTTTTTAATGCAAGGATAAATAAGATACACTCTTTTGGGTGCATCAAATTTTTGGCGCCGTTGCCGGGGATTGTTTTCTTTAGTTTATTTGTTACTTGGTTTATTCTTATTTTCAGTTCTAATTAGTATTATTTTCTTGTACATACATGTTTTTCTTTTTAAATTTTGAAAAAAAAAAAGATGGAATTAAGCAATCTAACACTTGAAGAGTTGGTGGCATACATGAACATGGAGAATCAACAAGCCAATCTCACTTCCTCAGTTCAACAATTGTCCATGGGAGGATGTCAAGGCCATCAATGGTTCCAAGACCAACCGCATGATCATTACTCCAACACTTACCATGAGGGATGGTGGGATCATACTAATTATGGCTACTCGAAAAATTACCAAGAAGTAGATCCTTATGCCAATTACACTCATCCATCTAGCTTCAACCAATCATGGTCTCAAGAACCATATCTTTTTCAACCACCACATATGACTCAAAACTCAGGTACTTCTTTAGAAGATCTTGTATATTCTCTTGTTACTGATACTTTGCAATTTCAACAGGAAACAAGGGCAAGCATCCAGAGTTTGGAAAGGCAAATGAGCATATTGGCTAGTAGTACGGTGGAATTAGTAGCAGAAAGATCTCTAGCACTCCCTTCCCAAACGGTGATTAACCCAAAGGAGAATGCTACTATTGTGACCTTGAGAAATGAGGAACAAGATGAGGATGAAACAAAACCAAAGATGGATTCACTTCTTGAGGATAATGAAGCCACCATTCAAATTGAGAGTACTTTGACACCTCAGGTAGCTTTTAAGGTTCTTATTTCTACTAATGTTCCTTCTCCACTTTTTCCTAGCAGATTTGCAAAGTCCAAAAAGGAGGAACATGAACAACAATTTTTGGAAACCTTAAACAGCTTGCTTGTGGATGCCATTAGACAAGTACCAAGATATGCACAATTCCTCAAAGAGCTATACCCCACCAAGAATGATGAAATAATACGTGTGGGGGAGAAGGCATTGGCTGTTTTGCAAAGAAAACTTCCTCCAAAATGCAAAAATCCGAGAAGTTTCATGTCTAAGCCAAAAGATCCTAAAAAGCCAAGAAGGGGAATTGGCTAGGCTGAAAACAATAAATCAAGTGCTAATTGGGGGAGGCAGCCTAATTAGTGAAAGCATTGCCAAACTGCCATCCTCAGATTTGCTCTCTTTTTCTTTATCTTTTTATTATGTTTCTTTGCTAATTGTGTTTAGTGTTTCTAAGTTCATTTAGGCTGCATAAGTTTATTTTGTTTATTAGTTCTTTTCACTTACACATGATTCTTTCATTTGGGATTAATAGCATTACATTAATGACAATGTAAAAATTATGTGTGGGGGGAAGAATTTAGGATTTTATTTAGAGTGTTTTGTTTTTGAGTCTTTTTATGTTGTTTTTCTTTCTGATCCTTGTTTTGAAAATAACTAGATGTAAATATATATATTTTTTATTTTATTTTAACCACGGTTAAATGGCGGATAACGGTACTCAATGATTATTTAAGTCGGTTCCATCAGCTACCCACAAAACTGATATTGTATATTGATAACTCGTATAATTATATAGTTTTTAGTTATGTTTTATTATTGTTTTGTGTCAAATACGAGTTATTATTGTTTAGTCTAATTGTGTTTATGATCTTTTATATTTTTATGTAATTTGGTGTTTTTCACAAGTTTCTTTGAGTGATTTCAGATTACTAGAATTAAGGGCAAATCGAGTTCAGTTCCAGTTCTGACACCTTTTGCCATATCAGCTATATCTGGAGTTTCACTGAAGCAATAAGGCTGAAATTTGTAGTCGTGCAAAGCTAAGAGGCATATCTATCTTTTTCATGTTTTACACTTCTTGAAACGGAGTCGTTTTCCCTAGCGAAATCGACCATTAAAGTGGCTGATGTGCAATGATGTCTGTGCTGACCTGTTTTCGTATTTTGCCAATATCTTCTTATCCACATCAGCAAATGAGCTGATTCAAACGGCTATGGATCCGTAACTGATAGGGGAACATTTTTCTAGAAGACCATGTGATCAGATCAGGCCTCCAACATTGACGAAATCGACCATCAAGTTGGCTGATCAAAATTGTCATACAATATGACGAAAATTGTTAGAAAAATTCACCCACCTATTATACCTACCTTTGAAATTTGTAAAGCTTGTCTCTTGTCATTTAGCCCTCCAAAATGTGTATAAATAGAGGGCCTTGGATGATTGTAGAGGATCATATTGTACATTGGTAGGATATTAGCCATTGTAATAAAATTCTCTAAGTTTTCTTCTTCTTTCTTTTCTCTAGTTTTCTTTTTCTTTAGAAAGAGCAAGAGGTTGGATAATTAATATTCTTCTTCTTCTTTCTTTCTTTTATTTCCTTCTTAGATTCTCTTTAATTTTATGTTTATGTTTACAATACCTATGCTAGGTTAAACTTCTATTTGGTTAAGGGTGATTTCAAAGCTCTAGACATGTT
The DNA here is from genome assembly GCA_030761205.1 of Fremontodendron californicum. Classification (NCBI taxonomy): domain Eukaryota; kingdom Viridiplantae; phylum Streptophyta; class Magnoliopsida; order Malvales; family Malvaceae; genus Fremontodendron; species Fremontodendron californicum. Next base: position 2,967,439 of record JAULJL010000032.1, on the reverse strand, counting down.
TTGTGATTGATTTTCAGATTCTATCTATCATTAATTTCTATCAAAGTTGCTTATGTTCTTCTACAAGAATTGTTCATGATGTTGCCTTGATTTATTTAGGTGTACAACTAGATAGATCTTGATAATTATCTATTGCTAGTCTAGGAGTCTTGATCCGTGTAATTGTCTTGATTTCCTATTCATAAGTGGCAATTTGTGATTAATGATTATGGTCAAGTTTTCAATAATTGCAAAGTGGAACATAACCTAAGTTGAACAATCCGAGCTTATGTGTTTGTTGCTTAGATCAACCTATCTTTCTCATCATAAAGCTGCCATTAAATTGAATTTAGAGAGCTTATTCTAGGTTGTTTAATGGTTAGAGATTAAATAGTGATGCACCCAAAAGAGTGTATCTTATTTAACCTTGCACTAAAAAGATAAATTGTAAGTATAGTAGTTAGCAAGGGTCGAGTCCTCAGGGATTGGGTTTTAGTTTATAAGTTAATAGTTTAAAACTTAAATTCAAGAACAATAAAAGAAAAGGGGTTTTTGAAGCCAGATTTAAACTATAGTAAATAATAAGAAGAAGATGCAAGGCGGTATAACCAGCCAATAAAAATATATATACTAAATTAGGCGGTATAACCAGCCAATAAAAATATATATACTAAATTAGGCGGTATAACCAGCCAATAAAAGTAAAACAAAGTTAATATACAAATTAGGCGGTATAACCAGCCAATAAAAATAAATATACTTTTAAAAATAAGCAAACTAGAAAAGTAAGAAAACAAGTAAGAAGAATCAAATATGAAAAATATGGTTAAGGTTTCATTCTCCACCACTAGACATCATTAAGAATCAATTTCAGATCTATCAATATCAACCAACTATCAAAGTTAACAACCGTACATAACAACAAGCTCTGTTACCCCAATCTTTCCTTAGTTTGTCGTTAAATAGAACAAGCTCTCTATTTAATCTCTAACCATTAAACAACCTAGAATAAGCTCTCTAAATTCAATTTAATGGCAGCTTTATGATGAGAAAGATAGGTTGATCTAAGCAACAAACACATAAGCTCGGATTGTTCAACTTAGGTTATGTTCCACTTTGCAATTATTGAAAACTTGACCATAATCATTAATCACAAATTGCCACTTATGAATAGGAAATCAAGACAATTACACGGATCAAGACTCCTAAACTAGCAATAGATAATTATCAAGATCTATCTAGTTGTACACCTAAATAAATCAAGACAACATCATGAACAATTCTTGTAGAAGAACATAAGCAACTTTGATAGAAAATTAATGATAGATAGAATCTGAAAATCAATCACAAAACATGTCTAGGGCTTCGAAATCACCCTTAACCAAATAGAAGTTTAGCCTAGCATAGGCATTATAAACATAAACATAAAATTAAAGAAAATCTAAGAAGAAAATAAAAGAAAGAAAGAAGAAGAGGAAGAATATTAATTATCCAACCTCTTGCTCTCTCTAAAGAAAAAGAAAACTAGAGAAAAGAAAGAAAACTAGAGAAAAGAAAGAAGAAGAAAACTTAGAGAATTTTATTAAAATGGCTAATATCCTACCTATGTACAATATGATCCCTTACAATCATCCAAGGCCCACTATTTATACACATTTTGGAAGGCTAAATGACAAGAGACAAGCTTTACAAATTTCAAAGGTAGGTATAATAGGTGGGTGAATTTTTCTAACAATTTTCGTCATATTGTATGACAATTTTGATCAGCCAACTTTATGGTCGATTTCGTCAATGTTGGAGGCCTGATCTGATCACATGGTCTTCTAGAAAAAGGTTCCCCTATCAGTTACGGATCCATAGCCGTTGGAATCAGCTCATTTGCGGATGTGGATAAGCAGATATGGGTAAAATACGAAAACATGTCAGCACAGACATCATTGCACATCAGCCAACTTGATGGTCACTTTCGTCAATATTAGAGGCCTGATCTGATCATATGATCTTCTAGACAAAGGTTCCCGTATCAGTTACGGATCCATAGCCATTGGAATCAGCTCATTTGCTGATGTGGATAAGCAGATATGGGCAAAATACGAAAACAGGTCAGCACAGACGTCATTGCACATCAGCCAACTTGATGGTCGATTTCGCTAGGGAAAACGACTCCGTTTCAAGAAGTATAAAACATGAAAAAGATAGATATGCCTCTTAGCTTTGCACGGCTACAAATTTCAGCCTTATTGCTTCAGTGAAACTCCAGATATAGCTGATATGGAAAAATGTGTCGGAACTGGAACTGAACTAGATTTGCCCTTAATTCTAGTAATCTGAAATCACTCAAAGAAACTTGTGAAAAACACCAAATTACATAAAAATATAAAAGATCATAAACACAATTAGACTAAACAATAATAACTCGTATTTGACACAAAACAATAATAAAACATAACTAAAAACTATATAATTATACGAGTTATCACACCCCCACACTTAGATTGTTGCTAGTCCCTAGCAACGACTCAATAAAAATAAAATAAGAAAATCTAATCTAATCCATTTTCGTAGGAAATCACGGTGGCACTTAGCATGTGACACAAGCCTTTAAACCCCTAGGTGTCCCTAGTGGACGAGTTTAGTCTTGTGAGGGTTTACTAGAACGATACCCACAAACATTGAAAAACTAAAATATAAATAAACTACATATACTAAAAATATTTACTCCTAATCCTTTCAATACAAATTAGAGACAATCTTTGAACAAGTCTTATAAACTAATCAATAGCTTAAAGAATTTCACAAAAAATCATGCTTGAATGTAAATTGTTTGAGTTAAGCCAATATTAACATAACATATTTCAATCAAAATAGTGCACATTCAAACTTAATCTCAACTACTCATATGGGATACTCTCATGATTTTCACTCTTTAAAGAAGTGGTAAAGTGTTTACACTCAATCAATCTCATGAAAATAGTTCTACCATATGCTTGCTTGTCTACCTATTCTCCACTAAAGGATCATGCAACTTCATAAATCAAGAGGTCTTTAATCAAGGTTGTAATGGGGCCAAGAGGTAATAATGTGGTTAAAGAATAAAAAGGAAAAGATATCACAAACATTCCAAAGACTTCATAGAATTTAGAGACAAAATAAGATTTTGCAGATAAAACTTTCTCAATATTCTTTAGAAGTACATAATCACATAGGCTGAATATTTCATGTTGAGCCTTTACTTCATTCTAATCAACTTTCGAACATCTTTTTCTTTTCTTTAACTAGAAGTTCAAGAGATTATTGAAAATTTTTTTTTTTTTCACATGAGAATGTATTTGGCAATATTCCCTCTATTTTTCTCTTGACTTTTGCCTTTCTCCTCCCCCACACTTATCTTTTGTTCTAACCCAAATTTTCAAAAAATATCCCTTGTTTTTGCAATATGTCTCAAACATTCTAGTCCATCTTTAGAACAAGGGTAAAAATATAAATGTGTTTAGGCTAGGTGTAAGTTGTGGTTACCAAATAAATAGCTTATTCAATGTAGGCTCAAATTGGTTCACTAGAGGGATGTTCTCTTGGAACATCAATAAGGGATGGCTGTTTGGCCCTAGTTAAAAAAGTCCTAATGCCTCTATCATATTCATGTTGTTACATGCATCAATATAGTCTCAAATGGTTTAAAGCAAGTTCTAGAGAATCATGTAATCATAAGAGCACTCAAGAAAGAAATTAGATTGATTTGTATAATGCATCAATCATTATAGGCTCAAAAACTCACAAGGATGATTATACAAGTCAGATTAAGTCTAAACATGCTTCTTTCTCAATCAACATATCATATTAACATTGGCTCATAAAAAGATTGATATCAAGTTCAATTCTCATGAAAATCTTCTCACTAATAAATCTGTTTTAGACTTATGCAATTCATATCTCATCATTGTATTAAAAAAGAACTAAAACACACTAAAAATAATAATAATAAAGACTCATAAAAAAAATAGTAGACAAAAATAAAAGAAATCCTAAATCATTCCCCCCCACACTTACTTCTTACATTGTCCTCAATGTAAGTCTATTAACCCAAATGAAAGAATCATGTGTAAGAGAAAAAAACTAATAACATAAGAGTAGGAATAACTAGACTCAAAACAAAACAAACTCATGCAACCTAAATAATCCTAAAATACTAAACAAAAATTAACAAGTAAACATAAAAAGATTAAAATCAAACTGACAAGGTATGTCTCAAGTCTCCCTTACTCTGACCTTGTTCAGAATGAATACTTCTAAATTGCTTAAAACATAACATTTTTTTTTTTTGAAAAGAAGAAATCAAACTGACAAGGTATGTCTCAAGTCTCCCTTACTCAGACCTTGTTCAGAATGAATACTTCTAAATGGTTTAAAACATAAATTTTTTTTTTTTTTTTTTAATTAGCAAAATATGTCCCTTACCCCCTACTAAAATATGACATTGTCCCCAATGTCAAATTTTAAAGGTAGAATTTAGGAGATATTACCTGCAGAGGTTGCTAACTGATGCACCCAAAAGAGTGTATCTTATTTAACCTTGCACTAAAAAGATAAATTGTAAGTATAGTAGTTAGCAAGGGTCGAGTCCTCAGGGATTGGGTTTTAGTTTATAAGTTAATAGTTTAAAACTTAAATTTAAGAACAATAAAAGAAAAGGGGTTTTTGAAGCCAGATTTAAACTAAAGTAAATAATAAGAATAAGATGCAAGGCGGTATAACCAGCCAATAAAAATATATATACTAAATTAGGCGGTATAACCAGCCAATAAAAATATATATACTAAATTAGGCGGTATAACCAGCCAATAAAAATAAAACAAAGTTAATATACAAATTAGGCGGTATAACCAGCCAATAAAAATAAATATAAAAAATAAGCAAACTAAAAGTAAGAAAACAAATAAGTAAGAAGAATCAAATATGAAAAATATGGTTAAGGTTTCATTCTCCACCACTAGACATCATTAAGAATCAATTTCAGATCTATCAATATCAACCAACTATCAAAGTTAACAACCGTAGATAACAACAAGCTCTGTTACCCCAATCTTTCCTTAGTTTGTCGTTAAATAGAACAAGCTCTCTATTTAATCTCTAACCATTAAACAACCTAGAATAAGCTCTCTAAATTCAATTTAATGGCAGCTTTATGATGAGAAAGATAGGTTGATCTAAGCAACAAACACATAAGCTCGGATTGTTCAACTTAGGTTATGTTCCACTTTGCAATTATTGAAAACTTGACCATAATCATTAATCACAAATTGCCACTTATGAATAGGAAATCAAGACAATTACACGGATCAAGACTCCTAAACTAGCAATAGATAATTATCAAGATCTATCTAGTTGTACACCTAAATAAATCTAGACAACATCATGAACAATTCTTGTAGAAGAACATAAGCAACTTTGATAGAAAATTAATGATAGATAGAATCTGAAAATCAATCACAAAACATGTCTAGGACTTTGAAATCACCCTTAACCAAATAGAAGTTTTAGCCTAGCATAGGCATTATAAACATAAACATAAAATTAAAGAAAATCTAAGAAGAAAATAAAAGAAAGAAAGAAGAAGAGGAAGAATATTAATTATCCAACCTCTTGCTCTCTCTAAAGAAAAAGAAAACTAGAGAAAAGAAAGAAAACTAGAGAAAAGAAAGAAGAAGAAAACTTAGAGAATTTTATTAAAATGGCTAATATCCTACCTATGTACAATATGATGCTCTACAATCATCCAAGGCCCTCTATTTATACACATTTTGGAGGGCTAAATGACAAGATACAAGCTTTACAAATTTCAAAGGTAGGTATAATAGGTGGGTGCATTTTTCTAACAATTTTCGTCATATTGTATGACAATTTTGATCAGCCAACTTGATGGTCGATTTCGTCAATGTTGGAGGCCTGATCTGATCACATGGTCTTCTAGAAAAATGTTCCCCTATCAGTTACGGATCCATAGCCGTTTGAATCAGCTCATTTGCTGATGTGGATAAGAAGATATGGGCAAAATACGAAAACAGGTCAGCACAGACGTCATTGCACATCAGCCAACTTGATGGTCGATTTCGCTAGTATTGGAGGCCTGATCTGATCATATGGTCTTCTAGACAAAGGTTCCCGTATCAGTTACGGATCCATAGCCATTGAAATCAGCTCATTTGCTGATGTGGATAAGCAGATATGGGCAAAATACGAAAACATGTCAGCACAGACGTCATTGCACATCATCCAACTTGATGGTCGATTTCGCTAGGGAAAACGACTCCGTTTCAAGAAGTGTAAAACATGAAAAAGATAGATATGCCTCTTATCTTTGCACGGATACAAATTACAGCCTTATTGCTTCAGTGAAACTCGAGATATAGCTGATATGGCAAAAGGTGTCGGAACTGGAACTGAACTGGATTTGCCCTTAATTCTAGTAATCTGAAATCACTCAAAGAAACTTGTGAAAAACACCAAAATACATAAAAATATAAAAGATCATAAACACAATTAGACTAAACAATAATAACTCGTATTTGACACAAAACAATAATAAAACATAACTAAAAACTATATAATTATACGAGTTATCACACCCCCACACTTAGATTGTTGCTAGTCCCTAGCAACGACTCAATAAAAATAAAATAAGAAAATCTAATCTAATCCACTTTCGTAGGAAATCACGGTGGCACTTAGCATGTGACACAAGCCTTTAAACCCCTAGGTGTCCCTAGTGGACGAGTTTAGTCTCGTGAGGGTTTACTATAACGATACCCACAAACATTGAAAAACTAAAATATAAATAAACTACATATACTAGAAATATTTACTCCTAATCCTTTCAATACAAATTAGAGACAATCTTTGAACAAGTCTTATAAACTAATCAATAGCTTAAAGAATTTCACAAAAAATCATGCTTGAATGTAAATTGTTTGAGTTAAGCCAATATTAACATAACATATTTCAATCAAAATAGTGCATATTCAAACTTAATCTCAACTACTCACATGGGATACCCTCATGATTTTCACTGTTTAAAGTAGTGGTGAAGTGTTTACACTCAATCAATCTCATGAAAACAGTTCTACCATATTCTTGCTTGTCCACCTATTCTCCACTATTTAGATCATACAACTTCATGAATCAAGAGGTCTTTAATCAAGGTTGTAATGGGGCCAAGGGGTTTGTAATGTGGTTGAAGAACAAAAGGATAAAGATATCACAAAGGCTCCAAAGAGTTCATAAAGTTTAGAGACATAATAAGATCATACAAAGAAACTTCTCAAAACTCTTTACAAGTACATAGTCACCTAGGCCGAATATTCATGTTGGGCCTTTTCTTCATTCTAAACAACTTTGTAACATCTTTTTCTTTTTCCACAAATTCAAGAGATGATTCATATTTTTTTACATAGGAATGTATTTGCCAGTATTCCATTTCTTTTTCTCTTGACTTTTCTTTTCTTTTCCCCCCACACTTATTTATTGTTTCTAACCCAAATTTTCAACTAAAAATATCCCTTGTTTTTGCAATATGTCTCAAACATTCTAGTCCATCTTTAGAACAAGGGTAAAGATATAAATGTGTTTAGGCTAGGTGTAAGATGTGGTTACCAAATAAATAGCTTATTCACTGTAGGCTCAAATTGGTTCACTAGAGGGATGTTCTCTTGGAACATCAATAAGGGATGGCTGTTTGGCCCTAGTTAAAAAGTCCTAATGCCTCTATCATATTCATGTTGTTACATGCATCAATATAGTCTCAAATGGTTTAAAGCAAGTTCTAGAGAATCATGTAATCATAAGAGCACTCAAGAAAGAAATTAGATTGATTTGTATAATGCATCAATCATTATAGGCTCAAAAACTCACAAGAATGATTATACAAGTCAGATTAAGTCTAAACATGCTTCTTTCTCAATCAACATATCATATTAACATTGGCTCATAAAAATTAGTATCAAGCTTAATTCTCATGAAAATCTTCTCACTAGTAACCAGTTTAGACCTATGCAATTCATATCTCATCATTGTATTAAAAAGGAACTAAAACACACTAAAAATAATAATAATAAAGACTAAAAAAAAAATAGTAGACAAAAATAAAAGAAATCCTAAATCATTCCCCCCACACTTAATTCTTACATTGTCCTCAATGTAAGTCTATTAACCCAAATGAAAGAATCATGTGTAAGAGAAAAGAACTAATAACATAAGAATAGAAATAACTAAGACTCAAAACAAAAGAAACTCATGCAACCTAAATAATCCTAAAATACTAAACAAAAATTAACAAGTAAACATAAAAAATAAAAATAAAAACAATAAAAATAAAAATAATAAAAGAAAAGAAAAGGAAAAGGAAAAGAAAGAGAAAGAGAAAGAGAAAGCAAATCTGAATATGGAAGGTTGGCAATTTCTTCTTTAATTGGGTTGCCTTCCCAATTAACACTTGAGTTAGTGTTTTGAACCTAACCAACACCCCTTCTTGGCTTTTTAGGCTTGTCAGGCTCATACATGAAATTTTCCAAATTTATGCGTTTGAGAGGAAGCTTTCTTTGCACAACAGTGGATGCATTCTCCATTACAAGTATTATTCCATCATCCTTTGTGGTGCATATCTCATCGAGGAATGGAGCATATTTTGGTACTTGTTGAATGACATCCACAAACAAACTGTTTAAGGTTTCTGGCATGTGTTGTTCATGTTCTTCCTCCATGAACTTTGCAAATCTACTAGGAAAAGGTGCAGAAGAAACATTAGTAAAAAGTGGAACCTTAAACGTTACCTCAGGTGCCGAAATACTCTTATTTGGATTTGTGGCTTCATTATCCTCAAGAATAGAATCCATCTCTAATTTTGTCTCATCCTCATCTTGTTCCTCATTCCTCAAGGTCACAATCGTAGCATTCTCCTTTGGGTTAATCATCGTTTGGGCAGGGAGTTCTTCAGATCTTTGTGCTACCCATCCCACCATACTACTAGTCAATTGGATCATTTGCTTTTCCAAACTCTGGATGCTTGCCCTTGTTTCCTGTTGAAATTGCAATGTATCAGTAACAAGAGAATAGACAAGATCTTCTAAAGAAGTACCTGAGTTTTGAGTCATATGTGGTGGTTGAAAAAGATCTGGTTCTTGAGACCATGATTGATTGAAGCTAGATGGATGAGTGTAATTGGCATAAGGATCTACTTCTTGGTAATTTTTCGAATAGCCATAATTAGTATGATCCCACCATCCCACATGGTAAGTGTTTGAGTAATGATCATACTGTTGGTCTTGGAACACTTGATGGCCTTGACATCCTCCCATGGCCAATTGTTGAACTGGGGAGGTGAGATTGGCTTGTTGATTCTCCATGTTCATGTATGCCACCAACTCTTCAAGTGTTAGATTGCTCAATTCCATTGTGTTTTTTTTTTTTTAAATTTGAAAAGAAAAACTTGTATGTACAAGAAAATAAAACTAATTAGAACTGAAAATAAGAATAAACCAAGTAACAAATAAACTAAAGAAAACAATCCCCGGCAACGGCGCCAAAAATTTGATGCACCCAAAAGAGTGTATCTTATTTAACCTTGCACTAAAAAGATAAATTGTAAGTATAGTAGTTAGCAAGGGTCGAGTCCTCAGGGATTGGGTTTTAGTTTATAAGTTAATAGTTTAAAACTTAAATTTAAGAACAATAAAAGAAAAGGGGTTTTTGAAGCCAGATTTAAACTAAAGTAAATAATAAGAATAAGATGCAAGGCGGTATAACCAGCCAATAAAAATATATATACTAAATTAGGCAGTATAACCAGCCAATAAAAATATATATACTAAATTAGGCGGTATAACCAGCCAATAAAAATAAAACAAAGTTAATATACAAATTAGGCGGTATAACCAGCCAATAAAAATAAATATAAAAAATAAGCAAACTAAAAGTAAGAAAACAAATAAGTAAGAAGAATCAAATATGAAAAATATGGTTAAGGTTTCATTCTCCACCACTAGACATCATTAAGAATCAATTTCAGATCTATCAATATCAACCAACTATCAAAGTTAACAACCGTAGATAACAACAAGCTCTGTTACCCCAATCTTTCCTTAGTTTGTCGTTAAATAGAACAAGCTCTCTATTTAATCTCTAACCATTAAACAACCTAGAATAAGCTCTCTAAATTCAATTTAATGGCAGCTTTATGATGAGAAAGATAGGTTGATCTAAGCAACAAACACATAAGCTCGGATTGTTCAACTTAGGTTATGTTCCACTTTGCAATTATTGAAAACTTGACCATAATCATTAATCACAAATTGCCACTTATGAATAGGAAATCAAGACAATTACACGGATCAAGACTCCTAAACTAGCAATAGATAATTATCAAGATCTATCTAGTTGTACACCTAAATAAATCTAGACAACATCATGAACAATTCTTGTAGAAGAACATAAGCAACTTTGATAGAAAATTAATGATAGATAGAATCTGAAAATCAATCACAAAACATGTCTAGGGCTTTGAAATCACCCTTAACCAAATAGAAGTTTTAGCCTAGCATAGGCATTATAAACATAAACATAAAATTAAAGAAAATCTAAGAAGAAAATAAAAGAAAGAAAGAAGAAGAGGAAGAATATTAATTATCCAACCTCTTGCTCTCTCTAAAGAAAAAGAAAACAAGAGAAAAGAAAGAAGAAGAAAGAAGAAGAAAACTTAGAGAATTTTATTAAAATGGCTAATATCCTACCTATGTATAATATGATGCTCTACAATCATCCAAGGCCCTCTATTTATACACATTTTGGAGGGCTAAATGACAAGATACAAGCTTTACAAATTTCAAAGGTAGGTATAATAGGTGGGTGCATTTTTCTAACAATTTTCGTCATATTGTATGACAATTTTGATCAGCCAACTTGATGGTCGATTTCGTCAATGTTGGAGGCCTGATCTGATCACATGGTCTTCTAGAAAAATGTTCCCCTATCAGTTACGGATCCATAGCCGTTTGAATCAGCTCATTTGCTGATGTGGATAAGAAGATATGGGCAAAATACGAAAACAGGTCAGCACAGACGTCATTGCACATCAGCCAACTTGATGGTCGATTTCGCTAGTATTGGAGGCCTGATCTGATCATATGGTCTTCTAGACAAAGGTTCCCGTATCAGTTACGGATCCATAGCCATTGAAATCAGCTCATTTGCTGATGTGGATAAGCAGATATGGGCAAAATACGAAAACATGTCAGCACAGACGTCATTGCACATCATCCAACTTGATGGTCGATTTCGCTAGGGAAAACGACTCCGTTTCAAGAAGTGTAAAACATGAAAAAGATAGATATGCCTCTTATCTTTGCACGGATACAAATTACAGCCTTATTGCTTCAGTGAAACTCGAGATATAGCTGATATGGCAAAAGGTGTCGGAACTGGAACTGAACTGGATTTGCCCTTAATTCTAGTAATCTGAAATCACTCAAAGAAACTTGTGAAAAACACCAAAATACATAAAAATATAAAAGATCATAAACACAATTAGACTAAACAATAATAACTCGTATTTGACACAAAACAATAATAAAACATAACTAAAAACTATATAATTATACGAGTTATCACTAACCACTTATTATAACTGAGACACAACAAGCAAAATGTTAGATAATGTCACAAAGACAAAGTGCAATCCACTCCTTGCTCATCCATATCTCTTTTTCTTTTTCCGAGCGTTTGCGAAACAACCGTAGCAGATAAACACTCATAAGCTTGGAGCTTTTTGAGTAAATCTTCAATGGTTGTAGCAGAAATTATGGTTCTCCTTGCCTCTGAAAACATGAATCCATTATCCACAGCATTATCTAAATATGAAAGCAAATTACTAAAATAATCATTAATATTAAGCAAACCAATGGGTTTCTTATTTGTGACCAAAGATGACCAAGAAGCCACGCAAGCTATTTCTTCCAATGTACCCAGACCTCCTGGTAAAGCAATGAATGCATCGGCAGAATGGTACATGATTGTCATCCGTTCAGGGATACTCCAGACTTGTATTTCCTTACCCACGGTAGGTCCACAAAAACTTGTGAATAGTTTTGGCACGATTCCTAGAACTGGACTTCCTCCGGCGTGTGCTGCTGTAGCGACTGCTCCCATTAAACCCGTACTACCGCCTCCATAAATCAAGTGGATCTTTTGTTGGGCAAGTATTACTCCAACTCTTATGGCTTCATCAGCGAATATGTTATTTTTCCCGGGATAAGCACCTCCAAAGACACAAATTTTTTTAATGCGCTGGGACGAAATACTTTCCATTTTTTTTTTCGAGTGCCTGAAAGAGAATGAGTACATGGTGTAATATATAGAGGACTGAGTAGTGAATCAGACAAGAGTAATAATGTCGCCGAAAGTGTATCTGACCTGTCAGAAGAAAATGTTAACCTAACAAAAGATTTTTGCGTGATTTCAGGAAGAAAATCAAAAAGAGAAGAAAAAATCAACCGTAAAAGACAAATAAAAAAAACGAGAATAATTACACAAATCGAACAACACGTAAATTAAACCAAAATAAAGTTATTGCAAATCAAACCAAAAACTGAGAAGTCATTTATTGTAGTTGTGATTGTGGCTCACATCTTCCTCTGGTTTTACGTCCAGAAACGGCTTAAACGCCTTCTATGAGTCGAGGATATGCTTCCCATCCAGTTTTCTTACAAGCTGGCAAACAGGGTCTTTTAACATCAGATTCCCAAGATGTTGCCATTCCCTTTGGAATTGCGGCCATAAATCAAGAATTTCTCTTTGTACGTCTCCACTAGGATGCGTCTCAAGAGAAAGTTGGATATTACCCAAATTCTCCTTACTCAGTCCATCCTTAATGAATTCAATTTTATCATCTCGATTAGAGGACGAAATCCCAATAGAACGACATTTACCGTTACACGTCCATCGTGCACATTTGTGGCAATTTGAACTCATGCGCTTTGCTCGTCGCTTCTTTGCAAAAGTGCTTCTACCTGTACCTGGTAAATGCAAAACAGGAAGATATTCATCTTCACGTACCTTGGCTTCAATTATCCAACGTATGTCTCCAGGAATCCCTTTGTGCATAAGCATTCTTAATCTTTCAAATCGAACTTGGTAAAGCTTCAGTAAAATATTTCGAGGAAAGGGAGGAAATCGTTTCTGCAATCTTGTGAGAATATCATCCATCCTGAAAAAAAAAATGAAAAAAAATTGAAAGAGAAATTGGAAGAGAAATTTATATACAATATCAGTTTTGTGGGTAGCTGATGGAACCGATTTAAATAATCACGGAGTACCGTTATCCGCCATTTAACCGGGGTTAAAAAAAAAATTATATTTACATCTAGTTATTTTCAAAACAAGGATCAGAAAAAAAAAAAAAAAAAAACCTAAAAAGACTCAAAAACAAAAAACTCTAAATAAAATCCTAAATTACTAAACAAATAAACATAAAAATAAATAAATAAAAACAATAAAAAATAATAAAAGGAAAAGGAAAAGAAAGCAAATCTGAGTATGGCAGGTTGGCAATTTCATCTTTAATTGGGCTGCCTTCCCAATTAACACTTGACTTAGTGTTTTGAATCTAACCAACACCCCTTCTTGGCTTTTTAGGCTTGTCAGGCTCATACATGAAAATTTCCAAATTTATGCGTTTGAGAGGAAGCTTTCTTTGCACAACAGTGGATGCATTCTCCATTACAAGTATTATTCCATCATCCTTGGTGGTGCATATCTCATCGAGGAATGGAGCATATGTTGGTACTTGTTGAATGGCATCCACAAACAAACTCTTTAAGGTTTCCAGCATGTTTTGTTCATGTTCTTCCTCCTTGAACTTTGCAAATCTACTAGGAAAAGGTGGAGAAGAAACATTAGTAAAAAGTGAAACCTTAAACGTTACCTCAGGTGCCGAAATACTCTTATTTGGATCTTTGGCTTCATTATCCTCAAGAATAGAATCCAGCTCTAATTTTGTTTCACCCTCATCTTGTTCCTCATTCTTCAAGGTCACAATAGTAGCATTCTCCTTTGGGTTAACCATCGTTTGGGCTGGGAGTTCTTCAGATCTTTGTGCTACCCATCCCACCATACTACTAGCCAATTGGCTCATTTGCTTTTCCAAACTCTGGATGCTTGCCCTTGTTTCCTGTTGAAATTGCAAAGAATCAGTAACAAGAGAATAGACAAGATCTTCTAAAGAAGTACCTGAGTTTTGAGTCATATGTGGTGGTTGAAAAAGATTTGGTTCTTGAGACCATGATTGATTGAAGCTAGATGGATGAGTGTAACTGGCATAAGGATCTATTTCTTGGTAATTTTCCGAATAGCCATTGATGCACCCAAAAGAGTGTATCTTATTTAACCTTGCACTAAAAAGATAAATTGTAAGTATAATGATTAGCAAGGGTCGAGTCCTCAGGGATTGGGTTTTAATTTATGAGTTATTAGTTTATAACTTACGTTCAAAGAAAACAATAAAAGAAAAGGGGTTTTTGAAGCCAGATTTAAACTAAAGTAAATAATAAGAATAAGATGCAAGGCGGTATAACCAGCCAATAAAAATATATATACTAAATTAGGCGGTATAACTAGCCAATAAAAATAAAACAAAGTTAATATACAAATTAGGCGGTATAACCAGCCAATAAAAATAAATATAAAAAATAAGCAAACTAAAAGTAAAAAAACAAATAAGTAAGAAGAATCAAATATGAAAAATATGGTTAAGGTTTCATTCTCCACCACTAGACATCATTAAGAATCAATTTCAGATCTATCAATATCAACCAACTATCAAAGTTAACAACCGTAGATAACAACAAGCTCTGTTACCCCAATCTTTCCTTAGTTTGTCGTTAAATAGAACAAGCTCTCTATTTAATCTCTAACCATTAAACAACCTAGAATAAGCTCTCTAAATTCAATTTAATGGCAGCTTTATGATGAGAAAGATAGGTTGATCTAAGCAACAAACACATAAGCTCGGATTGTTCAACTTAGGTTATGTTCCACTTTGCAATTATTGAAAACTTGACCATAATCATTAATCACAAATTGCCACTTATGAATAGGAAATCAAGACAATTACACGGATCAAGACTCCTAAACTAGCAATAGATAATTATCAAGATCTATCTAGTTGTACACCTAAATAAATCTAGACAACATCATGAACAATTCTTGTAGAAGAACATAAGCAACTTTGATAGAAAATTAATGATAGATAGAATCTGAAAATCAATCACAAAACATGTCTAGGGCTTTGAAATCACCCTTAACCAAATAGATGTTTAGCCTAGCATAGGCATTATAAACATAAACATAAAATTAAAGAAAATATAAGAAGAAAATAAAAGAAAGAAAGAAGAAGAGGAAGAATATTAATTATCCAACCTCTTGCTCTCTCTAAAGAAAAAGAAAACTAGAGAAAAGAAAGAAGAAGAAAGAAGAAGAAAACTTAGAGAATTTTATTAAAATGGCTAATATCCTACCTATGTACAATATGATCCCTTACAATCATCCAAGGCCCTCTATTTATACACATTTTGGAGGGCTAAATGACAAGAGACAAGCTTTACAAATTTCAAAGGTAGGTATAATAGGTGGGTGCATTTTCTAACAATTTTCGTCATGTATGACGATTTTGATCAGCCAACTTGATGGTCGATTTTGTCAATTTTGGAGGCCTTATCTGATCACATGGTCTTCTAGACAAATGTTACCCTATCAGTTACTGATCCATAGCCGTTGGAATCAGCTCATTTTCTGATGTGGAGAAGAAGATATGGGCAAAATACAAAAACAGGTCAGCACAGACGTCATTGCACATCAGCCAACTTGATGGTCGATTTCTTCAATATTGGAGGCTTGATCTGATCACATGGTCTTCTAGAAAAATGTTCCCCTATCAGTTAGTGATCCATAGCCGTTGGAATCAGCTCATTTGCTGATGTGTATCGGACGATATGGGCAAAATACGAAAACAGGTCAGCACAGACGTCATTGCACATCAGCCAACTTGATGGTCGATTTCGCTAGGGAAAACGACTCCGTTTCAAGAAGTGTAAAACATGAAAAAGATAGATATGCCTCTTAACTTTGCACGGTTAACATTTCAGCCTTATTGCTTCAGTGAAACTCCAGATATAGCTGATATGGCAAAAGGTGTCGGAACTAGAACTGAACTGGATTTGCCCTTAATTCTAGTAATCTGAAATCACTCAAAGAAACTTGTGAAAAACACCAAATTACATAAAAATATAAAAGATCATAAACACAATTAGACTAAACAATAATAACTCGTATTTGACACAAAACAATAATAAAACATAACTAAAAACTATATAATTATACGAGTTATCACACCCCCACACTTAGATTGTTGCTAGTCCCTAGCAACGACTCAATAAAAATAAAATAAGAAAATCTAATCTAATCCATTTTCGTAGGAAATCACGGTGGCACTTAGCATGTGACACAAGCCTTTAAACCCCTAGGTGTCCCTAGTGGACGAGTTTAGTCTCGTGAGGGTTTACTAGAACGATACCCACAAACATTGAAAAATTAAAATATAAATAAACTACATAAAAATAAACTACATATACTAAAAATATTTACTCCTAATCCTTTCAATACAAATTAGAGACAATATTTGAACAAGTCTTATAAACTAATCAATAGCTTAAAGAATTTCACAAAAAATCATGCTTGAATGTAAATTGTTTGAGTTAAGCCAATATTAGCATATCTCAATCAAAATAGTGCATGTTCAAATTTAATCTCAACTTCTCAGATGGGATACCCTCATGATTTTCACTCTTTAAAGTAGTGGTGAAGTGTTTACACTCAATCAATCTCATGAAAACAGTTCTACCATATTCTTGCTTGTCCACCTATTCTCCACTATTTAGATCATACAACTTCATGAATCAAGAGGTCTTTAATCAAGGTTGTAATGGGGCCAAGGGGTTTGTAATGTGGTTGAAGAACAAAAGGATAAAGATATCACAAAGGTTCCAAAGAGTTCATAAAGTTTAGAGACATAAAAAGATTATACAAAGAAACTTCTCAAAACTCTTTACAAGTACATAGTCACCTAGGCCGGATATTCATGTTGGGCCTTTTCTTCATTCTAAACAACTTTGTAACATCTTTTTCTTTTTCCACAATTTCAAGAGATGATTCATAAATTTTTTTTTTTTTTTTTTTTTTTTTTGAAGAAGGTAAAATTTAGGAGATATTACCTGTAGAGGTTGCTAACCACTTATTATAACTGAGACACAACAAACAAAATGTTAGATAATGTCACAAAGACAAAGTGCAATCCACTCATTGCTCGTCCATATCTCTTTTTCTTTTTCCGAGCGTTTGCGAAACAACCGTAGCAGATAAATACTCATAAGCTTGGAGCTTTTTTAGTAAATCTTCAATGGTTGTAGCAAAAATTATGGTTCTCCTTGCCTCTGAAAACATGAATCCATTATCCACAGCATTATCTAAATATGAAAGCAAATTACTAAAATAACCATTAATATTAAGCAAACCAATGGGTTTCTTATTTGTGACCAAAGATGACCAAGAAGCCACGCAAGCTATTTCTTCCAATGTACCCAGACCTCCTGGTAAAGCAATGAATGCATCGGCAGAATGGTACATGATTGTTATCCGTTCAGGGATACTCCAGACTTGTATTTCCTTACCCAAGGTAGGTCCACAAAAATCTGTGAATAGTTTTGGCACGATTCCTAGAACTGGACTTCCTCCGGCGTGTGCTGCTGTAGCGACTGCTCCCATTAAACCCGTACTACCGCCTCCATAAATCAAGTGGATCTTTTGTTGGGCAAGTATTACTCCAACTCTTATGGCTTCATCAGCGAATATGTTATTTTTCCCTTGATAAGCACCTCCAAAGACACAAATTTTTTTAATGCGCTGGGACGAAGTACTTTCCATTTTTTTTAATTGTCGAGTGCCTGAAAGAGAATGAGTACATGGTGTAATATATAGAGGACTGAGTAGTGAATTAGACAAGAGTAATAATGTCGCCGAAAGTGTATCTGACCTGTCAGAAGAAAATATTAACCTAACAAAAGATTTTTGCGTGATTTCAGGAAGAAAATCAAAAAGAGAAGAAAAAATCAACCGTAAAAGACAAATAAAAAAAACGAGAATAATTACACAAATCGAACAACACGTAAATTAAACCAAAATAAAGTTATTGCAAATCAAACCAAAAACTGAGAAGTCATTTATTGTAGTTGTGATTGTGGCTCACATCTTCCTCTGGTTTTACGTCCAGAAATGGCTTAAACGCCTTCTATGAGTCGAGGATATGCTTCCCATCCAGTTTTCTTACAAGCTGGCAAACAGGGTCTTTTAACATCAGATTTCCAAGATGTTGCCATTCCCTTTGGAATTGCGGCCATAAATCAAGAATTTCTCTTTGTACGTCTCCACTAGGATGCATCTCAAGAGAAAGTTGGATATTACCCAAATTCTCCTTACTCAGTCCATCCTTAATGAATTCAATTTTATCATCTCGATTAGAGGACGGAATCCCAATAGAACGACATTTACCGTTACACGTCCATCGTGCACATTTGTGGCAATTTGAACTCATGCGCTTTGCTCGTCGCTTCTTTGCAAAAGTGCTTCTACCTGTACCTGGTAAATGCAAAATAGGAAGATATTCATCTTCACGTACCTTGGCTTCAATTATCCAACGTATGTCTTCATGAATCCCTTTGTGCATAAGCATTCTTAATCTTTCAAGTCGAACTTGGTAAAGCATCAGTAAAATATTTCGAGGAAAAGGAGGAAATCGTTTCTGCAATCTTGTGAGAATATCATCCATCCTGAAAAAAAAGAATGAAAAAAATTGAAAGAGAAATTGGAAGAGAAATTTATATACAACATCAGTTTTGTGGGTAGCTGATGGAACCGATTTAAATAATCACGGAGTACCGTTATCCGCCATTTAACCGGGGTTAAAAAAATTATATTTACATCTAGTTATTTTCAAAACAAGGATCAAAAAGAAAAACAACATAAAAAGACACAAAAACAAAACACTCTAAATAAAATCCTAAATTCTTCCCCCCAAACATAATTCTTACATTGTCATTAATGTAATGCTATTATCCCCCAATGCAAGAATTATATGTAAGAGAAAAGAACTATTAAACAAAAGAAACTTATGCAGCCTAAATGAACTTAAAAACAGTAAACACAATTAACAAAGAAACATAAGAAATAAAAATAAAAACAATAAAAATAATAAAAGAAAAAGGAAAAGAAAGAGAAAGAGAAAGATAAAGCAAATCTGAATATGGAAGGTTGGCAATTTCATCTTTAACTGGGCTGCCTTCCCAATTAACACTTGAGTTAGTGTTTTGAATCTAACCAACACCCCTTCTTGGCTTTTTAGGCTTGTCAGGCTCATACATGAAATTTCCCAAATTTATGCGTTTGAGAGGAAGCTTTCTTTGCACAACAGTGGATGCATTCTCCATTACAAGTATTATTCCATCATCCTTGGTGGTGCATATCTCATCGAGGAATGGTGCATCTTTTGGTACTTGTTGAATGACATCCACAAACAAACTGTTTAAGGTTTCCAGCGTGTCTTGTTCATGTTCATCCTCCTTGAACTTTGCGAATCTACTAGGAAAAGGTGGAGAAGAAACATTAGTAAAAATTGGAATCTCAAACGTTACCTCAGGTGCCGAAATACTCTTATTTGTATTTGTGGCTTCATTATCCTCAAGAATAGAATCCATCTCTAATTCTGTCTCATCCTCATCTTGTTCATCATTCCTCAAGGTCACAATAGTAGTATTCTCCTTTGGGTTAATCATTGTTTGGGCAGAGAGTTCTTCAGATCTTTGTGCTACCCATACCACCATACTACTAGCCAATAGGCTCATTTGCCTTTCCAAACTCCGGATGCTTGCCCTTGTTTCCTGTTGAAATTGCAAAGTATTAGTAACAAGAGAATCGACAAGATCTTCTAAAGAAGTACCTGAGTTTTGAGTCATATGTGGTGGTTGAAAAAGATCTGGTTCTTGAGACCATGATTGATTGAAGCTAGATGGATGAGTGTAATTGGCATAAGGATCTACTTCTTGGTAATTTTTCGAGTAGCCATAATTAGTATGATCCCACCATCCCTCATGGTAAGTGTTTGAGTAATGATCATGCTGTTGGTCTTGGAACACTTGATGGCCTTGACATCCTCCCATGGCCAATTGTTGAACTGGGAAGGTGAGATTGGCTTGTTGATTCTCCATGTTCATGTATGCCACCAACTCTTCAAGTGTTAGATTGCACAATTCCATTTTTTTTTTGTTTTTTTTTTTTAAATTTGAAAAGAAAAACTTGTATGTACAAGAAAATAAAACTAATTAGAACTGAAAATAAGAATAAACCAAGTAACAAATAAACTAAAGAAAACAATCCCCGGCAGCGGCGCCAAAAATTTTGATGCACCCAAAAGAGTGTATCTTATTTAACCTTGCACTAAAAAGATAAATTGTAAGTATAATGATTAGCAAGGGTCGAGTCCTCAGGGATTGGGTTTTAATTTATGAGTTATTAGTTTATAACTTACGTTCAAAGAAAACAATAAAAGAAAAGGGGTTTTTGAAGCCAGATTTAAACTAAAGTAAATAATAAGAATAAGATGTAAGGCGGTATAACCAGCCAATAAAAATATATATACTAAATTAGGCGGTATAACCAGCCAATAAAAATAAAACAAAGTTAATATACAAATTAGGCGGTATAACCAGCCAATAAAAATAAATATAAAAAATAAGCAAACTAAAAGTAAAAAAACAAATAAGTAAGAAGAATCAAATATGAAAAATATGGTTAAGGTTTCATTCTCCACCACTAGACATCATTAAGAATCAATTTCAGATCTATCAATATCAACCAACTATCAAAGTTAACAACCGTAGATAACAACAAGCTCTGTTACCCCAATCTTTCCTTAGTTTGTCGTTAAATAGAACAAGCTCTCTATTTAATCTCTAACCATTAAACAACCTAGAATAAGCTCTCTAAATTCAATTTAATGGCAGCTTTATGATGAGAAAGATAGGTTGATCTAAGCAACAAACACATAAGCTCGGATTGTTCAACTTAGATTATGTTCCACTTTGCAATTATTGAAAACTTGACCATAATCATTAATCACAAATTGCCACTTATGAATAGGAAATCAAGACAATTACACGGATCAAGACTCCTAAACTAGCAATAGATAATTATCAAGATCTATCTAGTTGTACACCTAAATAAATCTAGACAACATCATGAACAATTCTTGTAGAAGAACATAAGCAACTTTGATAGAAAATTAATGATAGATAGAATCTGAAAATCAATCACAAAACATGTCTAGGGCTTTGAAATCACCCTTAACCAAATAGATGTTTAGCCTAGCATAGGCATTATAAACATAAACATAAAATTAAAGAAAATATAAGAAGAAAATAAAAGAAAGAAAGAAGAAGAGGAAGAATATTAATTATCCAACCTCTTGCTCTCTCTAAAGAAAAAGAAAACTAGAGAAAAGAAAGAAGAAGAAAGAAGAAGAAAACTTAGAGAATTTTATTAAAATGGCTAATATCCTACCTATGTACAATATGATCCCTTACAATCATCCAAGGCCCTCTATTTATACACATTTTGGAGGGATAAATGACAAGAGACAAGCTTTACAAATTTCAAAGGTAGGTATAATAGGTGGGTGCATTTTCTAACAATTTTCGTCATGTATGACGATTTTGATCAGCCAACTTGATGGTCGATTTTGTCAATTTGGGAGGCGTTATCTGATCACATGGTCTTCTAGACAAATGTTACCCTATCAGTTACTGATCCATAGCCGTTGGAATCAGCTCATTTGCTGATGGGGAGAAGAAGATATGGGCAAAATACAAAAACAGGTCAGCACAGACGTCATTGCACATCAGCCAACTTGATGGTCGATTTCTTCAATATTGGAGGCTTGATCTGATCACATGGTCTTCTAGACAAATGTTCCCCTATCAGTTAGTGATCCATAGCCGTTGGAATAAGCTCATTTGCTGATGTGTATCGGACGATATGGGCAAAATACGAAAACAGGTCAGCACAGACGTCATTGCACATCAGCCAACTTGATGGTCGATTTCGCTAGGGAAAACGACTCCGTTTCAAGAAGTGTAAAACATGAAAAAGATAGATATGCCTCTTAAATTTGCACGGTTAAACTTTCAGCCTTATTGCTTCAGTGAAACTCCAGATATAGCTGATATGGCAAAAGGTGTCGGAACTGGAACTAAACTGGATTTGCCCTTAATTCTAGTAATCTGAAATCACTCAAAGAAACTTGTGAAAAACACCAAATTACATAAAAATATAAAAGATCATAAACACAATTAG
Organism: Fremontodendron californicum; assembly: GCA_030761205.1. Taxonomy (NCBI): domain Eukaryota; kingdom Viridiplantae; phylum Streptophyta; class Magnoliopsida; order Malvales; family Malvaceae; genus Fremontodendron; species Fremontodendron californicum. Next base: position 2,944,963 of record JAULJL010000032.1, on the reverse strand, counting down.
ACTAAACAATAATAACTCGTATTTGACACAAAACAATAATAAAACATAACTAAAAACTATATAATTATACGAGTTATCAGCCATAAGTAGTATGATCCCACCATCCCTCATGGTAAGTGTTTGAGTAATGATCATACTGTTGGTCTTGGAACACTTGATGGCCTTGACATCCTCCCATGGCCAATTGTTGAACTAGGGAAGTGAGATTGGCTTGTTGATTCTCCATGTTCATGTATGCCACCAACTCTTCAAGTGTTAGATTGCTCAACTCCATCGTCTTTTTTTTTTTTTTTTTTTTCAAAATTTGATAAGAAAAACTTGTATGTACAAGAAAATAAAACTAATTAGAACTGAAAATAAGAATAAACCAAGTAACAAATAGACTAAAGAAAACAATCCCCGGCAACGGCGCCAAATATTTGATGCACCCAAAAGAGTGTATCTTATTTAACCTTGCACTAAAAAGATAAATTGTAAGTATAGTAGTTAGCAAGGGTCGAGTCCTCAGGGATTGGGTTTTAGTTTATAAGTTAATAGTTTAAAACTTAAATTCAAGAACAATAAAAGAAAAGGGGTTTTTGAAGCCAGATTTAAACTAAAGTAAATAATAAGAAGAAGATGCAAGGCGGTATAACCAGCCAATAAAAATATATATACTAAATTAGGTGATGCACCCAAAAGAGTGTATCTTATTTAACCTTGCACTAAAAAGATCAATTGTAAGTATAATGATTAGCAAGGGTCGAGTCCTCAGGGATTGGGTTTTAATCTATGAGTTATTAGTTTATAACTTACGTTCAAAGAAAACAATAAAAGAAAAGGGGTTTTTGAAGCCAGATTTAAACTAAAGTAAATAATAAGAATAAGATGCAAGGCGGTATAACCAGCCAATAAAAATATATATACTAAATTAGGCGGTATAACCAGCCAATAAAAATAAAACAAAGTTAATATACAAATTAGGCGGTATAACCAGCCAATAAAAATAAATATAAAAAATAAGCAAACTAAAAGTAAGAAAACAAGTAAGTAAGAAGAATCAAATATGAAAAATATGGTTAAGGTTTCATTCTCCACCACTAGACATCATTAAGAATCAATTTCAGATCTATCAATATCAACCAACTATCAAAGTTAACAACCGTAGATAACAACAAGCTCTGTTATCCCAATCTTTCCTTAATTTGTCGTTAAATAGAACAAGCTCTCTATTTAATCTCTAACCATTAAACAACCTAGAATAAGCTCTCTAAATTCAATTTAATGGCAGCTTTATGATGAGAAAGATAGGTTGATCTAAGCAACAAACACATAAGCTCGGATTGTTCAACTTAGGTTATGTTCCACTTTGCAATTATTGAAAACTTGACCATAATCATTAATCACAAATTGCCACTTATGAATAGGAAATCAAGACAATTACACGGATCAAGACTCATAAACTAGCAATAGATAATTATCAAGATCTATCTAGTTGTACACCTAAATAAATCAAGACAACATCATGAACAATTCTTGTAGAAGAACATAAGCAACTTTGATAGAAAATTAATGATAGATAGAATCTGAAAATCAATCACAAAACGTGTCTAGGGCTTTGAAATCACCCTTAACCAAATAGAAGTTTAGCCTAGCATAGGCATCATAAACATAAACATAAAATTAAAGAGAATCTAAGAAGGAAATAAAAGAAAGAAAGAAGAAGAAGAAGAATATTAATTATCCAACCTCTTGCTCTTTCTAAAGAAAAAGAAAACTAGAGAAAAGAAAGAAGAAGAAAACTTAGAGAATTTTGTTAAAATGGCTAATATCCTACCAATCTCCAATATGATCCCTTACAATCATCCAAGGCCCTCTATTTATACACATTTTGGAGGGCTAAATGACAAGAGACAAGCTTTACAAATTTCAAAGGTAGGTATAATAGGTGGGTGCATTTTCTAACAATTTTCGTCATGTATGACGATTTTGATCAACCAACTTGATGGTCGATTTTGTCAATTTTGGAGGCCTTATCTGATCACACGGTCTTCTAGACAAATGTTACCCTATCAGTTACTGATCCATAGCCGTTGGAATCAGCTCATTTGCTGATGTGGATAAGAAGATATGGGCATAATACGAAAACAGGTCAGCACAGACGTCATTGCACATCAGCCAACTTGATGGTCGATTTCTCTAGGGAAAACGACTCCGTTTCAAGAAGTGTAAAACATGAAAAAGATAGATATGCCTCTTAGCTTTGCATGGCTACAAATTTCAGCCTTATTGCTTCAGTGAAACTCGAGATATAGCTGATATGGCAAAAGGTGTCGGGACTGGAACTGAACTGGATTTGCCCTTAATTCTAGTAATCTGAAATCACTCAAAGAAACTTGTGAAAAACACCAAAATACATAAAAATATAAAAGATCATAAACACAATTAGACTAAACAATAATAACTCGTATTTGACACAAAACAATAATAAAACATAACTAAAAACTATATAATTATACGAGTTATCACACCCCCACACTTAGATTGTTGCTAGTCCCTAGCAATGACTCAATAAAAATAAAATAAGAAAATCTAATCTAATCCATTTTCGTAGGAAATCACGGTGGCACTTAGCATGTGACACAAGCCTTTAAACCCCTAGGTGTCCCTAGTGGACGAGTTTAGTCTCGTGAGGGTTTACTAGAACGATACCCACAAACATTGAAAAACTAAAATATAAATAAACTACATATACTAAAAATATTTACTCCTAATCCTTTCAATACAAATTAGAGACAATCTTTGAACAAGTCTTATAAACTAATCAATAGCTTAAAGAATTTCACAAAAAATCAAGCTTGAATGTAAATTGTTTGAGTTAAGCCAATATTAACATAACATATCTCAATCAAAATAGTGCATGTTCAAATTTAATCTTAACTTCTCACATGGGATACCCTCATGATTTTCACTCTTTAAAGTAGTGGTGAAGTGTTTACACTCAATCAATCTCATGAAAACAGTTCTACCATATTCTTGCTTGTCCACCTATTCTCCACTATTTAGATCATACAACTTCATGAATCAAGAGGTCTTTAATCGAGGTTGTAATGGGGCCAAGGGGTTTGTAATGTGGTTGAAGAACAAAAGGATAAAGATATCACAAAGGTTCCAAAGAGTTCATAAAGTTTAGAGACATAAAAAGATCATACAAAGAAACTTCTCAAAACTCTTTACAAGTACATAGTCACCTAGGCCGGATATTCATGTTGGGCCTTTTCTTCATTCTGAACAACTTTGTAACATCTTTTTCTTTTTCCCAAAATTCAAGAGATGATTCATATTTTTTTTTTTGAATGTATTTGCCAGTATTCCATTTCTTTTTTTTTTTGTTGACTTTTCTTTTCTTTCCCCCCCACACTTATTTCTTGTTTCTAACCCAAATTTTCAATAGATCTTCCTTGTCTTTGCAACTTGTCTCAAAACATGCTAATTCATCTTTGGAACAAAGGTAAAGATATAAGTATATTTAGGTTAGGGACAAGTTATGGTTACCAAAGAGATAGCTTATTCAATGTAGGCTCAAATTGGTTCACTAAGGGTGTGTTCTCTTGGAACATCAATAAGGGATGGCTGTTTGGCCCTGGCTAAAAATCCTAATGCCTCTATCATATTCATGTTGTCACATGCATCAATATAGTCTCAAATGGTTTAAAGCAAGTTCTAGAGAATCATGTAATCATAAGAGCACTCAAGAAAGAAATTAGATTGATATGTATAATGCATCAATCATATAGGCTCAAAAACTCACAAGGATGATTATACAAGTCAGATTAAGTCTAAACATGCTTCTTTCTCAATCAACATATCATCTTAACATTGGCTCATAAAAAAAAAATGATATCAAGCTCAATTCTCATGAAAATCTTCTCACTAATAACTCTGTTTTAGACTTATGCAATTCATATCTCATCATTGTATTAAAAAGGAACTAAAACACACTAAAAATTATAATAAAGACTCATAAAAAAAAAAATAGTAGACAAAAATAAAAGAAATCCTAAATCATTCCCCCCACACTTAATTCTTACATTGTCCTCAATGTAAGTCTATTAACCCAAATGAAAGAATCATGTGTAAGAGAAAAGAACTAATAACATAAGAATAGGAACAGCTAAGACTCAAAACAAAACAAACTCATGCAACCTAAATAATCTTAAAATACTAAACAAAAATTAACAAGTAAACATAAAAAGATTAAAATCAAACTGACAAGGTGTGTCTCAAGTCTCCCTTACTCAGACCTTGTTCAGAATGAATACTTCTAAATTGCTTAAAACACAACAAACTTTTTTTTTTTTTTTGAAAAGAAGAAATCAAACTGACAAGGTATGTCTCAAGTCTCCCTTACTCAGACCTTGTTCAGAATGAATACTTCTTAAATTTTGTTTTTTTGTTTTTTTGTTTTTTTTTTAAATTAGCAAAATATGTCCCTTACCCCCTTCTAAAATATGGCATTGTCCCCAATGTCAAATTTTAAAGGTAGAATTTAGGAGATATTACCTGCAGAGGTTGCTAACCACTTATTATAACTGAGACACAACAAGCAAAATGTTAGATAATGTCACAAAGACAAAGTGCAATCCACTCCTTGCTCGTCCATATCTCTTTTTCTTTTTCCGAGCGTTTGCGAAACAACCGTAGCAGATAAACACTCGTAAGCTTAGAGCTTTTTAAGTAAATCTTCAATGGTTGTAGCAGAAATTATGGTTCTCCTTGCCTCTGAAAACATGAATCCATTATCCACAGCATTATCTAAATATAAAAGCAAATTACTAAAATAACCATTAATATTAAGCAAACCAATGGGTTTCTTATTTGTGACCAAAGATGACCAAGAAGCCACGCAAGCTATTTCTTCCAATGTACCCAGACCTCCTGGTAAAGCAATGAATGCATCGGCAGAATGGTACATGATTGTTATCCGTTCAGGGACACTCCAGACTTGTATTTCCTTACCCACGGTAGGTCCACAAAAACTTGTGAATAGTTTTGGCACGATTCCTAGAACTGGACTTCCTCCGGCGTGTGCTGCTGTAGCGACTGCTCCCATTAAACCCGTACTACCGCCTCCATAAATCAAGTGGATCTTTTGTTGGGCAAGTATTACTCCAACTCTTATGGCTTCATCAGCGAATATGTTATTTTTCCCTGGATAAGCACCTCCAAAGACACAAATTTTTTTAATGCGCTGGGATGAAGTACTTTCCATTTTTTTTTTCGAGTGCCTGAAAGAGAATGAGTACATGTTGTAATATATAGAGGACTGAGTAGTGAATCAGACAAGAGTAATAATGTCGCCGAAAGTGTATCTGACCTGTCAGAAGAAAATGTTAACCTAACAAAAGATTTTTGCGTGATTTCAGGAAGAAAATCAAAAAGAGAAGAAAAAATCAACCGTAAAAGACAAATAAAAAAAACGAGAATAATTACACAAATCGAACAACACGTAAATTAAAACAAAATAAAGTTATTGCAAATCAAAACAAAAGCTGAGAAGTCATTTATTGTAGTTGTGATTGTGGCTCACATCTTCCTCTGGTTTTACGTCCAGAAACAGCTTAAACGCCTTCTATGAGTCGAGGATATGCTTCCCATCCAGTTTTTTTACAAGCTGGCAAACAGGGTCTTTTAACATCAGATTCCCAAGATGTTGCCATTCCCTTTGGAATTGCGGCCATAAATCAAGAATTTCTCTTTGTACGTCTCCACTAGGATGCGTCTCAAGAGAAAGTTGAATATTACCCAAATTCTCCTTACTCAGTCCATCCTTAATGAATTCAATTTTATCATCTCGATTAGAGGACGGAATCCCAATAGAACGACATTTACCGTTACACGTCCATCGTGCACATTTGTGGCAATTTGAACTCATGCGCTTTGCTCGTCGCTTCTTTGCAAAAGTGCTTCTACCTGTACCTGGTAAATGCAAAACAGGAAGATATTCATCTTCACGTACCTTGGCTTCAATTATCCAACGTATGTCGTCAGGAATCCCTTTGTGCATAAGCATTCTTAATCTTTCAAGTCGAACTTGGTAAAGCTTCAGTAAAATATTTCGAGGAAAAGGAGGAAATCGTTTCTGCAATCTTGTGAGAATATCATCCATCCTGAAAAAAAAATGAAAAAAATGAAAGAGAAATTGGAAGAGAAATTTATATACAATATCAGTTTTGTGGGTAGCTGATGGAACCGATTTAAATAATCACGGAGTACCGTTATCCGCCATTTAACCGGGGTTAAAAAAAATTATATTTACATCTAGTTATTTTCAAAACAAGGATCAGAAAGAAAAACAACATAAAAAGACTCAAAAACAAAACACTCTAAATAAAATCCTAAATTCTTCCCCCCACACTTAATTTTTACATTGTCCTCAATGTAATGCTATTATCCCCCAATGCAAGAATTATATGTAAGAGAAAAGAACTATTAAACAAAAGAAAAGAAAAACAATAAAAGATAGAATGATGGAGAGTAAGGAATATGCAAATCTGATATAATAGATGCTCTCCATCCTTTTGGGTTGCCTCTCCAAGAAGCGCTTGGTTTATTGTCCTCAACTTGACTTAGACCCATGCCATTATTATTCAACATACTTTGGCTCAAAAAGTGGAAACTCCTCCACATCTTGTATTGGAAAGTTCTCATAGTAAGGCTTCAATCTATGACCATTCACTTTGAATGCCTTATCTGTTTTCGGGCTTTGGATTTCAACTGCACCATGAGTAAATACATTAGTAATAACAAAAGGTCCAACCCAACGAGAACGTAACTTACCTGGATATAACTTAAGGCGTGAATGGAAGAGAAGAACTTTTTGTCCAACAACAAATTCTTTTCTTGATATCATCTTGTCATGGAATGCCTTAGTCTTTTCCTTGTAAATCCTAGAATTCTGATAGGCATCATTCCTTATCTCCTCTAATTCTTGTAGGTCAAGTTTTCTTTTCTTTCCTATCTCATCCATCTCCATGTTGCATTGTTTGATAGCCCAATATGATTTATGTTCCAATTCAACCGGAAGATGACAAGGCTTACCATAAACAAGTCGATAAGGAGACATACCAATGGGTGTCTTATATGCTGTCCTATAAGCCCAAAGTGCATCATCAAGTCGTGAACTCCAATCCTTCCTATTTGGATTAACTGTCTTTTCAAGGATGGACTTAACTTCTCGGTTTGACACTTCAGCTTGCCCACTAGTTTGAGGATGATATGAGGTGGAGACCTTGTGTGTGATGTTATACTTCCTCAAAAGTGCTTCCATAGTCCTATTGCAAAAGTGAGTACCTCTATCGCTGATTATGGCCTTTGGCGTTCCAAACCTAGCCAAGATGTTAGTCTTGACAAAATCTGAAACAACTTTAGAGTCATTAGTCCTAGTGGATTTTGCTTCCACCCACTTTGAAACATAATCAACGGCAAGTAAAATATAAAGATTACCAAAAGAAGGAGGAAAAGGTCCCATGAAATCCATGCCCCATACATCAAAAATTTCAACAATAAGTATTGGAGTTTGAGGCATTTGATTTCTAGGACCTAAGTTACCTGTTCTTTGGCAACGATCACATGACTTGCAAAAGAGGTATGCATCTTTGAATATGGTAGGCCAATAAAATCCAGAATCAAGAACTTTCATGGCTGTTCTTTTGGATCCAAAGTGTCCTCCACATGCATAAGAGTGACAAAAGGTGAGAATAGATTGAAATTCAGTTTCGAGTACACACCTTCTTATAATCTGATCGGAGCAATGCTTCCAAAGGTAAGGATCATCCCATATGTAGTATTTGGCATCACTCTTGATCTTATTTCTTTGAGCTTGTGTCAACTCTTGTGGCAACTTCTTGGTAACTAAGTAATTAACAATATCAGCATACCAAGGAGTTGTTGTTCTTATAAAAAGAAGTTGCTCATCCGGAAAGTTCTCATTCAAGGGTAGTGCATCATCTTCATGAACTAAACGGCTAAGATGGTCCGCAACCAGGTTGTCACTACCTCTCTTATCTTTTATCTCCAAATCAAACTCTTGTAAGAGAAGTATCCGTCTAATCAACCTTGGTTTGGCCTCCTTTTTAGTGAGTAAGTACTTAAGGGCTGCATGGTCAGACAATACAATTACTTTAGTACCAATTAAATAAGATCGAAATTTTTCTAAAGCAAATACAACAGCCAAAAGTTCTTTTTCAGTAGTGGAATAGTTCAATTGAGCATCATTAAGAGTTCTTGAGGCATAATAAATGGCATGTGAGGCTTTGCCAACCCGTTGGCCCAAAACAGCTCCAATGGCATAGTCACTAGCATCACACATGATTTCAAAAGGTACATTCCAATCTGGTGGTTGGATGATAGGAGCTGATGTCAAGAGTCCCTTCAATGTTTCAAACGCCTCTTTGCATTTATCATCAAAGTGGAAAACCACATCTTTTTGTAGTAGCTTGCAAAGAGGTAATGTGATCTTTGAGAAGTCTTTGATAAATCTCCTATAGAAACCTGCATGTCCAAGAAAAGAACGAACCTCTCTCACATTTGTGGGAGGTGGTAAAGAATGCATAATATCTATTTTAGACTTATCAACCTCTATCCCTCTAGAAGAAATAACATGGCCCAAAACTATTCCTTGTTCTACCATAAAGTGACATTTTTCCCAATTCAAAACAAGGTTAGTTTCCATGCATCTTTCAAGTACAAGTGTAAGGTTCTCTAGACATCTATCAAAAGAATCACCATAGACACTAAAATCATCCATAAACACTTCTATGATGTTCTCTACATAATCTGAAAATATGCTAACCATACACCTTTGGAATGTAGCTGGTGCATTACAAAGACCAAATGGCATACGCCGGTATGCAAAAGTACCAAATGGACATGTGAATGTTGTTTTCTCTTGGTCCTCCGGAGCAATGGCTATCTGATTATAACCTGAAAAACCATCAAGAAAACAATAATGAGAATGGCCAGCTAACCTTTCAAGCATTTGATCAATAAAAGGTAAAGGAAAGTGGTCTTTGCGAGTTGTGGAATTAAGTTTACGATAATCAATACAAACTCGCCATCCTGTTTGAATCCTAGTAGGAACAAGTTCATTCTCATTATTTGTTACCACCGTTACACCTGATTTCTTTGGAACCACTTGGACTGGGCTCACCCATTTGCTATCCGAGATAGGATAGATCACTCCAACATCTAGGAGCTTCAGTATCTCCTTTTTCACAACCTCCATCATAGGAGGGTTCAATCTTCTTTGTGCTTCTCTTGTTGGTTTAGACCCTTCCTCTAACAAAATCCGGTGCATGCACATGGATGGGCTTATTCCCTTGATATCGGCAATTGTCCAACCAATTGCTGTTTTATGCTCTCTAAGCACCCGGATAAGTCGCTCTTCTTGCAAAGGTGTGAGCTCTTTGGCAATGATGACAGGTAGTGTGTCCTTTTCCCCTAAGAACAAATATTTCAAGTGGTTCGGTAGTGGTTTCAACTCTAAAGTTGGTGCCTGCAAAATGGAAGGTAGAAGTTTCTCATTAGATAAAGGCAAATCAATAAATGAAACATCAAACCTTGCATCTTTAGGTTGCAGCGAGTGTAAAGATTCTAGTGCCCCTTCCACCTGGTCACTCAAGGCTAGTTTAGCATTCCCCATTCCGAGATGGTTGCTAAGGACTATTTCTACACTATCTTCACCATCTAGCTCATAAGCTTGCTGCACTAGTGAGTCAATTATATCAATATTAAAAACAGAATGCACATCACTAGGATATCTCATGGCCTCAAAAATGTTAAAGCGAATTATTTCACCATCAAATTCCATAGTTAAAGTGCCATCATGTACATCTATTTTAGTTCTTGCTGTTTTCAAGAATGGTCTCCCTAATAGAATAGGTGTGGGATTAGAAGACATCTCATCTTCCATCTCAATAACATAAAAGTCAGCGGGAAAAACCAATTCATTAACCTGTACAAGAACGTCTTCTACAACTCCTCTTGGATAAGTGTTAGAACGGTCAGCAAGTTGTATTATAACACCGGTTTCCTCTAATGGTCCTAGATTCAATGAAGCATAAATTGAATATGGCATGACATTAATAGATGCCCCTAGATCTAGCATAGCACGCTCAAACCTGGTGTTGCCTATCTTACAAGGAATGGTAAACATACCTGGATCCTTGCATTTAGGTAGGAGTTTCTTTTGAAGAACAGCTGACACATTCTCCCCCACACTTACCTTTTCATTCCATTTCAACTTCCGTTTAGATGTGCACAACTCTTTTAGGAACTTGGCATATCTTGGCACTTGCTTGATAGCATCTAGTAAAGGAATGTTCACCTCTACTTTCCGGAAGGTTTCCAAAATTTCCTTCTCTTGCTCCTCCTTCTTGGACTTTGCTAACCTGTTAGGAAAAGGTGGAGGAGTTATATAGGAAGGAAAGGATGGTTTAGGAATTACCTTTTTTAGTGGCTCGTTGGGATGTGAAGAGGATGCCATGGTATTGTTCTCCCCTTGAGCACTATCATTTTGTGGTGTCTCTAGCTGTTTCCCACTTCTTAAATTTATAGCATTGGCATTCTCTCTTGGATTCACTATGGTTTGGGAAGGTAATTTCCCAGAATCCCTTGCTTGCATTTGACTCATGGTTGTTGCCAATTGCCCTATTTGAGTCTCCAAATTTCGAATACTTGTCTTTGTTTCCTGTTGAAATTGAATTGTATTAGTAGAAAGAGCTTTAACAAGATCTTCAAGAGAAGTACCTGAATTTTGGGTGGGTGGTAGTTGTTGTCGGGTTTGGTATGGTTGTTGCACTCTTTGCTGAAAACCCGGTGGCCTGTGGTCAAATGGTGGAGGAATAGTTTGTGATTGGTTCCCTCCATAATTGAAGTTTGGATGATCCCTCCATCCTGGATTGTATGTGTTTGAGTAGGGATCATATTTCCTTGATTGGTTCTGAAATCCACCCATGGCATTCACATGTTCATTGGTATCCTCTTGAAGTGTTGGACACATATCAGTTTGGTGCCCTATGTTTGAACATATGCCACAAGCCTTTATTTGTTGTATTTTACCTACAGCCAATTGTTGAACAAGAGAAGTCAGTTTATCAAATTTTTGTTCAAGGGATGATATACTTACCTCATTAACTCTCTTGGGTTGTGGTGGTGGATCTTGTCTCATTGAGAACTGTTGAGAATTGGCTGCCATGTTGGAGATTAATGTTCTAGCAGCCCTGGGAGTCTTATCAACTAGAGCTCCCCCACTAGCGGCATCTATCATACTTCTCTCCATGGGCATGAGACCTTCATAGAAGTATTGGATGAGAAGTTGTTCACTTATTTGATGGTGTGGACATGATGCACAAAGTTTCTTGAACCTCTCCCAATATTCATATAAGGACTCTCCGTTGTATTGCCGAATCCCACATATCTCTTTCCTAATGTTGGCAGCCTTAGATGCTGGGAAATACCTTTCCAAGAATGCTTTCTTCAAATCATTCCATGTAGTGATGGTCCCGGATGGTAGATAGTAGAGCCATTCCTTTGCTGAATCAGCTAGAGAGAATGGGAAGGCTCTCAACTTAACTTGCTCTTCCGTGACCCCTGTTGGTCTCATGCTTGAGCAAACTACATGGAATTCCTTGAGGTGCTTATTTGGATCCTCTCCTGCAAAACCATGAAAAGTTGGGAGAAGATGAATCAAACCAGATTTTAATTCAAAAGCTACCTCAAGATTAGCATATTCAATGCATAATGGTTGTTGACCCAAGTCCGGAGCGGCTAGCTCCTTGAGAGTTCGGTTGTCAGCTGCTGCCATCTCTCCTTGCTCCTCTTGGATGTTTTGGATCAACTCCTCGATTGGTTGTTGGTGAGAAGTTATAAATTCCCGAATTTTCCTAAGTCGTAAGTCTTCTTCGGGAGCTTGGAACATTCACTAATAAAAAATAAGAAAGTAAATAATTAGAACAGAAAATAAGAATAAACCAATAAACTAATAAACTAAAGAAAACAATCCCCAGCAACGGCGCCAAAAATTTGATGCACCCAAAAGAGTGTATCTTATTTAACCTTGCACTAAAAAGATCAATTGTAAGTATAATGATTAGCAAGGGTCGAGTCCTCAGGGATTGGGTTTTAATCTATGAGTTATTAGTTTATAACTTACGTTCAAAGAAAACAATAAAAGAAAAGGGGTTTTTGAAGCCAGATTTAAACTAAAGTAAATAATAAGAATAAGATGCAAGGCGGTATAACCAGCCAATAAAAATATATATACTAAATTAGGCGGTATAACCAGCCAATAAAAATAAAAGAAAGTTAATATACAAATTAGGCGGTATAACCAGCCAATAAAAATAAATATAAAAAATAAGCAAACTAAAAGTAAGAAAACAAGTAAGTAAGAAGAATCAAATATGAAAAATATGGTTAAGGTTTCATTCTCCACCACTAGACATCATTAAGAATCAATTTCAGATCTATCAATATCAACCAACTATCAAAGTTAACAACCGTAGATAACAACAAGCTCTGTTATCCCAATCTTTCCTTAATTTGTCGTTAAATAGAACAAGCTCTCTATTTAATCTCTAACCATTAAACAACCTAGAATAAGCTCTCTAAATTCAATTTAATGGCAGCTTTATGATGAGAAAGATAGGTTGATCTAAGCAACAAACACATAAGCTCGGATTGTTCAACTTAGGTTATGTTCCACTTTGCAATTATTGAAAACTTGACCATAATCATTAATCACAAATTGCCACTTATGAATAGGAAATCAAGACAATTACACGGATCAAGACTCCTAAACTAGCAATAGATAATTATCAAGATCTATCTAGTTGTACACCTAAATAAATCAAGACAACATCATGAACAATTCTTGTAGAAGAACATAAGCAACTTTGATAGAAAATTAATGATAGATAGAATCTGAAAATCAATCACAAAACGTGTCTAGGGCTTTGAAATCACCCTTAACCAAATAGAAGTTTAGCCTAGCATAGGCATCATAAACATAAACATAAAATTAAAGAGAATCTAAGAAGGAAATAAAAGAAAGAAAGAAGAAGAAGAAGAATATTAATTATCCAACCTCTTGCTCTTTCTAAAGAAAAAGAAAACTAGAGAAAAGAAAGAAGAAGAAAACTTAGAGAATTTTGTTAAAATGGCTAATATCCTACCAATCTCCAATATGATCCCTTACAATCATCCAAGGCCCTCTATTTATACACATTTTGGAGGGCTAAATGACAAGAGACAAGCTTTACAAATTTCAAAGGTAGGTATAATAGGTGGGTGCATTTTCTAACAATTTTCGTCATGTATGACGATTTTGATCAACCAACTTGATGGTCGATTTTGTCAATTTTGGAGGCCTTATCTGATCACACGGTCTTCTAGACAAATGTTACCCTATCAGTTACTGATCCATAGCCGTTGGAATCAGCTCATTTGCTGATGTGTATAAGAAGATATGGGCATAATACGAAAACAGGTCAGCACAGACGTCATTGCACATCAGCCAACTTGATGGTCGATTTCGCTAGGGAAAACGACTCCGTTTCAAGAAGTGTAAAACATGAAAAAGATAGATATGCCTCTTAGCTTTGCATGGCTACAAATTTCAGCCTTATTGCTTCAGTGAAACTCGAGATATAGCTGATGTGGCAAAAGGTGTCGGGACTGGAACTGAACTGGATTTGCCCTTAATTCTAGTAATCTGAAATCACTCAAAGAAACTTGTGAAAAACACCAAAATACATAAAAATATAAAAGATCATAAACACAATTAGACTAAACAATAATAACTCGTATTTGACACAAAACAATAATAAAACATAACTAAAAACTATATAATTATACGAGTTATCATTAGGCGGTATAACCAGCCAATAAAAGTAAAACAAAGTTAATATACAAATTAGGCGGTATAACCAGCCAATAAAAATAAATATACTTTTAAAAATAAGCAAACTAGAAAAGTAAGAAAACAAGTAAGAAGAATCAAATATGAAAAATATGGTTAAGGTTTCATTCTCCACCACTAGACATCATTAAGAATCAATTTCAGATCTATCAATATCAACCAACTATCAAAGTTAACAACCGTAGATAACAACAAGCTCTGTTACCCCAATCTTTCCTTAGTTTGTCGTTAAATAGAACAAGCTCTCTATTTAATCTCTAACCATTAAACAACCTAGAATAAGCTCTCTAAATTCAATTTAATGGCAGCTTTATGATGAGAAAGATAGGTTGATCTAAGCAACAAACACATAAGCTCGGATTGTTCAACTTAGGTTATGTTCCACTTTGCAATTATTGAAAACTTGACCATAATCATTAATCACAAATTGCCACTTATGAATAGGAAATCAAGACAATTACACGGATCAAGACTCCTAAACTAGCAATAGATAATTATCAAGATCTATCTAGTTGTACACCTAAATAAATCAAGACAACATCATGAACAATTCTTGTAGAAGAACATAAGCAACTTTGATAGAAAATTAATGATAGATAGAATCTGAAAATCAATCACAAAACATGTCTAGGGCTTTGAAATCACCCTTAACCAAATAGAAGTTTAGCCTAGCATAGGCATTATAAACATAAACATAAAATTAAAGAAAATCTAAGAAGAAAATAAAAGAAAGAAAGAAGAAGAGGAAGAATATTAATTATCCAACCTCTTGCTCTCTCTAAAGAAAAAGAAAACTAGAGAAAAGAAAGAAAACTAGAGAAAAGAAAGAAGAAGAAAACTTAGAGAATTTTATTAAAATGGCTAATATCCTACCTATGTACAATATGATCCCTTACAATCATCCAAGGCCCTCTATTTATACACATTTTGGAAGGCTAAATGACAAGAGACAAGCTTTACAACTTTCAAAGGTAGGTATAATAGGTGGGTGAATTTTTCTAACAATTTTCGTCATATTGTATGACAATTTTGATCAGCCAACTTTATGGTCGATTTCGTCAATGTTGGAGGCCTGATCTGATCACATGGTCTTCTAGAAAAAGGTTCCCCTATCAGTTACGGATCCATAGCCGTTGGAATCAGCTCATTTGCAGATGTGGATAAGCAGATATGGGTAAAATACGAAAACATGTCAGCACAGACGTCATTGCACATCAGCCAACTTGATGGTCGCTTTCGTCAATATTAGAGGCCTGATCTGATCATATGATCTTCTAGACAAAGGTTCCCGTATCAGTTACGGATCCATATCCATTGGAATCAGCTCATTTGCTGATGTGGATAAGCAGATATGGGCAAAATACGAAAACAGGTCAGCACATACGTCATTGCACATAAGCCAACTTGATGGTCGATTTCGCTAGGGAAAACGACTCCGTTTCAAGAAGTATAAAACATGAAAAAGATAGATATGCCTCTTAGCTTTGCACGGCTACAAATTTCAGCCTTATTGCTTCAGTGAAACTCCAGATATAGCTGATATGGAAAAATGTGTCGGAACTGGAACTGAACTAGATTTGCCCTTAATTCTAGTAATCTGAAATCACTCAAAGAAACTTGTGAAAAACACCAAATTACATAAAAATATAAAAGATCATAAACACAATTAGACTAAACAATAATAACTCGTATTTGACACAAAACAATAATAAAACATAACTAAAAACTATATAATTATACGAGTTATCAAATAGAGAGCTTGTTCTATTTAACGACAAACTAAGGAAAGATTGGGATAACAGAGCTTGTTGTTATCTACGGTTGTTAACTTTGATAGTTGGTTGATATTGATAGATCTGAAATTGATTCTTAATGATGTCTAGTGGTGGAGAATGAAACCTTAACCATATTTTTCATATTTGATTCTTCTTACTTGTTTTCTTACTTTTCTAGTTTGCTTATTTTTAAAAGTATATTTATTTTTATTGGCTGGTTATACCGCCTAATTTGTATATTAACTTTGTTTTATTTTTATTGGCTGGTTATACCTCCTAATTTGTATATTAACTTTGTTATATTTTTATTGGCTGGTTATACCGCCTAATTTAGTATATATATTTTTATTGGCTGGATATACCGCCTTGCATCTTATTCTTATTATTTACTTTAGTTTAAATCTGGCTTCAAAAACCCCTTTTCTTTTATTGTTTTCTTTGAACCTAAGTTATAAACTAATAACTCATAGATTAAAACCCAATCCCTGAGGACTCGACCCTTGCTAATCATTATACTTACAATTGATCTTTTTAGTGCAAGGTTAAATAAGATACACTCTTTTGGGTGCATCATATATAAATTTCTCTTTCAGTTTCTCTTTCATTTTTTTCAGGATGGATGATATTCTCACAAGATTGCAGAAACGATTTCCTCCTTTTCCTCGAAATATTTTACTGAAGCTTTACCAAGTTCGATTTGAAAGATTAAGAATGCTTATGCACAAAGGGATTCCTGAAGACATACGTTAGATAATTGAAGCCAAGGTACGTGAAGATGAATATTTTCCTATTTTGCATTTACCAGGTACAGGTAGAAGCACTTTTGCAAAGAAGCGACGAGCAAAGCGCATGAGTTCAAATTGCCACAAATGTGCACGATGGACGTGTAACGGTAAATGTCGTTCTATTGGGATTCCGTCCTCTAATCGAGATGATAAAATTGAATTCATTAAGGATGGACTGAGTAAGGAGAATTTGGGTAATATCCAACTTTCTCTTGAGACGCATCCTAGTGGAGACGTACAAAGAGAAATTCTTGATTTATGGCCGCAATTCCAAAGGGAATGGCAACATCTTGGGAATCTGATGTTAAAAGACCCTGTTTGCCAGCTTGTAAGAAAACTGGATGGGAAGCATATCCTCGACTCATAGAAGGCGTTTAAGCCGTTTCTAGACGTAAAACCAGAGGAAGATGCCAAATACACTTTCGGCGACATTATTACTCTTGACTTTTACGGTTGATTTTTCTTCTCTTTTTGATTTTCTTCCTGAAATCACGCAAAAATCTTTTGTTAGGTAGGTTAACATTTTCTTCTGACAGGTCAAATACACTTTCGGCGACATTATTACTCTTGTCTGATTCACTACTCAGTCCTCTATATATTACACCATGTACTCATTCTCTTTCAGGCACTCGAAAAAAAAAATGGAAAGTACTTCGTCCCAGCGCATTAAAAAAATTTGTGTCTTTGGAGGTGCTTATCCAGGGAAAAATAACATATTTGCTGATGAAGCCATAAGAGTTGGAGTAATACTTGCCCAACAAAAGATCCAGTTGATTTATGGAGGCGGTAGTACGGGTTTAATGGGAGCAGTCGCTACAGCAGCACACGCCGGAGGAAGTCCAGTTCTAGGAGTCGTGCCAAAACTATTCACAGATTTTTGTGGACCTACCTTGGGTAAGGAAATACAAGTCTGGAGTATCCCTGAACGGATAAAAATCATGTACCATTCCGCCGATGCATTCATTGCTTTACCAGGAGGTCTGGGTACATTGGAAGAAATAGCTTGCGTGGCTTCTTGGTCATCTTTGGTCACAAATAAGAAACCCATTGGTTTGCTTAATATTAATGGTTATTTTAGTAATTTGCTTTCATATTTAGATAATGCTGTGGAAAATGGATTCATGTTTTCAGAGGCAAGGAGAACCATAATTTCTGCTACAACCATTGAAGATTTACTCAAAAAGCTCCAAGCTTATGAGTGTTTATCTGCTACGGTTGTTTCGCAAACGCTCGGAAAAAAAAAAAAAGAGATATGGACGAGCAAGGAGTGGATTGCACTTTGTCTTTGTGACATTATCTAATATTTTGTTTGTTGTGTCTCAGTTATAATAAGTGGTTAGCAACCTCTGCAGGTAATATCTCCTAAATTCTACCTTTAAAATTTGACATTGGGGACAATGTCATATTTTACTAGGGGGTAAGGGACATATTTTGCTAATTTGTAATAAATAAAAAAAAGCATGTTTAGACTTAGTGTGTTTTTAGTGTGTTTTAGTTACTTTCAATACTATGATGAGATATGAATTGCATAAGTCTAAAACAGATTTATTAGTGAGAAGATTTTCATGAGAATTGAGCTTGATATCAACCTTTTTATGAGCCAATGTTAATATGATATGTTGATTGAGAAACAAGCATGTTTAGACTTAATCTGACTTGTATAATCATCCTTGTGAGTTTTTGAGCCTATAATGATTGATGCATTATATAAATCAATCTAATTTCTTTATTGAGTGCTCTTATGATTACATGATTCTCTAGAACTTGCTTTAGACCTTGTTGAGACTATATTGATGCATGTGACAACATGAATATGATAGAGGCATTAGGATTTTTAGCCAGGGCCAAACAGCCAGCCCTTATTGATGTTCCAAAAGAACACACCCTTAGTGAACCAATTTGAGCCTACATTGAATATGCTATCTCTTTGGTAACCATAACTTGTCCCTAACCTAAATATACTTATTTTTATCTTTACCTTTGTTCCAAAGATGAATTAGCATGTTTTGAGACAAGTTGCAAAGACAAGGAAGATCTATTGAAAATTTGGGTTAGAAACAAGAAATAAGTGTGGGGGGAAAGAAAAGAAAAGTCAAGAGAAAAAGAAATGGAATACTGGCAAATACATTCCTATGTAAAAAAAAAAATATATGAATCATCTCTTGAATATTGGGAAAAAGAAAAAGATGTTACAAAGTTGTTTAGAATGAAGAAAAGGCCCAACATGAATATCCGGCCTAGGTGACTATGTACTTGTAAAGAGTTTTGAGAAGTTTCTTTGTATGATCTTATTATGTCTCTAAACTTTATTAAATCTTTGGAACCTTTGTGATATCTTTATCCTTTTGTTCTTCAACCACATTACAAACCCCTTGGCCCCATTGATGCACCCAAAATAGTGTATCTTATTTAACCTTGCACTAAAAAGATCAATTGTAAGTATAATGATTAGCAAGGGTCGAGTCCTCAGGGATTGGGTTTTAATCTATGAGTTATTAGTTTATAACTTACGTTCAAAGAAAACAATAAAAGAAAAGTGGTTTTTGAAGCCAGATTTAAACTAAAGTAAATAATAAGAATAAGATGCAAGGCGGTATAACCAGCCAATAAAAATATATATACTAAATTAGGCGGTATAACCAGCCAATAAAAATATATATACTAAATTAGGCGGTATAACCAACCAATAAAAATAAAACAAAGTTAATATACAAATTAGGCGGTATAACCAGCCAATAAAAATAAATATACTTTTAAAAATAAGCAAACTAGAAAAGTAAGAAAACAAGTAAGTAAGAAGAATCAAATATGAAAAATATGGTTAAGGTTTCATTCTCCACCACTAGACATCATTAAGAATCAATTTCAGATCTATCAATATCAACCAACTATCAAAGTTAACAACCGTAGATAACAACAAGCTCTGTTATCCCAATCTTTCCTTAGTTTGTCGTTAAATAGAACAAGCTCTCTATTTAATCTCTAACCATTAAACAACCTAGAATAAGCTCTCTAAATTCAATTTAATGGCAGCTTTATGATGAGAAAGATAGGTTGATCTAAGCAACAAACACATAAGCTCGGATTGTTCAACTTAGGTTATGTTCCACTTTGCAATTATTGAAAACTTGACCATAATCATTAATCACAAATTGCCACTTATGAATAGGAAATCAAGACAATTACACGGATCAAGACTCCTAGACTAGCAATAGATAATTATCAAGATCTATCTAGTTGTACACCTAAATAAATCAAGACAACATCATGAACAATTCTTGTAGAAGAACATAAGCAACTTTGATAGAAAATTAATGATAGATAGAATCTGAAAATCAATCACAAAACATGTCTAGGGCTTTGAAATCACCCTTAACCAAATAGAAGTTTAGCCTAGCATAGGCATTGTAAACATAAACATAAAATTAAAGAGAATCTAAGAAGGAAATAAAAGAAAGAAAGAAGAAAAAGAAAATAAAGAAAAAGAAAACTAGAGAAAAGAAAGAAGAAGAAAACTTAGAGAATTTTATTACAATGGCTAATATCCTACCAATGTACAATGTCTCATACAATCATCCAAGTCCCTCTATTTATACACATTTTGGAGGACTAAATGACAAGAGACAAGCTTTACAAATTTCAAAGGTAGGTATAATAGTTGGGTGCATTTTTCTAACAATTTTCGTCATATTGTATGACAATTTTGATAGGTGGGTCGATTTTGTCAATTTTGGAGGCCTGATCTGATCACATGGTCTTCTAGAAAAATGTTCCCCTATCAGTTACTGATCCATAGCCGTTGGAATCAGCTCATTTGCTGATGTGGATAAGAAGATATGGGCAAAAACGAAAACAGGTCAGCATAGACGTCATTGCACATCAGCCAACTTGATGGTCGATTTCTCTAGGGAAAACGACTCCGTTTCAAGAAGTGTAAAACATGAAAAAGATATATATGCCTCTTAACTTTGCACGGTTAAAATTTCAGCCTTATTGCTTCAGTGAAACTCGAGATATAGCTGATATGGCAAAAGGTGTCGGAACTGGAACTGAACTGGATTTGCCCTTAATTCTAGTAATCTGAAATCATTCAAAGAAACTTGTGAAAAACACCAAATTACATAAAAATATAAAAGATCATAAACACAATTAGGCTAAACAATAATAACTCGTATTTGACACAAAACAATAATAAAACATAACTAAAAACTATATAATTATACGAGTTATCACACCCCCACACTTAGATTGTTGCTAGTCCCTAGCTGATAACTCGTATAATTATATAGTTTTTAGTTATGTTTTATTATTGTTTTGTGTCAAATACGAGTTATTATTGTTTAGTCTAATTGTGTTTATGATCTTTTATATTTTTATGTAATTTGGTGTTTTTCACAAGTTTCTTTGAGTGATTTCAGATTACTAGAATTAAGGGCAAATCCAGTTCAGTTCCAGTTCCGACACATTTGGCCATATCAGCTATATCTGGAGTTCCACTGAAGTAATAAGGCTGAAATTTGTAGCCGTGCAAAACTAAGAGGCATATCTATCTTTTTCATGTTTTATACTTCTTGAAACGGAGTCGTTTTCCCTAGCGAAATCGACCATCAAGTTGGCTGATGTGCAATGACGTCTGTGCTGACCTGTTTTCGTATTTTGCCCATATCTTCTTATCCACGTCAGCAAATGAGCTGATTCTAATGGATATGGATTCGTAACTGATACGGGAACCTTTGTCTAGAAGACCATATGATCAGATCAGGCCTCTAATATTGACGAAATCGACCATCAAGTTGGCTGATGTGCAATGACGTCTGTGCTGACATGTTTTCGTATTTTGCCCATATCTGCTTATCCACATCAGCAAATGAGCTGATTCCAACGGCTATGGATCCGTAACTGATAGGGGAACCTTTTTCTAGAAGACCATGTGATCAGATCAGGCCTCCAACATTTACGAAATCGACCATCAATTTAGCTGATCAAAATTGTCATACAATATGACGAAAATTGTTAGAAAAATTCACCCACCTATTATACCTACCTTTGAAATTTGTAAAGCATGTCTCTTGTCATTTAGCCTTCCAAAATGTGTATAAATAGAGGGCCTTGGATGATTGTAGAGGATCATATTGTACATAGGTAGGATATTAGCCATTGTAATAAAATTCTCTAAGTTTTCTTCTTCTTTCTTTTCTCTAGTTTTGTTTTTCTTTAGAAAGAGCAAGAGGTTGGATAATTAATATTCTTCTTCTTTCTTTCTTTTATTTTCTTCTTAGATTCTATTTAATTTTATGTTTATAATGCCTATGCTAGGCTAAACTTCTATTTGGTTAAGGGTGATTTCAAAGCCCTAGACATGTTTTGTGATTGATTTTCAGATTCTATCTATCATTAATTTTCTATCAAAGTTGCTTATGTTCTTCTACAAGAATTGTTCATGATGTTGTCTTGATTTATTTAGGTGTACAACTAGATAGATCTTGATAATTATCTATTGCTAGTTTAGGAGTCTTGATCCGTGTAATTGTCTTGATTTCCTATTCATAAGTGGCAATTTGTGATTAATGATTATGGTCAAGTTTTCAATAATTGCAAAGTGGAACATAACCTAAGTTGAACAATCCGAGCTTATGTGTTTGTTGCTTAGATCAACCTATCTTTCTCATCATAAAGCTGCCATTAAATTGAATTTAGAGAGCTTATTCTAGGTTGTTTAATGGTTAGAGATTAAATAGAGAGCTTGTTCTATTTAACGACAAACTAAGGAAAGATTGGGGTAACAGAGCTTGTTGTTATCTACGGTTGTTAACTTTGATAGTTGGTTGATATTGATAGATCTGAAATTGATTCTTAATGATGTCTAGTGGTGGAGAATGAAACCTTAACCATATTTTTCATATTTAATTCTTCTTACTTACTTGTTTTCTTACTTTTAGTTTGCTTATTTTTTATATTTATTTTTATTGGCTGGTTATACCGCCTAATTTGTATATTAACTTTGTTTTATTTTTATTGGCTGGTTATACCGCCTAATTTAGTATATATATTTTTATTGGATGGTTATACCGCCTAATTTAGTATATATATTTTTATTGGCTGGTTATACCGCCTTGCATCTTATTCTTATTATTTACTTTAGTTTAAATCTGGCTTCAAAAACCCCTTTTCTTTTATTGTTCTTGAATTTAAGTTTTAAACTATCAACTTATAAACTAAAACCCAATCCCTGAGGACTCGACCCTTGCTAACTACTATACTTACAATTGATCTTTTTAGTGCAAGGTTAAATAAGATACACTCTTTTGGGTGCATCAAATTTTTGGCGCCGTTGCCGGGGATTGTTTTCTTTAGTTTATTTGTTACTTGGTTTATTCTTATTTTCAGTTCTAATTAGTTTTATTTTCTTGTACATACAAGTTTTTCTTTTCAAATTTAAAAAAAAAAAAAAAAAAAAAAAAAAAAACGATGGAATTGAGCAATCTAACACTTGAAGAGTTGGTGGCATACATGAACATGGAGAATCAACAAGCCAATCTCACCTTCCCAGTTCAAGAATTGGCCATGGGAGGATGTCAAGGCCATCAAGTGTTCCAAGACCAACAGTATGATCATTACTCAAACACTTACCATGAGGGATGGTGGGATCATACTAATTATGGCTACTCGAAAAATTACCAAGAAGTAGATCCTTATGCCAATTACACTCATCCATCTAGCTTCAATCAATCATGGTCCCAAGAACCAGATCTTTTTCAACCACCACATATGACTCAAAACTCAGGTACTTCTTTAGAAGATCTTGTCTATTCTCTTGTTACTGATACATTGCAATTTCAACAGGAAACAAGGGCAAGCATCCAGAGTTTGGAAAAGCAAATGATCCAATTGACTAGTAGTATGGTGGGATGGGTAGCACAAAGATCTGAAGAACTCCCTGCCCAAACAATGATTAACCCAAAGGAGAATGCTACTATTGTGACCTTGAGGAATGAGGAACAAGATGAGGATGAGACAAAATTAGAGATGAATTCTATTCTTGAGGATAATGAAGCCAATGATCCAAATAAGAGTATTTCAGCACCTGAGGTAACGTTTGAGATTCCAATTTTTACTAATGTTTCTTCTCCACCTTTTCCTAGTAGATTCGCAAAGTTCAAGGAGGATGAACATGAACAAGACACGCTGGAAACCTTAAACAGTTTGTTTGTGGATGTCATTCAACAAGTACCAAAAGATGCACCATTCCTCGATGAGATATGCACCACCAAGGATGATGGAATAATACTTGTAATGGAGAATGCATCCACTGTTGTGCAAAGAAAGCTTCCTCTCAAACGCATAAATTTGGGAAATTTCATGCATGAGCCTGACAAGCCTAAAAAGCCAAGAAGGGGTGTTGGTTAGATTCAAAACACTAACTCAAGTGTTAATTGGGAAGGCAGCCCAATTAAAGATGAAATTGCCAACCTTCCATATTCAGATTTGCTTTCTCTTTCTTTTCCTTTTTCTTTTATTATTTTTATTGTTTTTATTTTTATTTCTTATGTTTCTTTGTTAATTGTGTTTACTGTTTTTAAGTTCATTTAGGCTGCATAAGTTTCTTTTGTTTAATAGTTCTTTTCTCTTACATATAATTCTTGCATTGGGGGATAATAGCATTACATTAATGACAATGTAAGAATTATGTGTGGGGGGAAGAATTTAGGATTTTATTTAGAGTGTTTTGTTTTTGAGTCTTTTTATGTTGTTTTTCTTTCTGATCCTTGTTTTGAAAAACACTAGATGTAAATATAATTTTCTTTAACCCCGGTTAAATGGCGGATAACGGTACTCCGTGATTATTTAAATCGGTTCCATCAGCTACCCACAAAACTGATATTGTATATAAATTTCTCTTCCAATTTCTCTTTCATTTTTTTTCATTTTTTTTTCAGGATGGATGATATTCTCACAAGATTGCAGAAACGATTTCCTCCTTTTCCTCGAAATATTTTACTGAAGCTTTACCAAGTTCGATTTGAAAGATTAAGAATGCTTATGCACAAAGGGATTCCTGGAGACATACGTTGGATAATTGAAGCCAAGGTACGTGAAGATGAATATCTTCCTATTTTGCATTTACCAGGTACAGGTAGAAGCACTTTTGCAAAGAAGCGACGAGCAAAGCGCATGAGTTCAAATTGCCACAAATGTGCACGATGGACGTGTAACGGTAAATGTCGTTCTATTGGAATTCCGTCCTCTAATCGAGATGATAAAATTGAATTCATTAAGGATGGACTGAGTAAGGAGAATTTGGGTAATATCCAACTTTCTCTTGAGACGCATCCTAGTGGAGACGTACAAAGAGAAATTCTTGATTTATGGCCGCAATTCCAAAGGGAATGGCAACATCTTGGGAATCTGATGTTAAAAGACCCTGTTTGCCAGCTTGTAAGAAAACTGGATGGGAAGCATATCCTCGACTCATAGAAGGCGTTTAAGCCGTTTCTGGACGTAAAACCAGAGGAAGATGTGAGCCACAATCACAACTACAATAAATGACTTCTCTGTTTTTGGTTTGATTTACAATAACTTTATTTTGGTTTAATTTACGTGTTGTTCGATATGTGTAATTATTCTCGTTTTTTTTTATTTGTCTTTTACGGTTGATTTTTTCTTCTCTTTTTGATTTTCTTCCTGAAATCACGCAAAAATCTTTTGTTAGGTTAATATTTTCTTCTGACAGGTCAGATACACTTTCGGCGACATTATTACTCTTGTCTGATTCACTACTCTGTCCTCTATATATTACACCATGTACTCATTCTCTTTCAGGCACTCGAAAAAGAAAAAAAATGGAAAGTACTTCGTCCCAACGCATTAAAAAAATTTGTGTCTTTGGAGGTGCTTATCCAGGGAAAAATAACATATTCGCTGATGAAGCCATAAGAGTTGGAGTAATACTTGCCCAACAAAAGATCCAGTTGATTTATGGAGGCGGTAGTACGGGTTTAATGGGAGCAGTCGCTACAGCAGCACACGCCGGAGGAAGTCCAGTTCTAGGAATCGTGCCAAAACTTTTCACAAGTTTTTGTGGACCTACCGTGGGTAAGGAAATACAAGTCTGGAGTATCCCTGAACGGATAACAATCATGTACCATTCTGCCGATGCATTCATTGCTCTACGAGGAGGTCTGGGTACATTGGAAGAAATAGCTTGCGTGGCTTCTTGGTCATCTTTGGTCACAAATAAGAAACCCATTGGTTTGCTTAATATTAATGGTTATTTTAGTAATTTGCTTTCATATTTAGATAATGCTGTGGATAATGGATTCATGTTTTCAGAGGCAAGGAGAACCATAATTTTTGCTACAACCATTGAAGAATTACTCAAAAAGCTCCAAGCTTATGAGTGTTTATCTGCTACGGTTGTTTCGCAAACGCTCGGAAAAAGAAAAAGAGATATGGACGAGCAAGGAGTGGATTGCACTTTGTCTTTGTGACATTATCTAACATTTTGTTTGTTGTGTCTCAGTTATAATAAGTGGTTAGCAACCTCTGCAGGTAATATCTCCTAAATCCTACCTTTAAAATTTGACATTGGGGACAATGTCATATTTTAGTATGGGGTAAGGGACATATTTTGCTAATTTAAAAAAAAAAAAAAATTGTGTCGTTTTAAGCCATTTAGAAGTATTCATTCTGAACAAGTAAGGGAGACTTGAGACATACCTTGTCAGTTTGATTTCTTCTTTTCAAAAAAAAAAAAAAAAAAGTTTGTTGTGTTTTAAGCAATTTAGAAGTATTCATTCTGAACAAGGTCTGAGTAAGGGAGACTTGAGACATACCTTGTCAGTTTGATTTTAATCTTTTTATGTTTACTTGTTAATTTTTGTTTAGTATTTTAGGATTATTTAGGTTGCATGGTTTTGTTTTGTTTTGAGTCTTAGTTGTTCCTATTCTTATGTTATTAGTTCTTTTCTCTTACACATGATTCTTTCATTTGAGTTAATAGACTTACATTGAGGACAATGTAAGAATTAAGTGTGGGGGGGAATGATTTAGGATTTCTTTTATTTTTGTCTACTATTTTTTTTTTCTTTATTATTATTATTATTTTTTTTTTGTGAGTTTTAGTTCCTTTTTAATACAATGATGAGATATGAATTGCATAAGTCTAAAACAGATTTATTAGTGAGAAGATTTTCATGAGAATTGAGCTTGATGTCAACCTTTTTATGAGCCAATGTTAATATGATATGTTGATTGAGAAAGAAGCATGTTTAGACTTAATCTGACTTGTATAATCATCCTTGTGAGTTTTTGAGCCTATAATGATTGATGCATTATACAAATCAATCTAATTTCTTTCTTGAGTGCTCTTATGATTACATGATTCTCTAGAACTTGCTTTAAACTGTTTGAGACTATATTGATACATGTGACAACATGAATATGATAGAGGCATTAGGATTATAACCAGAGCCAAACAGCCATCCATTATTAATGTTCCAAGAGAACACACCCTTAGTGAACTAATTTGAGCCTACATTGAATAAGCTATCTCTTTGGTAACCATAACTTGTCCCTAACCTAAATATACGTATATCTTTACCTTTGTTCCAAAGATGAATTAGCATGTTTTGAGACAAGTTGCAAAGACAAAGAAGATTTATTGAAAATTTGGGTTAGAAACAAGAAATAAGTGTGGGGGGAAAAGAAAGAAAAAAGTCAAGAGAAAAAGAAAGGGATCATTGTCAAATACATTCCCATATTAAAAAAAAAAAATCTTCTCTTGAACTTCTAGTTAAAGTAAAGAAAAAGATGTTACAAAGTTGGTTAGAATGATGCAAAGGCTCAACATAAATATTTAGCCTATGTTATTATGTGCTTTATAAGAGTTTTGAGAAGTTTTATTTGTATGATCTTTTTATGTCTCTAAACTTTATGAACTCTTTGGAACCTTTGTGATATCTTTATCCTTTTGTTCTTCAACCACATTACAAACCCCTTGGCCCCATTACAACCTTGATTAAAGACCTCTTGATTCATGAAGTTGTATGATCTAAATAGTGGAGAATAGGTGGACAAGCAAGAATATGGTAGAACTGTTTTCATGAGATTGATTGAGTGTAAACACTTCACCACTACTTTAAAGAGTGAAAATCATGAGAGTATCCCATGTGAGAAGTTGAGATTAAATTTGAACATGCACTATTTTGATTGAGATATGTTATGCTAATATTGTCTTAACTCAAACAATTTACATTCAAGCATGATTTTTTGTGAAATTTTTTAAGCTATTGATTAGTTTATAAGACTTGTTCAAATATTGTCTCTAATTTGTATTGAAAGGATTAGGAGTAAATATTTTTAGTATATGTAGTTTATTTATATGTAGTTTATTTATATTTTAATTTTTCAATGTTTGTGGGTATCGTTCTAGTAAACCCTCACGAGACTAAACTCGTCCACTAGGGACACCTAGGGGTTTAAAGGCTTGTGTCACATGCTAAGTGCCACCGTGATTTCCTACGAAAGTGGATTAGATTAGATTTTCTTATTTTATTTTTATTGAGTCGTTGCTAGGGACTAGCAACAATCTAAGTGTGGGGGTGTGATAACTCGTATAATTATATAGTTTTTAGTTATGTTTTATTATTGTTTTGTGTCAAATACGAGTTATTATTGTTTAGTCTAATTGTGTTTATGATCTTTTATATTTTTATGTAATTTGGTGTTTTTCACAAGTTTCTTTGAGTGATTTCAGATTACTAGAATTAAGGGCAAATCCAGTTCAGTTCCAGTTCCGACACATTTGGCCATATCAGCTATATCTGGAGTTCCACTGAAGCAATAAGGCTGAAATTTGTAGCCGTGCAAAGCTAAGAGGCATATCTATCTTTTTCATGTTTTATACTTCTTGAAACGGAGTCGTTTTCCCTAGCGAAATCGACCATCAAGTTGGCTGATGTGCAATGACGTCTGTGCTGACCTGTTTTCGTATTTTGCCCATATCTGCTTATCCACATCAGCAAATGAGCTGATTCCAATGGC
The DNA here is from genome assembly GCA_030761205.1 of Fremontodendron californicum. NCBI lineage: Eukaryota > Viridiplantae > Streptophyta > Magnoliopsida > Malvales > Malvaceae > Fremontodendron > Fremontodendron californicum. Next base: position 2,916,401 of record JAULJL010000032.1, on the reverse strand, counting down.
TATGGATTCGTAACTGATACGGGAACCTTTGTCTAGAAGACCATATGATCAGATCAGGCCTCTAATATTGACGAAATCGACCATCACGTTGGCTGATGTGCAATGACGTCTGTGCTGACATGTTTTCGTATTTTGCCCATATCTGCTTATCCACATCAGCAAATGAGCTGATTCCAACGGCTATGGATCCGTAACTGATAGGGGAACCTTTTTCTAGAAGACCATGTGATCAGATCAGGCCTCCAACATTGACGAAATCGACCATCAAGTTGGCTGATCAAAATTGTCATACAATATGACGAAAATTGTTAGAAAAATTCACCCACCTATTATACCTACCTTTGAAATTTGTAAAGCATGTCTCTTGTCATTTAGCCTTCCAAAATGTGTATAAATAGAGGGCCTTGGATGATTGTAGAGGATCATATTGTACATAGGTAGGATATTAGCCATTGTAATAAAATTCTCTAAGTTTTCTTCTTCTTTCTTTTCTCTAGTTTTGTTTTTCTTTAGAAAGAGCAAGAGGTTGGATAATTAATATTCTTCTTCTTTCTTTCTTTTATTTTCTTCTTAGATTCAATTTAATTTTATGTTTATAATGCCTATGCTAGGCTAAACTTCTATTTGGTTAAGGGTGATTTCAAAGCCCTAGACATGTTTTGTGATTGATTTTCAGATTCTATCTATCATTAATTTTCTATCAAAGTTGCTTATGTTCTTCTACAAGAATTGTTCATGATGTTGTCTTGATTTATTTAGGTGTACAACTAGATAGATCTTGATAATTATCTATTGCTAGTTTAGGAGTCTTGATCCGTGTAATTGTCTTGATTTCCTATTCATAAGTGGCAATTTGTGATTAATGATTATGGTCAAGTTTTCAATAATTGCAAAGTGGAACATAACCTAAGTTGAACAATCCGAGCTTATGTGTTTGTTGCTTAGATCAACCTATCTTTCTCATCATAAAGCTGCCATTAAATTGAATTTAGAGAGCTTATTCTAGGTTGTTTAATGGTTAGAGATTAAATAGAGAGCTTGTTCTATTTAACGACAAACTAAGGAAAGATTGGGGTAACAGAGCTTGTTGTTATCTACGGTTGTTAACTTTGATAGTTGGTTGATATTGATAGATCTGAAATTGATTCTTAATGATGTCTAGTGGTGGAGAATGAAACCTTAACCATATTTTTCATATTTAATTCTTCTTACTTACTTGTTTTCTTACTTTTAGTTTGCTTATTTTTTATATTTATTTTTATTGGCTGGTTATACCGCCTAATTTGTATATTAACTTTGTTTTATTTTTATTGGCTGGTTATACCGCCTAATTTAGTATATATATTTTTATTGGATGGTTATACCGCCTAATTTAGTATATATATTTTTATTGGCTGGTTATACCGCCTTGCATCTTATTCTTATTATTTACTTTAGTTTAAATCTGGCTTCAAAAACCCCTTTTCTTTTATTGTTCTTGAATTTAAGTTTTAAACTATCAACTTATAAACTAAAACCCAATCCCTGAGGACTCGACCCTTGCTAACTACTATACTTACAATTGATCTTTTTAGTGCAAGGTTAAATAAGATACACTCTTTTGGGTGCATCACTAGCAATGACTCAATAAAAATAAAATAAGAAAATCTAATCTAATCCACTTTCGTAGGAAACCACGGTGGCACTTAGCATGTGACACAAGCCTTTAAACCCCTAGGTGTCCCTAGTGGACGAGTTTAGTCTCGTGAGGGTTTACTAGGACGATACCCACAAACATTGAAGACATAAGAAAAACTAAAAATAATAATTATAACTAATCCTTCCAATATAAATTAGAGATAATCATTGGACAAGTCTTAAAAACTAATCAATAGCTTAAAGAAATTCACAAAAATTCTTGCTTGAATGTAAATAGTTTGAGTTAAGCCAATATTAACATAACATATTTCAATCAAAATAGTGCATATTCAAACTTAATCTCAACCTCTCACATGGGATACTCTCATGATTTTCACTCTTTAAAGTAGTGGTAAAGTGTTTACACTCAATCAATCTCATGAAAATAGTTCTACCATATGCTTGCTTGTCCACCTATTCTCCACTAAAAGATCATGCAACTTCATAAATCAAGAGGTCTTTAATCAAGGTTGTAATGGGGCCAAGGGGTTTGTAATGTGGTTGAAGAACAAAAGGATAAAGATATCATAAAGGTTCCAAAGAGTTCATAAAGTTTAGAGACATAAAAAGATCATACAAAGAAACTTCTCAAAACTCTTTACAAGTACATAGTCACCTAGGCCGGATATTCATGTTGGGCCTTTTCTTCATTCTAAACAACTTTGTAACATCTTTTTCTTTTTCCACAAATTCAAGAGATGATTCATATTTTTTTTTTTTTTTTACATAGGAATATATTTGACAGTATTCCATTTCTTTTTCTCTTGACTTTTCTTTTCTTTTCCCCCCACACTTATTTCTTGTTTCTAACCCAAATTTTTAACTAAAAATATCCCTTGTTTTTTTGCAATATGTCTCAAAATATATAATCCATCTTTAGAACAAGGGTAAGGATATAAGTATATTTAGGCTAGGTGTAAGTTGTGGTTACCAATAAAACAACATATTTAATGTAGGCTCAAATTGGCTCACTAGTGGGGATGTTCTCTTAGAACATTAATAATGGATGGCTGTTTGGCTCTGGTTATAATCCTAATGCCTCTATCATATTCATGTTGTCACATGTATCAATATAGTCTCAAACGGTTTAAAGCAAGTTCTAGAGAATCATGTAATCATAAGAGCACTCAAGAAAGAAATTAGATTGATTTGTATAATGCATCAATCATTATAGGCTCAAAAACTCACAAGGATGATTATACAAGTCAGATTAAGTCTAAACATGCTTCTTTCTCAATCAACATATCATATTAACATTGGCTCATAAAAAGGTTGACATCAAGCTCAATTCTCATGAAAATCTTCTCACTAATAAATCTGTTTTAGACTTATGCAATTCATATCTCATCATTGTATTAAAAAGGAACTAAAACACACAAAAAAATAATAATAAAAATAATAAAGACTCATAAAAAAAATAGTAGACAAAAATAAAAGAAATCCTAAATCATTCCCCCCACACTTAATTCTTACATTGTCCTCAATGTAACTCTATTAACCCAAATGAAAGAATCATGTGTAAGAGAAAAGAACTAATATGTTAACATAAGAATAGGAACAACTAAGACTCAAAACAAAACAAACTCATGCAACCTAAATAATCCTAAAATACTAAACAAAAATTAACAAGTAAACATAAAAAGATTAAAATCAAACTGACAAGATATGTCTCAAGTCTCCCTTACTCAGACCTTGTTCAGAATGAATACTTCTAAATTGCTTAAAACACAACAAACTTTTTTTTTTTTTTTTGAAAAGAAAAAATCAAACTGACAAGGTATGGCTCAAGTCTCCCTTACTCAGACCTTGTTCAGAATGAATACTTCTAAATTGCTTAAAACACAACAAACTTTTTTTTTTTTTTTAAGAAGGTAAAATTTAGGAGATATTACCTGTAGAGGTTGCAAACCCCTTGGCCCCATTGATGCACCCAAAAGAGTGTATCTTATTTAACCTTGCACTAAAAAGATCAATTGTAAGTATAATGATTAGCAAGGGTCGAGTCCTCAGGGATTGGGTTTTAATCTATGAGTTATTAGTTTATAACTTACGTTCAAAGAAAACAATAAAAGAAAAGGGGTTTTTTAAGCCAGATTTAAACTAAAGTAAATAATAAGAATAAGATGCAAGGCGGTATAACCAGCCAATAAAAATATATATACTAAATTAGGCGGTATAACCAGCCAATAAAAATATATATACTAAATTAGGCGGTATAACCAGCCAATAAAAATAAAACAAAGTTAATATACAAATTAGGCGGTATAACCAGCCAATAAAAATAAATATACTTTTAAAAATAAGCAAACTAGAAAAGTAAGAAAACAAGTAAGTAAGAAGAATCAAATCTGAAAAATATGGTTAAGGTTTCATTCTCCACCACTAGACATCATTAAGAATCAATTTCAGATCTATCAATATCAACCAACTATCAAAGTTAACAACCGTGGATAACAACAAGCTCTGTTATCCCAATCTTTCCTTAGTTTGTCGTTAAATAGAACAAGCTCTCTATTTAATCTCTAACCATTAAACAACCTAGAATAAGCTCTCTAAATTCAATTTAATGGCAGCTTTATGATGAGAAAGATAGGTTGATCTAAGCAACAAACACATAAGCTCGGATTGTTCAACTTAGGTTATGTTCCACTTTGCAATTATTGAAAACTTGACCATAATCATTAATCACAAATTGCCACTTATGAATAGGAAATCAAGACAATTACACGGATCAAGACTCCTAGACTAGCAATAGATAATTATCAAGATCTATCTACTTGTACACCTAAATAAATCAAGACAACATCATGAACAATTCTTGTAGAAGAACATAAGCAACTTTGATAGAAAATTAATGATAGATAGAATCTGAAAATCAATCACAAAACATGTCTAGGGCTTTGAAATCACCCTTAACCAAATAGAAGTTTAGCCTAGCATAGGCATTGTAAACATAAACATAAAATTAAAGAGAATCTAAGAAGGAAATAAAAGAAAGAAAGAAGAAAAAGAAAATAAAGAAAAAGAAAACTAGAGAAAAGAAAGAAGAAGAAAACTTAGAGAATTTTATTACAATGGCTAATATCCTACCAATGTACAATGTCTCATACAATCATCCAAGGCCCTCTATTTATACACATTTTGGAGGACTAAATGACAAGAGACAAGCTTTACAAATTTCAAAGGTAGGTATAATAGGTGGGTGCATTTTTCTAACAATTTTCGTCATATTGTATGACAATTTTGATCAGCCAACTTGATGGTCGATTTTGTCAATATTGGAAGCTTGATCTGATCACATGGTCTTCTATAAAAATGTTCCCGTATCAGTTAGTGATCCATAGCCATTGGAATCAGCTCATTTGCTGATGTGGATCAGAAGATATGGGCAAAATACCAAAACAGGTCAGCACAGACGTCATTGCACATCAGCCAACTTGATGGTCGATTTCGCTAGGGAAAACGACTCCGTTGCAAGAAGTGTAAAACATGAAAACGTTAGATATGCCTCTTAACTTTGCACGGTTAACATTTGAGCCATATTGCTTCAGTGAAACTCCAGATATAGCTGATATGGCAAAAGGTGTCGGAACTGGAACTGAACTGAATTTGCCCTTAATTGTTGATTTAACCTAGTAATCATAAATCACTCAAAGAAACTCGTAAAAAAACACCAAATTACATAAAAATATAAAAGATCATAAACACAATCAGACTAAGCAATAATAACTCGTATTTGACACAAAACAATAATAAAACATAACTAAAAACTATATAATTATACGAGTTATCACACCCCCATACTTAGATTGTTGCTAGTCCTCGAGCAAAAACAAATAAAAATAAAATAAGAAAATCTAATCTAATCCACTTTCGTAGGAAGTCACGGTGGCACTTAGCATGTGACACAAGCCTTTAAACCCCTAGGTGTCCCTAGTGGACGAGTTTAGTCTCGTGAGGGTTTACTAGAACGATACCCACAAACATTGAAAAACTAAAATATAAATAAACTACATATACTAAAAATATTTACTCCTAATCCTTTCAATACACATTAGAGACAATCTTTGAACAAGTCTTATAAACTAATCAATAGCTTAAAGAATTTCACAAAAAATCATGCTTGAATGTAAATTGTTTGAGTTAAGCCAATATTAACATAACATATTTCAATCAAAATAGTGCATATTCAAACTTAATCTCAACTACTCACATGGGATACTCTCATGATTTTCATTCTTTAAAGTAGTGGTAAAGTGTTTACACTCAATCAATCTCATGAAAACAGTTATACCATATTCTTGCTTGTCCACCTATTCTCCACTATTTAGATCATACAACTTCATGAACCAAGAGGTCTTTAATCAAGGTTGTAATGGGGCCAAGGGGTTTGTAATGTGGTTGAAGAACAAAAGGATAAAGATATCACAAAGGTTCCAAAGAGTTCATAAAGTTTAGAGACATAATAAGATCATACAAAGAAACTTCTCAAAACTCTTTACAAGTACATAGTCACCTAGGCCGGATATTCATGTTGGGCCTTTTCTTCATTCTAAACAACTTTGTAACATCTTTTTCTTTTTCCCCAAATTCAAGAGATGATTCATATTTTTTTTTTTTTTTTACATAGGAATGTATTTGCCAGTATTCCATTTCTTTTTTTTTTCTCTTGACTTTTCTTTTCTTTCCCCCCCCCCCACACTTATTTCTTGTTTCTAACCCAAATTTTCAATAGATCTTCCTTGTCTTTGCAACTTGTCTCAAAACATGCTAATTCATCTTTGGAACAAAGGTAAGGATATAAGTATATTTAGGTTAGGGACAAGTTATGGTTACCAAAGAGATAGCTTATTCAATGTAGGCTCAAATTGGTTCACTAAGGGTGTGTTCTCTTGGAACATCAATAAGGGATGGCTGTTTGGCCCTGGCTAAAAATCCTAATGCCTCTATCATATTCATGTTGTCACATGCATCAATATAGTCTCAACAAGGTCTAAAGCAAGTTCTAGAGAATCATGTAATCATAAGAGCACTCAAGAAAGAAATTAGATTGATTTATATAATGCATCAATCATTATAGGCTCAAAAACTCACAAGGATGATTATACAAGTCAGATTAAGTCTAAACATGCTTCTTTCTCAATCAACATATCATATTAACATTGGCTCATAAAAAGGTTGATATCAAGCTCAATTCTCATGAAAATCTTCTCACTAATAAATCTGTTTTAGACTTATGCAATTCATATCTCATCATAGTATTGAAAGTAAGTAAAACACACTAAAAACGCACTAAGTCTAAACATGTTTTTTTTTTTTTGAAGAAGAAGATTAAATCAAACTGACAAGGTATGTCTCAAGTCTCCCTTACTCAGACCTTGTTCAGAATGAATACTTCTAAATGTCTTAAAACACAACAAATTTTTTTTTTTTTAAATTAGCAAAATATGTCCCTTACCCCCTACTAAAATATGACATTGTCCCCAATGTCAAATTTTAAAGGTAGAATTTAGGAGATATTACCTGCAGAGGTTGCTAACCACTTATTATAACTGAGACACAACAAGCAAAATGTTAGATAATGTCACAAAGACAAAGTGCAATCCACTCCTTGCTCGTCCATATCTCTTTTTCTTTTTCCGAGCGTTTGCGAAACAACCGTAGCAGATAAACACTCATAAGCTTGAAGCTTTTTGAGTAAATCTTCAATGGTTGTAGCAGAAATTATGGTTCTCCTTGCCTCTGAAAACATGAATCCATTTTCCACAGCATTATCTAAATATGAAAGCAAATTACTAATATAACCATTAATACTAAGCAAACCAATGGGTTTCTTATTTGTGACCAAAGATGACCAAGAAGCCACGCAAGCTATTTCTTCCAATGTACCCAGACCTCCTGGTAAAGCAATGAATGCATCGGCAGAATGGTACATGATTGTTATCCGTTCAGGGATACTCCAGACTTGTATTTCCTTACCCAAGGTAGGTCCACAAAAATCTGTGAGTAGTTTTGGCACGATTCCTGGAACTGGTGATGCACCCAAAAGAGTGTATCTTATTTAACCTTGCACTAAAAAGATAAATTGTAAGTATAGTAGTTAGCAAGGGTCGAGTCCTCAGGGATTGGGTTTTAGTTTATAAGTTAATAGTTTAAAACTTAAATTCAAGAACAATAAAAGAAAAGGGGTTTTTGAAGCCAGATTTAAACTAAAGTAAATAATAAGAATCAGATGCAAGGCGGTATAACCAGCCAATAAAAATATATATACTAAATTAGGCGGTATAACCATCCAATAAAAATAAAACAAAGTTAATATACAAATTAGGCGGTATAACCAGCCAATAAAAATAAAACAAAGTTAATATACAAATTAGGCAGTATAACCAGCCAATAAAAATAAATATAGTCTTAAAAATAAGCAAACGAGAAAAGTAAGAAAACAAGTAAGTAAGACGAATCAAATATGAAAAATATGGTTAAGGTTTCATTCTCCACCACTAGACATCATTAAGAATCAATTTCATATCTATCAACATTAACCAACTATCAAAGTTAACAACCGTATATAACAACAAGCTCTGTTATCCCAATCTTTCCTTAGTTTGTTGTTAAATAGAACAAGCTCTCTATTTAATCTCTAACCATCAAACAACCTAGAATAAGCTCTCTAAGTTCAATTTAATGGCAGCTTTATGATGAGAAAGATAGGTTGATCTAAGCAACAAACACATAAGCTCGGATTGTTCAACATAGGTTATGTTCCACTTTGCAATTATTGAAAACTTGACCATAATCATTAATCACAAATTGCCACTTATGAATAGGAAATCAAGACAATTACACGGATCAAGACTCCTAAACTAGCAATAGATAATTATCAAGATCTATCTAGTTGTACACCTAAACAAATCAAGACAACATCATGAACAATTCTTGTAGAAGAACATAAGCAACTTTGATAGAAAATTAATGATAGATAGAATCTGAAAATCAATTATAAAACATGTCTAGGGCTTTGAAATCACCCTTAACCAAATAGAAGTTTAGCCTAGCATAGGCATTGTAAACATAAACATAAAATTAAAGAAAATCTAAGAAGAAAATAAAAGAAAGAAAGAAGAAGAGGAAGAATATTAATTATCCAACCTCTTGCTCTCTCTAAAGAAAAAGAAAACTAGAGAAAAGAAAGAAAACTAGAGAAAAGAAAGAAGAAGAAAACTTAGAGAATTTTATTAAAATGGCTAATATCCTACCTATGTACAATATGATCCCTTACAATCATCCAAGGCCCTCTATTTATACACATTTTGGAGGGCTAAATGACAAGAGACAAGCTTTACAAATTTCAAAGGTAGGTATAATAGGTGGGTGCATTTTCTAACAATTTTCGTCATATATGACGATTTTGATCAGCCAACTTGATGGTCGATTTTGTCAATTTTGGAGGCCTTATCTGATCACATGGTCTTCCAGAAAAATGTTACCCTATCAGTTACTGAGCCATAGCCGTTGGAATCAGCTCATTTGCTGATGTGGATAAGAAGATATGGGCATAATACGAAAACAGGTCAGCACAGACGTCATTGCACATCAGCCAACTTGATGGTTGATTTCGCTAGGGAAAACGACTCCGTTTCAAGAAGTGTAAAACATGAAAAAGATAGATATGCCTCTTAGCTTTGCATGGCTACAAATTTCAGCCTTATTGCTTCAGTGAAACTCGAGATATAGCTGATATGAGAAAAGGTGTCGGAACTGGAACTGAACTGGATTTGCCGTTAATTCTAGTAATCTGAAATCACTCAAAGAAACTTGTGAAAAACACCAAAATACATAAAAATATAAAAGATCATAAACACAATTAGACTAAACAATAATAACTCGTATTTGACACAAAACAATAATAAAACATAACTAAAAACTATATAATTATACGAGTTATCACACCCCCACACTTAGATTGTTGCTAGTCCCTAGCAACGACTCAATAAAAATAAAATAAGAAAATGTAATCTAATCCATTTTCGTAGGAAATCACGGTGGCACTTAGCATGTGACACAAGCCTTTAAACCCCTAGGTGTCCCTAGTGGACGAGTTTAGTCTCGTGAGGGTTTACTAGAACGATACCCACAAACATTGAAAAACTAAAATATAAATAAACTGCATATACTAAAAATATTTACTCCTAATCCTTTCAATACAAATTAGAGACAATATTTGAACAAGTCTTATAAACTAATCAATAGCTTAAAGAATTTCACAAAAAATCATGCTTGAATGTAAATTGTTTGAGTTAAGCCAATATTAGCATAACATATCTCAATCAAAATATTGCATGTTCAAATTTAATCTCAACTTCTCACATGGGATACCCTCATGATTTTCACTCTTTAAAGTAGTGGTGAAGTGTTTACACTCAATCAATCTCATGAAAACAGTTCTACCATATTCTTGCTTGTCCACCTATTCTCCACTATTTAGATCATACAACTTCATGAATCAAGAGGTCTTTAATCAAGGTTGTAATGGGGCCAAGGGGTTTGTAATGTGGTTGAAGAACAAAAGGATAAAGATATGACAAAGGTTCCAAAGAGTTCATAAAGTTTAGAGACATAAAAAGATCATACATCTAATTCATCTTTGGAACAAAGGTAAGGATATAAGTATATTTAGGTTAGGGACAAGTTATGGTTACCAAAGAGATAGCTTATTCAATGTAGGCTCAAATTGGTTCACTAAGGGTGTGTTCTCTTGGAACATCAATAAGGGATGGCTGTTTGGCCCAGGCTAAAAATCCTAATGCCTCTATCATATTCATGTTGTCACATGTATCAATATAGTCTCAAACGGTTTAAAGCAAGTTCTAGAGAATCATGTAATCATAAGAGCACTCAAGAAAGAAATTAGATTGATTTGTATAATGCATCAATCATTTTAGGCTCAAAAACTCACAATGATGATTATACAAGTCAGTTTTAAGTCTAAACATGCTTCTTTCTCAATCAACATATCATATTAACATTGGCTCATAAAAATTAGTATCAAGCTTAATTCTCATGAAAATCTTCTCACTAGTAACCAGTTTAGACCTATGCAATTCATATCTCATCATTGTATTAAAAAGGAACTAAAACACACTAAAAATAATAATAATAAAGACTCATAAAATAAAAAAAAAAATAGTAGACGAAAATAAAAGAAATCCTAAATCATTCCCCCCACACTTAATTCTTACATTGTCCTCAATGTAAGTCTATTAACCCAAATGAAAGAATCATGTGTAAGAGAAAAGAACTAATAACATAAGAATAGGAACAACTAGACTCAAAACAAAACAAAACAAACTCATGCAACCTAAATAATCCTAAAATACTAAAGAAAAATTAACAAGTAAACATAAAAAGATTAAAATCAAACTGACAAGGTATGTCTCAAGTCTCCCTTACTCAGACCTTGTTCAGAATGAATACTTCTAAATTGCTTAAAACACAACTTTTTTTTTTTTTTTTTGAAAAGAAGAAATCAAACTGACAAGGTATGTCTCAAGTCTCCCTTACTCAGACCTTGTTCAGAATGAATACTTCTAAATGGCTTAAAACACAACAATTTTTTTTTTTTTTTAAATTAGCAAAATATGACCCTTACCCCATACTAAAATATGACATTGTCCCCAATGTCAAATTTTAAAGGTAGGATTTAGGAGATATTACCTGCAGAGGTTGCTAACCACTTATTATAACTGAGACACAACAAACAAAATGTTAGATAATGTCACAAAGACATAGTGCAATCCACTCCTTGCTCGTCCATATCTCTTTTTCTTTTTCCGAGCGTTTGTGAAACAACCGTAGCAGATAAATACTCATAAGCTTGGAGCTTTTTGAGTAAATCTTCAATGGTTGCAGCAGAAATTATGGTTCTCCTTGCCTCTGAAAACATGAATCCATTATCCACAGCATTATCTAAATATGAAAGCAAATTACTAAAATAACCATTAATATTAAGCAAACCAATGGGTTTCTTATTTGTGACCAAAGATGACCAAGAAGCCACGCAAGCTATTTCTTCCAATGTACCCAGACCTCCTGGTAAAGCAATGAATGCATCGGCAGAATGGTACATGATTGTTATCCGTTCAGGGATACTCCAGACTTGTATTTCCTTACCCACGGTAGGTCCACAAAAACTTGTGAATAGTTTTGGCACGATTCCTAGAACTGGACTTCCTCCGGCGTGTGCTGCTGTAGCGACTGCTCCCATTAAACCCGTACTACCGCCTCCATAAATCAACTGGATCTTTTGTTGGGCAAGTATTACTCCAACTCTTATGGCTTCATCATCGAATATGTTATTTTTCCCTGGATAAGAACCTCCAAAGACACAAATATTTTTAATGCGCTAGGACGAAGTACTTTCCATTTTTTTTTCTTTTTCGAGTGCCTGAAAGAGAATGAGTACATGGTGTAATATATAGAGGACTGAGTAGTGAATCAGACAAGAGTAATAATGTCGCCGAAAGTGTATCTGACCTGTCAGAAGAAAATGTTAACCTAACAAAAGATTTTTGCGTGATTTCAGGAAGAAAATCAAAAAGAGAAGAAAAATCAACCGTAAAAGACAAATAAAAAAAACGAGAATAATTACACAAATCGAACAACACAAATTAAACCAAAATAAAGTTATTGCAAATCAAACCAAAAGCTGAGAAGTCATTTATTGTAGTTGTGATTGTGGCTCACATCTTCCTCTGGTTTTACGTCCAGAAACGGCTTAAACGCCTTCTATGAGTCGAGGATATGCTTCCCATCCAGTTTTCTTACAAGCTGGCAAACAGGGTCTTTTAACATCAGATTCCCAAGATATTGCCATTCCCTTTGGAATTGCGGCCATAAATCAAGAATTTCTCTTTGTACGTCTCCACTAGGATGCGTCTCAAGAGAAAGTTGGATATTACCCAAATTCTCCTTACTCAGTCCATCCTTAATGAATTCAATTTTATCATCTCGATTAGAGGACGGAATCCCAATAGAACGACATTTACCGTTACACGTCCATCGTGCACATTTGTGGCAATTTGAACTCATGCGCTTTGCTCGTCGCTTCTTTGCAAAAGTGCTTCTACCTGTACCTGGTAAATGCAAAACAGGAAGATATTCATCTTCACGTACCTTGGCTTCAATTATCCAACGTATGTCTCCAGGAATCCCTTTGTGCATAAGCATTCTTAATCTTTCAAATCGAACTTGGTAAAGCTTCAGTAAAATATTTCGAGGAAAAGAAGGAAATCGTTTCTGCAATCTTGTGAGAATATCATCCATCCTGAAAAAAATGAAAAAAAAAATTGAAAGAGAAATTGGAAGAGAAATTTATATACAATATCAGTTTTTTTTTGGGTAGCTGATGGAACCGACTTAAATAATCACGGAGTACCGTTATCCGCCATTTAACCGGGGTAAAAAATTAAAAATTATATTTACATCTAGTTATTTTCAAAACCAGGATCAGAAAGAAAAACAACATAAAAAAACTCAAAAACAAAACACTCTAAATAAAATCCTAAATTCTTCCCCCCACACATAATTCTTACATTGTCATTAATGTAATGCTATTATCCCCCAATGCAAGAATTATATGTAAGAGAAAAGAACTATTAAACAAAAGAAACTTATGCAGCCTAAATGAACTTAAAAGCAGTAAACACAATTAACAAAGAAACATAAGAAATAAAATAAAAATAATAAAAATAATAAAAGGAAAAGGAAAAGAAAGAGAAAGCAAATCTGAATATGGAAGGTTGGCAATTTCATCTTTAATTGGGCTGCCTTCCCAATTAACACTTGAGTTAGTGTTTTGAATCTAACCAACACCCTTTCTTGGCTTTTTAGGCTTGTCAGGCTCATACATGAAATTTCCCAAATTTATGCGTTTAAGAGGAAGCTTTCTTTGCACAACAGTGGATGCATTCTCCATTACAAGTATTATTCCATCATCCTTGGTGGTGCATATCTCATCGAGGAATGGTGCATCTTTTGGTACTTGTTGAATGACATCCACAAACAAACTGTTTAAGGTTTCCAGCGTGTCTTGTTCATGTTCATCCTCCTTGAACTTTGCAAATCTACTAGGAAAAGGTGGAGAAGAAACATTAGTAAAAAGTGGAACTTTAAACGTTACCTCAGGTGCCGAAATACTCTTATTTGTATTTGTGGCTTCATTATCCTCAAGAATAGAATCCATCTCTAATTCTGTCTCATCCTCATCTTGTTCATCATTCCTCAAGGTCACAATAGTAGTATTCTCCTTTGGGTTAATCATTGTTTGGGCAGAGAGTTCTTCAGATCTTTGTGCTACCCATACCACCATACTACTAGCCAATTGGCTCATTTGCTTTTCCAAACTCTGGATGCTTGCCCTTGTTTCCTGTTGAAATTGCAAAGTATTAGTAACAAGAGAATCGACAAGATCTTCTAAAGAAGTACCTGAGTTTTGAGTCATATGTGGTGGTTGAAGAAGATCTGGTTCTTGAGACCATGATTGATTGAAGCTAGATGGATGAGTGTAATTGGCATAAGGATCTACTTCTTGGTAATTTTCTGAGTAGCCATAATTAGTATGATCCCACCATCCCTCATGGTAAGTGTTTGAGTAATGATCATACTGTTGGTCTTGGAACACTTGATGGCCTTGACATCCTCCCATGGCCAATTGTTGAACTGGGGAGGTGAGATTGGCTTGTTGATTCTCCATGTTCATGTATGCCACCAACTCTTCAAGTGTTAGATTGCTCAATTCCATTGTTTTTTTTTTTTTTTTTAATTTGAAAAGAAAAACTTGTATGTACAAGAAAATAAAACTAATTAGAACTGAAAATAAGAATAAACCAAGTAACAAATAAACTAAAGAAAGCAATCCCCGGCAACGGCGCCAAAAATTTGATGCACCCAAAAGAGTGTATCTTATTTAACCTTGCACTAAAAAGATAAATTGTAAGTATAGTAGTTAGCAAGGGTCGAGTCCTCAGGGATTGGGTTTTAGTTTATAAGTTAATAGTTTAAAACTTAAATTCAAGAACAATAAAAGAAAAGGGGTTTTTGAAGCCAGATTTAAACTAAAGTAAATAATAAGAATCAGATGCAAGGCGGTATAACCAGCCAATAAAAATATATATACTAAATTAGGCGGTATAACCAGCCAATAAAAATAAAACAAAGTTAATATACAAATTAGGCGGTATAACCAGCCAATAAAAATAAAACAAAGTTAATATACAAATTAGGCAGTATAACCAGCCAATAAAAATAAATATAGTCTTAAAAATAAGCAAACGAGAAAAGTAAGAAAACAAGTAAGTAAGACGAATCAAATATGAAAAATATGGTTAAGGTTTCATTCTCCACCACTAGACATCATTAAGAATCAATTTCATATCTATCAACATTAACCAACTATCAAAGTTAACAACCGTAGATAACAACAAGCTCTGTTATCCCAATCTTTCCTTAGTTTGTTGTTAAATAGAACAAGCTCTCTATTTAATCTCTAACCATCAAACAACCTAGAATAAGCTCTCTAAGTTCAATTTAATGGCAGCTTTATGATGAGAAAGATAGGTTGATCTAAGCAACAAACACATAAGCTCGGATTGTTCAACTTAGGTTATGTTCCACTTTGCAATTATTGAAAACTTGACCATAATCATTAATCACAAATTGCCACTTATGAATAGGAAATCAAGACAATTACACGGATCAAGACTCCTAAACTAGCAATAGATAATTATCAAGATCTATCTAGTTGTACACCTAAACAAATCAAGACAACATCATGAACAATTCTTGTAGAAGAACATAAGCAACTTTGATAGAAAATTAATGATAGATAGAATCTGAAAATCAATTATAAAACATGTCTAGGGCTTTGAAATCACCCTTAACCAAATAGAAGTTTAGCCTAGCATAGGCATTGTAAACATAAACATAAAATTAAAGAAAATCTAAGAAGAAAATAAAAGAAAGAAAGAAGAAGAGGAAGAATATTAATTATCCAACCTCTTGCTCTCTCTAAAGAAAAAGAAAACTAGAGAAAAGAAAGAAAACTAGAGAAAAGAAAGAAGAAGAAAACTTAGAGAATTTTATTAAAATGGCTAATATCCTACCTATGTACAATATGATCCCTTACAATCATCCAAGGCCCTCTATTTATACACATTTTGGAGGGCTAAATGACAAGAGACAAGCTTTACAAATTTCAAAGGTAGGTATAATAGGTGGGTGCATTTTCTAACAATTTTCGTCATATATGACGATTTTGATCAGCCAACTTGATGGTCGATTTTGTCAATTTTGGAGGCCTTATCTGATCACATGGTCTTCTAGAAAAATGTTACCCTATCCGTTACTGAGCCATAGCCGTTGGAATCAGCTCATTTGCTGATGTGGATAAGAAGATATGGGCATAATACGAAAACAGGTCAGCACAGACGTCATTGCACATCAGCCAACTTGATGGTTGATTTCGCTAGGGAAAACGACTCCGTTTCAAGAAGTGTAAAACATGAAAAAGATAGATATGCCTCTTATCTTTGCATGGCTACAAATTTCAGCCTTATTGCTTCAGTGAAACTCGAGATATAGCTGATATGGCAAAAGGTGTCGGAACTGGAACTGAACTGGATTTGCCCTTAATTCTAGTAATCTGAAATCACTCAAAGAAACTTGTGAAAAACACCAAAATACATAAAAATATAAAAGATCATAAACACAATTAGACTAAACAATAATAACTCGTATTTGACACAAAACAATAATAAAACATAACTAAAAACTATATAATTATACGAGTTATCAACTGGACTTCCTCCGGCGTATGCTGCTGTAGCGACTGCTCCCATTAAACCCGTACTACCACCTCCATAAATCAACTGGATCTTTTGTTGGGCAAGTATTACTCCAACTCTTATGGCTGCATCAGCAAATATGTTATTTTTCCCTGGATAAGCACCTCCAAAGACACAAATTTTTTTAATGCGCTGGGACGAAGTACTTTCCATTTTTTTTTTCGAGTGCCTGAAAGAGAATGAGTACATGGTGTAATATATAGAGGACTGAGTAGTGAATCAGACAAGAGTAATAATGTCGCCGAAAGTGTATTTGACCTGTCAGAAGAAAATGTTAACCTAACAAAAGATTTTTGCGTGATTTCAGGAAGAAAATCAAAAAGAGAAGAAAAATCAACCGTAAAAGACCAAAAAAAAAACGAGAATAATTACACAAATCGAACAACACGTAAATTAAACCGAAATGAAGTTATTGCAAATCAAACCAAAAGCTGAGAAGTTATTTATTGTAGTTGTGATTGTGGCTCACATCTTCCTCTGGTTTTACGTCCAGAAACGGCTTAAACGCCTTCTATGAGTCGAGGATATGCTTCCCATCCAGTTTTCTTACAAGCTGGCAAACAGGGTCTTTTAACATCAGATTCCCAAGATGTTGCCATTCCCTTTGGAATTGCGGCCATAAATCAAGAATTTCTCTTTGTACGTCTCCACTAGGATGCGTCTCAAGAGAAAGTTGGATATTACCCAAATTCTCCTTACTCAGTCCATCCTTAATGAATTCAATTTTATCATCTCGATTAGAGGACGGAATCCCAATAGAACGACATTTACCGTTACACGTCCATCGTGCACATTTGTGGCAGTTTGAACTCATGCGCTTTGCTCGTCGCTTCTTTGCAAAAGTGCTTCTACCTGTACCTGGTAAATGCAAAACAGGCAAATATTCATCTTCACGTACCTTGGCTTCAATTATCCAACGTATGTCTTCAGGAATCCCTTTGTGCATAAGCATTCTTAATCTTTCAAATCGAACTTGGTAAAGCTTCAGTAAATTATTTCGAGGAAAAGGAGGAAATCGTTTCTGCAATTTTTGTGAGAATATCATCCATCCTGAAAAAAAAATGAAAAAAATTGAAAGAGAAATTGGAAGAGAAATTTATATACAATATCAGTTTTGTGAGTAGCTGATGGAACCGATTTAAATAATCACGGAGTACCGTTATCCGCCATTTAACCGGGGTTAAAAAAATTAAAAATTATATTTACATCTAGTTATTTTCAAAACAAGGATCAGAAAGAAAAACAACATAAAAAGACACAAAAACAAAACACTCTAAATAAAATCCTAAATTCTTCCCCCCACACATAATTTTTACATTGTCCTCAATGTAATGCTATTATCCCAAATGAAAGAATCATGTGTAAGTGAAAAGAACTAATAAACAAAATAAACTTATGCAGCCTAAATGAACTTAGAAACACTAAACACAATTAGCAAAGAAACATAAGAAAAAGATAAAGAAAAAAAGAGCAAATCTGAGGATGGCAGTTTGGCAATGCTTTCACTAATTAGGCTGCCTCCCCCAATTAGCACTTGATTTAGTGTTTTGAACCTAACCAACACCCCTTCTTGGCATTTTAGGCTTGTTAGGCTCATACATGAAATTTCCCAAATTTATGCGTTTGAGAGGAAGCTTTCTTTGCACAACAGTGGATGCATTCTCCATTACAAGTATTATTCCATCATCCTTTGTGGTGCATATGTCATCGAGGAATGGAGCATATTTTGATACTTGTTGAATGACCTCCTCCACAAACAAGTTGTTTAAGGTTTCTGGCATGTGTTGTTCATGTTCTTCCTCCTTGAACTTTGCAAATCTACTAGGAAAAGGTGGAGAAGAAACATTAGTAAAAAGTGAAACCTTAAACGTTACCTCAGGTGCCGAAATACTCTTATTTGGATCTTTGGCTTCATTATCCTCAAGAATAGAATCCATCTCTAATTTTGTTTCATCCTCATCTTGTTCCTCATTCTTCAAGGTCACAATAGTAGCATTCTCCTTTGGGTTAACCATCGTTTGGGCTGGGAGTTCTTCAGATCTTTGTGCTACCCATCCCACCATACTACTAGCCAATTGGATCATTTGCTTTTCCAAACTCTGGATGCTTGCCCTTGTTTCCTGTTGAAATTGCAAAGAATCAGTAACAAGAGAATAGACAAGATCTTCTAAAGAAGTACCTGAGTTTTGAGTCATATGTGGTGGTTGAAAAAGATCTGGTTCTTGAGACCATGATTGATTGAAGCTAGATGGATGAGTGTAATTGGCATAAGGATCTACTTCTTGGTAATTTTTCGAGTAGCCATAATTAGTATGATCCCACCATCCCTCATGGTAAGTGTTTGAGTAATGATCATACTGTTGGTCTTGGAACACTTGATGGCCTTGACATCCTCCCATGGCCAATTGTTGAACTGGGGAGGTGAGTTTGGCTTGTTGATTCTCCATGTTCATGTATGCCACCAACTCTTCAAGTGTTAGATTGCTCAATTCCATTGTTTTTTTTTTTTTTAAAAATTTGAAAAGAAAAACTTGTATGTACAAGAAAATAAAACTAATTAGAACTGAAAATAAGAATAAACCAAGTAACAAATAAACTAAAGAAAGCAATTGATGCACCCAAAAGAGTGTATCTTTTTTAACCTTGCACTAAAAAGATAAATTGTAAGTATAGTAGTTAGCAAGGGTCGAGTCCTTAGGGATTGGGTTTTAGTTTATAAGTTAATAGTTTAAAACTTAAATTCAAGAACAATAAAAGAAAAGGGGTTTTTGAAGCCAGATTTAAACTAAAGTAAATAATAAGAATAAGATGCAAGGCGGTATAACCAGCCAATAAAAATATATATACTAAATTAGGCGGTATAACCAGCCAATAAAAATATATATACTAAATTAGGCGGTATAACCAGCCAATAAAAATAAAACAAAGTTAATATACAAATTAGGCGGTATAACCAGCCAATAAAAATAAATATACTTTTAAAAATAAGCAAACTAAAAGTAAGAAAACAAGTAAGTAAGAAGAATCAAATATGAAAAATATGGTTAAGGTTTCATTCTCCACCACTAGACATCATTAAGAATCAATTTCAGATCTATCAATATCAACCAACTATCAAAGTTAACAACCGTAGATAACAACAAGCTCTGTTACCCCAATCTTTCCTTAGTTTGTCGTTAAATAGAACAAGCTCTCTATTTAATCTCTAACCATTAAACAACCTAGAATAAGCTCTCTAAATTCAATTTAATGGCAGCTTTATGATGAGAAAGATAGGTTGATCTAAGCAACAAACACATAAGCTCGGATTGTTCAACTTAGGTTATGTTCCACTTTGCAATTATTGAAAACTTGACCATAATCATTAATCACAAATTGCCACTTATGAATAGGAAATCAAGACAATTACACGGATCAAGACTCCTAAACTAGCAATAGATAATTATCAAGATCTATCTAGTTGTACACCTAAATAAATCTAGACAACATCATGAACAATTCTTGTAGAAGAACATAAGCAACTTTGATAGAAAATTAATGATAGATAGAATCTGAAAATCAATCACAAAACATGTCTAGGGCTTTGAAATCACCCTTAACCAAATAGAAGTTTAGCCTAGCATAGGCATTATAAACATAAAATTAAATAGAATCTAAGAAGAAAATAAAAGAAAGAAAGAAGAAGAAGAAGAATATTAATTATCCAACCTCTTGCTCTTTCTAAAGAAAAAGAAAACTAGAGAAAAGAAAGAAGAAGAAAACTTAGAGAATTTTATTACAATGGCTAATATCCTACCAATGTACAATATGATCCCTTACAATCATCCAAGGCCCTCTATTTATACACATTTTGGAGGGCTAAATGACAAGAGACAAGCTTTACAAATTTCAAAGGTAGGTATAATAGGTGGGTGCATTTTTCTAACAATTTTCGTCATACATGACAATTTTGATCAGCCAACTTGATGGTCGATTTTGTCAATTTTGGAGGCCTTATCTGATCACATGGTCTTCTAGAAAACTGTTACCCTATCAGTTACGGATCCATAGCCGTTGGAATCAGCTCATTTTCTGATGTGGATAAGTAGATATGGGCAAAATACGAAAACAGGTCAGCACAGACGTCATTGCACATCAGCCAACTTGATGGTCGATTTCGCTAGGGAAAACGACTCCCTTTCAAGAAGTGTAAAACATGAAAAAGATAGATATGCCTCTTAGCTTTGCACGGCTACAAATTTCAGCCTTATTGCTTCAGTGAAACTCGAGATATAGCTGATATGGAAAAAGGTGTCGGAACTGGAACTGAACTGGATTTGCCCTTAATTCTAGTAATCTGAAATCACTCAAAGAAACTTGTGAAAAACACCAAAATACATAAAAATATAAAAGATCATAAACACAATTAGACTAAACAATAATAACTCGTATTTGACACAAAACAATAATAAAACATAACTAAAAACTATATAATTATACGAGTTATCACACCCCCACACTTAGATTGTTGCTAGTCCCTAGCAACGACTCAATAAAAATAAAATAAGAAAATCTAATTTAATCCATTTTCGTAGGAAATCACGGTGGCACTTAGCATGTGACACAAGCCTTTAAACCCCTAGGTGTCCCTAGTGGACGAGTTTAGTCTCGTGAGGGTTTACTAGAACGATACCCACAAACATTGAAAAACTAAAATATAAATAAACTGCATATACTAAAAATATTTACTCCTAATCCTTTCAATACAAATTAGAGACAATATTTGAACAAGTCTTATAAACTAATCAATAGCTTAAAGAATTTCACAAAAAATCATGCTTGAATGTAAATTGTTTGAGTTAAGCCAATATTAGCATAACATATCTCAATCAAAATATTGCATGTTCAAATTTAATCTCAACTTCTCACATGGGATACCCTCATGATTTTCACTCTTTAAAGTAGTGGTGAAGTGTTTACAGTCAATCAATCTCATGAAAACAGTTCTACCATATTCTTGCTTGTCCACCTATTCTCCACTATTTAGATCATACAACTTCATGAATCAAGAGGTCTTTAATCAAGGTTGTAAAGGGGCCAAGGGGTTTGTAATGTGGTTGAAGAACAAAAGGATAAAGATATCACAAAGGTTCCAAAGAGTTCATAAAAAGATCATACAAAGAAACTTCTCAAAACTCTTTACAAGTACATAGTCACCTAGGCCAGATATTCATGTTGGGCCTTTTCTTCATTCTAAACGACTTTGTAACATCTTTTTCTTTTTCCACAAATTCAAGAGATGATTCATATATTTTTTTTTTACATAGGAATGTATTTGCCAGTATTACACAAGATCCTGAGGTGTATTTGGAGTGGGAGAAAAAAATATAGTTGATCTTTGATTGTCACAACTATTCGGATGAGAAGAAGGTGAAGTTGGCAGTCATTGAATTTACTGATTATGCCATAGTTTGGTGGGATCAACTAGTAACCAGTAGGAGGAGAAACCATGAGAGACCTATAGAGACATGGAGGGAATTGAAAGCTCTCATGAAAAAAAGGTTTGTACCTAGCCACTATTATAGGGACCTTTACCAAAAACTTCAGAACCTTACCCAAGGGCTTAGGAGTGTAGAGGATTACTATAAGGAGATGGAGGTGGCTATGATTAGAGCCAATGTAGAGGAGGATCGGGAAGCCACAATGATTAGATTTTTGAGTGGCTTACATAGAGACATAGCTAATGTTGTGGAGTTGCAGCATTATGTGGAGGTAGAAGACATGGTGCACATGGCTATGAAGGTGGAGAGGCAATTGAAAAGGAAGGGGGTAGCAAGGTATTCTTCGATTTCTAGCACTCCTTGGAAACCAAAGTGGGACAAAGACTGGGCTGTTGTCAAGGCCAAAACCGAACCACCAAAAGGGAAAGAAGAGAACACTAGCAAAGACAAACTCAAGGTATTTCAAAAATCCAATTCTTCAAGGAATAGAGATATTAAATGCTTTAAATGTTTGGGTTCAGGCCATATTGCATCTCAATATCCAAACAAAAGGGCGATGATCATGCATGCTAATGATGAAGTCATGACCGAAAGTGAGGATGATTGTGATGACATGCCAGAATTGGAGGATGCTAGTGATTGTGTTGGTGATGATGCTGACACGGACTACCCCGTGGAAGGTAAATCTCTTGTTGCTAGGCGTGCTTTGAATGCACAAATTAAAATAGATGATGTAGAGCAACAGAGGGAAAACATTTTTCATACTAGATGTTTTGTGAACAATAAAGTATGTAGTGTGATTATTGATGGGGGGAGTTGCACCAATGTAGCTAGTACTACCTTAGTAGAAAAGTTGGGTTTACCTATGCTTAAACATCCTAAGCCTTACAGATTGCAATGGTTGAATGATTGTGGGGAGGTTAAGGTGAATAGGCAAGTAAGGGTAGCTTTTACTTTTGGGAGGTATAGTGATGAGGTGCTTTCTGATGTAGTGCCTATGCATGCTGGCCATCTATTGTTGGGGAGGCCATGGCAGTATGATAGGAGGGTTACTCATGATGGGTTTAGGAATAGGTACAGCTTTGTAAAAGATAGCAAAATCATCAACCCTGTTCCTTTAACACCAAAGCAGGTCTATGAAGACCAATTGAAATTGAAATCTGTTTTTGAGAAAAAAGAATTGAGTGTGGCCGAATTTAATGAGGAGAAAAAGAGAGAACAAAAAAAGAGAGATTCAATTTATGTGGTAATGGATAGGTTTAGCAAGATGGCACATTTTATTCCATGCCATAAAACTGATGATGCAACTAATATTGCTGAATAACATCCATGGCAACAAATACCAACTGATGTGAACCCGTGGGGTTAAACCCTTTGAACCCACTAACAAATTGAAATACCCTAACCCCAAGAAAGCCAAGATTCAGGAAATGGAACTTAAACCCGTAGAAATCTTGGATCAAAGAACCTAGATTAGCTAAGCTAACTAAACCCGAAGAACACTTATTTCTAGAACCTAATTTTGATAGGAAGAACACCACAAAGAAAGGAGTTTTTTGATAAGTTCACTAGTTCTGTCAAGAACTAAAAAGAGTAAATACTCACTTGAATAAAATTCAACTCTAGATTAATGGTTGCTAAAGTAGATGGCTAAACAAGGGTATTTATAGCCTCCCTACTAACCCTAATTAAACTAGCCTAAGAACTCCTAGTACAAATGAAACTCCTTGGTAGCCAAGGACTCCTATCCTAAGTGCAAGACTTAATAATCAGCCAAGCACACTCCTAATCCCATTACAAGTGTAAATTCGGCTAGACCTAATCTAAATAAGAAAGACTACTTAAATTATGGGCTGAACATGCTCAAGCCCAATAATAAATTAAAAAGGATGTCCAATAAGTAGCCTAATGGACATATTACATGATAACTCGTATAGTTATATAGTTTTTAGTTATGTTTTATTATTGATTTGTGTCAAATACGAGTTATTATTGCTTAGTCTAATTGTATTTATGATTTTTTATATTTTTATGTAATTTGGTGTTTTTCACGAGTTTGTTTGAGTGATTTCAGATTACTAGGTTAAATCAACAATTAAGGGCAAATCCAGTTCAGTTCCAGTTCCGACACCTTTTGCCATATCAGCTATATCTGGAGTTTCACTGAAGCAATAAGGTTGAAATTTTAACCGTGCAATGCTAAGAGGCATATCTATCTTTTTCATGTTTTACACTTCTTGAAACGGAGTCGTTTTCCCTAGCGAAATCAACCATCAAGTTGGCTGATGTGCAATGACGTCTGTGCTGACCAGTTTTGGTATTTTGCCCATATCTTCTGATCCACATCAGCCAATGAGCTGATTCCAACGGCTATGGATCACTAACTGATAGGGGAACATTTTTCTAGAAGACCATGTGATCAGATCAAGCCTCCAATATTGACAAAATCGACCATCAAGCTGGCTGATCAAAATTGTCATACAATATGACGAAAATTGTTAGAAAAATGCACCCACCTATTATACCTACCTTTGAAATTTGTAAAGCTTGTCTCTTGTCATTTAGCCCTCCAAAATGTGTATAAATAGAGAGCCTTGGATGATTGTAAGGGATATTGTACATTGGTAGGATATTAGCCATTGTAATAAAATTCTCTAAGTTTTCTTCTTCTTTCTTTTCTCTAGTTTTCTTTTTCTTTATTTTCTTCTTCTTCTTTCTTTCTTTTATTTCCTTCTTAGATTCTCTTTAATTTTATGTTTATGTTTACAATGCCTATGCTAGGCTAAACTTCTATTTGGTTAAGGGTGATTTCAAAGCCCTAGACATGTTTTGTGATTGATTTTCAGATTCTATCTATCATTAATTTTCTATCAAAGTTGCTTATGTTCTTCTACAAGAATTGTTCATGATGTTGTCTTGAATTATTTAGGTGTACAACTAGATAGATCTTGATAATTATCTATTGCTAGTTTAGGAGTCTTGATCCGTGTAATTGTCTTGATTTCCTATTCATAAGTGGCAATTTGTGATTAATGATTATGGTCAAGTTTTCAATAATTGCAAAGTGGAACATAACCTAAGTTGAACAATCCGAGCTTATGTGTTTGTTGCTTAGATCGACCTATCTTTCTCATCATAAAGCTGCCATTAAATTGAATTTACAGAGCTTATTCTAGATTGTTTAATGGTTAGAGATTAAATAGAGAGCTTGTTCTATTTAACGACAAACTAAGGAAAGATTGGGATAACAGAGCTTGTTGTTATCTACGGTTGTTAACTTTGATAGTTGGTTGATATTGATAGATCTGAAATTGATTCTTAATGATGTCTAGTGGTGGAGAATGAAATCTTAACCATATTTTTCATATTTGATTCTTCTTACTTACTTGTTTTCTTACTTTTCTAGTTTGCTTATTTTTAAAAGTATATTTATTTTTATTGGCTGGTTATACCGCCTAATTTGTATATTAACTTTGTTTTATTTTTATTGGCTGGTTATACCGCCTAATTTAGTATATATATTTTTATTGGCTGGTTATACCGCCTTGCATCTTATTCTTATTATTTACTTTAGTTTAAATCTGGCTTCAAAAACCCCTTTTCTTTTATTGTTTTCTTTGAACGTAAGTTATAAACTAATAACTCATAGATTAAAACCCAATCCCTGAGGACTCGACCCTTGCTAATCATTATACTTACAATTGATCTTTTTAGTGCAAGGTTAAATAAGATACACTCTTTTGGGTGCATCAAAATTTTTCAACCACCACATATGACTCAAAACTCAGGTACTTCTCTAGAAGATCTTGTGTATTCTCTTGTTACTGATACTTTGCAATTTCAACAGGAAACAAGGGCAAGCATCCAGAGTTTGGAAAAGCAAATGAGCCAATTGGCTAGTACTATGGTGGGATGGGTAGCACAAAGATCTCAAGAACTTCCTGCCCAAAAGATGGTTAACCCAAAGGAGAATGCTACTATTGTGACCTTGAAGAATGAGGAACAAGATGAGGATGAAACAAAATTAGAGATGGATTCTATTCTTGAGGATAATGAAGCCAAAGATCCAAATAAGAGTATTTCGGCACCTGAGGTAACGTTTAAGGTTTCACTTTTTACTAATGTTTCTTCTCCAGCTTTTCCTAGTAGATTTGCAAAGTTCAAGGAGGAAGAACATGAACAACACATGCTGGAAACCTTAAACAACTTGTTTGTGGAGGTCATTCAACAAGTATCAAAATATGCTCCATTCCTCGATGACATATGCACCACAAAGGATGATGGAATAATACTTGTAATGGAGAATGCATCCACTGTTGTGCAAAGAAAGCTTCCTCTCAAACGCATAAATTTGGGAAATTTCATGTATGAGCCTGACAAGCCTAAAATGCCAAGAAGAGGTGTTGGTTAGGTTCAAAACACTAAATCAAGTGCTAATTGGGGGAGGCAGCCTAATTAGTGAAAGCAATGCCAAACTGCCATCCTCAGATTTGCTCTCTTTTTCTTTATCTTTTTCTTATGTTTCTTTGCTAATTGTGTTTAGTGTTTCTAAGTTCATTTAGGCTGCATAAGTTTATTTTGTTTATTAGTTCTTTTCACTTACACATGATTCTTTCATTTGGGATTAATAGCATTACATTAATGACAATGTAAAAATTATGTGTGGGGGGAAGAATTTAGGATTTTATTTAGAGTGTTTTGTTTTTGAGTCTTTTTATGTTGTTTTTCTTTCTGATCCTTGTTTTGAAAATAACTATATGTAAATATAATTTTTTTAACCCCGGTTAAATGGCGGATAACGGTACTCCGTGATTATTTAAGTCGGTTCCATCAGCTACCCACAAAACTGATATTATATATAAATTTCTCTTCCAATTTCTCTTTCAATTTTTTTCATTTTTTTTCAGGATGGATGATATTCTCACAAGATTGCAGAAACGATTTCCTCCTTTTCCTCGAAATATTTTACTGAAGCTTTACCAAGTTCGATTTGAAAGATTAAGAATGCTTATGCACAAAGGGATTCCTGAAGACATACGTTGGATAATTGAAGCCAAGGTACGTGAAGATGAATATCTTCCTATTTTGCATTTACCAGGTACAGGTAGAAGCACTTTTGCAAAGAAGCGACGAGCAAAGCGCATGAGTTCAAATTGCCACAAATGTGCACGATGGACGTGTAACGGTAAATGTCGTTCTATTGGGATTCCGTCCTCTAATCGAGATGATAAAATTGAATTCATTAGGGATGGACTGAGTAAGGAGAATTTGGGTAATATCTAACTTTCTCTTGAGACGCATCCTAGTGGAGACGTACAAAGAGAAATTCTTGATTTATGGCCGCAATTCCAAAGGGAATGGCAACATCTTGGGAATCTGATGTTAAAAGACCCTGTTTGCCAGCTTGTAAGAAAACTGGATGGGAAGCATATCCTCGACTCATAGAAGGCGTTTAAGCCGTTTCTGGACGTAAAACCAGAGGAAGATGTGAGCCACAATCACAACTACAATAAATGACTTCTCAGCTTTTGGTTTGATTTGCAATAACTTCATTTCGGTTTAATTTACGTGTTGTTCGATTGGTGTAATTATTCTCGTTTTTTTTTTTTTTTTTTTTTGCATTGATCTTTTACGTTTGATTTTTCTTCTCTTTTTGATTTTCTTCCTGAAATCACGCAAAAATCTTTTGTTAGGTTAACATTTTCTTCTGACAGGTCAAATACACTTTCGGCGACATTATTACTCTTGTCTGATTCACTACTCAGTCCTCTATATATTACACCGTACTCATTCTCTTTCAGGCACTCGAAAAGAAAAAAAAAATGGAAAGTACTTCGTCCCAGCGCATTAAAAAAATTTGTGTCTTTGGAGGTGCTTATCCAGGGAAAAATAACATATTTGCTGATGAAGCCATAAGAGTTGGAGTAATACTTGCCCAACAAAAGATCCAGTTGATTTATGTAGGCGGTAGTACGGGTTTAATGGGAGCAGTCGCTACAGCAGCACACGCCGGAGGAAGTCCAGTTCTAGGAGTCGTGCCAAAACTATTCACAGATTTTTGTGGACCTACCTTGGGTAAGGAAATACAAGTCTGGAGTATCCCTGAACGGATGACAATCATGTACCATTCTGCCGATGCATTCATTGCTTTACTAGGAGGTCTGGGTACATTGGAAGAAATAGCTTGCGTGGCTTCTTGGTCATCTTTGGTCACAAAAAAGAAACCCATTGGTTTGCTTAATATTAATGGTTATTTTAGTAATTTGCTTTCATATTTAGATAATGCTGTGGATAATGGTTTCATGTTTTCAGAGGCAAGGAGAACCATAATTTCTGCTACAACCATTGAAGATTTACTCAAAAAGCTCCAAGCTTATGAGTATTTATCTGCTACGGTTGTTTCGCAAACGCTCGGAAAAAGAAAAAGAGATATGGACGAGCAAGGAGTGGATTGCACTTTGTCTTTGTGACATTATCTAACATTTTGTTTGTTGTGTCTCAGTTATAATAAGTGGTTAGCAACCTCTGCAGATAATATCTCCTAAATTCTACCTTTAAAATTTGACATTGGGGACAATGTCATATTTTAGTAGGGGGTAAGGGACATATTTTGCTAATTTAAAAAAAAAAAAATTTGTTGTGTTTTAAGCCATTTAGAAGTATTCATTCTGAACAAGGTCTGAGTAAGGGAGACTTGAGACATACCTTGTCAGTTTGATTTCTTCTTTTCAACATATTTTGCTAATTTGAAAAAAGAAAAAAATTGTTGTGTTTTAAGCCATTTAGAAGTATTCATTCTGAACAAGGTCTGAGTAAGGGAGACTTGAGACATACCTTGTCAGTTTGATTTCTTCTTTTCAAAAAAAAAAAAAAAAAAAAAAAAAAAAAAAGAGTTTGTTGTGTTTTAAGCAATTTAGAAGTATTCATTCTGAACAAGGTCTGAGTAAGGGAGACTTGAGACATACCTTGTCAGTTTGATTTTAATCTTTTTATGTTTACTTGTTAATTTTTGTTTAGTATTTTAGGATTATTTAGGTTGCATGAGTTTGTTTTGTTTTGAGTCTTAGTTGTTCCTATTCTTATGTTATTAGTTCTTTTCTCTTACACATGTGATAACTCGTATAATTATATAGTTTTTAGTTATGTTTTATTATTGTTTTGTGTCAAATACGAGTTATTATTGCTTAGTCTAATCGTGTTTATGATTTTTTATATTTTTATGTAATTTGGTGTTTTTCACGAGTTTCTTTGAGTGATTTCAGATTACTAGGTTAAATCAACAATTAAGGGCAAATCCAGTTCAGTTCCAGTTCTGACACCTTTTGCCATATCAGCTATATCTGGAGTTTCACTAAAGCAATAAGGCTGAAAGTTTAACTGTGCAAAGTTAAGAGGCATATCTATCTTTTTCATGTTTTACACTTCTTGAAACGGAGTCGTTTTCCCTAGCGAAATCGACCATCAAGTTGGCTGATGTGCAATGACGTCTGTGCTGACCTGTTTTTGTATTTTGCCTATATTTTCTTATCCACATCAGCAAATGAGATGATTCCAACGGCTATGAATCAGTAACTGATAGGGGAACATTTTTCTAGAAGACCATGTGATCAGATCAGGCCTCCAAAATTGACAAAATCGACCATCAAGTTGGCTGATCAAAATTGTCATACAATATGACGAAAATTGTTAGAAAAATGCACCCACCTATTATACCTACCTTTGAAATTTGTAAAGCTTGTCTCTTGTCATTTAGCCTTCCAAAATGTGTATAAATAGAGGGCCTTGGATGATTGTAAGATATGGTAGATTGGTAGGAAATTAGCAATTGTAATAAAATTCTCTAAGTTTGCTTCTTCTTTCTTTTCTCTAGTTTTCTTTTTCTTTATTTTCTTCTTCTTCTTTC
The DNA here is from genome assembly GCA_030761205.1 of Fremontodendron californicum. Taxonomy (NCBI): domain Eukaryota; kingdom Viridiplantae; phylum Streptophyta; class Magnoliopsida; order Malvales; family Malvaceae; genus Fremontodendron; species Fremontodendron californicum. Next base: position 2,886,441 of record JAULJL010000032.1, on the reverse strand, counting down.
TTTCTTTTATTTCCTTCTTAGATTCTCATTAATTTTATGTTTATGTTTACAATGCCTATGCTAGGCTAAACTTCTATTTGGTTAAGGGTGATTTCAAAGCCCTAGACATGTTTTGTGATTGATTTTCAGATTCTATCTATCATTAATTTTCTATCAAAGTTGCTTATGTTCTTCTACAAGAATTGTTCATGATGTTGTCTTGATTTATTTAGGTGTACAACTAGATAGATCTTGATAATTATCTATTGCTAGTTTAGGAGTCTTGATCCGTGTAATTGTCTTGATTTCCTATTCATAAGTGGCAATTTGTGATTAATGATTGTGGTCAAGTTTTCAATAATTGCAAAGTGGAACATAACCTAAGTTGAACAATCCGAGCTTATGTGTTTGTTGCTTAGATCAACCTATCTTTCTCATCATAAAGCTGCCATTAAATTGAATTTAGAGAGCTTATTCTAGGTTGTTTAATGGTTAGAGATTAAATAGAGAGCTTGTTCTATTTAACGACAAACTAAGGAAAGATTGGGATAACAGAGCTTGTTGTTATCTACGGTTGTTAACTTTGATAGTTGGTTGATATTGATAGATCTGAAATTGATTCTTAATGATGTCTTGTGGTGCAGAATGAAACCTTAACCATATTTTTCATATTTGATTCTTCTTACTTACTTGTTTTCTTACTTTTCTAGTTTGTTTATTTTTAAAAGTATATTTATTTTTATTGGCTGGTTATACCGCCTAATTTGTATATTAACTTTGTTTTATTTTTATTGGCTGGTTATACCGCCTAATTTAGTATATATATTTTTATTGGCTGGTTATACCGCCTTGCATCTTATTCTTATTATTTACTTTAGTTTAAATCTGGCTTCAAAAACCCCTTTTCTTTTATTGTTTTCTTTGAACGTAAGTTATAAACTAATAACTCATAGATTAAAACCCAATCCCTGAGGACTCGACCCTTGCTAATCATTATACTTACAATTGATCTTTTTAGTGCAAGGTTAAATAAGATACACTCTTTTGGGTGCATCAAATTTTTGGCGTCGTTGCCGGGGATTGTTTTCTTTAGTTTATTTGTTACTTGGTTTATTCTTATTTTCAGTTCTAATTAGTATTATTTTCTTGTACATACATGTTTTTCTTTTCAAATTTTGAAAAAAAAAAGATGGAATTAAGCAATCTAACACTTGACGAGTTGGTGGCATACATGAACATGGAGAATCAACAAGCCAATCTCACTTCCTCAGTTCAACAATTGGCCATGGGAGGATGTCAAGGCCATCAATGGTTCCAAGACCAACCGCATGATCATTACTCCAACACTTACCATGAGGGATGGTGGGATCATACTAATTATGGCTACTCCAAAAATTACCAAGAAGTAGATCCTTATGCCAAATACACTCATCCATCTAGCTTCAATCAATCATGGTCTCAAGAACCAGATCTTTTTCAACCACCACATATGACTCAAAACTTAGGTACTTCTTTAGAAGATCTTGTATATTCTCTTGTTACTGATACTTTGCAATTTCAACAGGAAACAAGGGCAAGCATCCAGAGTTTGGAAAGGCAAATGAGCCTATTGGCTAGTAGTACGGTGGAATTAGTAGCAGAAAGATCTCTAGCACTCCCTTCCCAAACGGTGATTAACCCAAAGGAGAATGCTACTATTGTGACCTTGAGAAATGAGGAACAAGATGAGGATGAGACAAAACCAAAGATGGATTCACTTCTTGAGGATAATGAAGCCACCATTCAAATTGAGAGTACTTTGACACCTCAGGTAGCTTTTAAGGTTCTTATTTCTACTAATGTTCCTTCTCCACTTTTTCCTAGCAGATTTGCAAAGTCCAAAAAGGAGGAACATGAACAACAATTTTTGGAAACCTTAAACAGCTTGCTTGTGGATGCCATTAGACAAGTACCAAGATATGCACAATTCCTCAAAGAGCTATACCCCACCAAGAATGATGAAATAATACGTGTGGGGGATAAGGCATTGGCTGTTTTGCAAAGAAAACTTCCTCCAAAACGCAAAAATCCGAGAAGTTTCATGCCTAAGCCAAAAGATCCTAAAAAGCCAAGAAGGGGAATTGGCTAGGCTGAAAACAATCAATCAAGTGCTAATTGGGGGAGGCAGTCTAATTAGTGAAAGCATTGCCAAACTGCCATCCTCAGATTTGCTCTCTTTTTCTTTATCTTTTTCTTATGTTTCTTTGTTAATTGTGTTTAGTGTTTTTAAGTTCATTTAGGCTGCATAAGTTTATTTTGTTTAATATTTCTTTTCACTTACACATGATTCTTTCATTTGGGTTAATAGCATTACATTAATGACAATGTAAAAATTATGTGTGGGGGGAAGAATTTAGGATTTTATTTAGAGTGTTTTGTTTTTGTGTCTTTTTATGTTGTTTTTCTTTCTGATCCTTGTTTTGAAAATAACTAGATGTACATATAATTTTTAATTTTTTTAACCCCGGTTAAATGGCGGATAACGGTACTCCGTGATTATTTAAATCGGTTCCATCAGCTACCCACAAAACTGATATTGTATATAAATTTCTCTTCCAATTTCTCTTTCAATTTTTTTCATTTTTTTTTAGGATGGATGATATTCTCACAAGATTGCAGAAACGATTTCCTCTTTTTCCTCGAAATATTTTACTGAAGCTTTACCAAGTTCGATTTGAAAGATTAAGAATACTTATGCACAAAGGGATTCCTGAAGACGTACGTTGGATAATTGAAGCCAAGGTACGTGAAGATGAATATCTTCCTGTTTTGCATTTACCAGGTACAGGTAGAAGCACTTTTGCAAAGAAGCGACGAGCAAAGCGCATGAGTTCAAACTGCCACAAATGTGCACGATGGACGTGTAACGGTAAATGTCGTTCTATTGGGATTCCGTCCTCTAATCGAGATGATAAAATTGAATTCATTAAGGATGGACTGAGTAAGGAGAATTTGGGTAATATCCAACTTTCTCTTGAGACGCATCCTAGTGGAGACGTACAAAGAGAAATTCTTGATTTATGGCCGCAATTCCAAAGGGAATGGCAACATCTTGGGAATCTGATGTTAAAAGACCCTGTTTGCCAGCTTGAAAGAAAACTGGATAGGAAGCATATCCTCGACTCATAGAAGGCGTTTAAGCCATTTCTAGACGTAAAACCAGAGGAAAATGCCAAATACACTTTCGGCGACACTATTACTCTTGACTTTTACGGTTGATTTTTCTTCTCTTTTTGATTTTCTTCCTGAAATCACGCAAAAATCTTTTGTTAGGTTAACATTTTCTTCTGACAGGTCAGATACACTTTCGGCGACATTATTACTCTTGTCTGATTCACTACTCAGTCTTCTATATATTACACCATGTACTCATTCTCTTTCAGGCACTAGGAAAAAAAATGGAAAGTACTTCGTCCCAGCGCATTAAAAAAATTTGTGTCTTTGGAGGTGCTTATCCAGGGAAAAATAACATATTCGCTGATGAAGCCATAAGAGTTGGAGTAATACTTGCCCAACAAAGGATCCAGTTGATTTATGGAGGCGGTAGTACGGGTTTAATGGGAGCAGTCGCTACAGCAGCACACGCCGGAGGAAGTCCAGTTCTAGGAATCGTGCCAAAACTATTCACAGATTTTTGTGGACCTATCTTGGGTAAGGAAATACAAGTCTGGAGTATCCCTGAACGGACAACAATCATGTACCATTCTGCCGATGCATTCATTGATTTACCAGGAGGTCTGGGTACATTGGAAGAAATAGCTTGCGTGGCTTCTTGGTCATCTTTGGTCACAAATAAGAAACCCATTGGTTTGCTTAATATTAATGGTTATTTTAGTAATTTGCTTTCATATTTAGATAATGCTGTGGAAAATGGATTCATGTTTTCAGAGGCAAGGAGAACCATAATTTATGCTACAACCATTGAAGATTTACTCAAAAAGCTTCAAGCTTATGAGTGTTTATCTGCTACGGTTGTTTCGCAAACGCTCGGAAAAAGAAAAGGAGATATGGAAGAGCAAGGAGTGGATTGCACTTTGTCTTTGTGACATTATCTAACATTTTGCTTGTTGTGTCTCAGTTATAATAAGTGGTTAGCAACCTCTGCAGGTAATATCTCCTAAATTCTACCTTTAAAATTTGACATTGGGGACAATGTCATATTTTAGTAGGGGGTAAGGGACATATTTTGCTAATTTAAAAAAAAAAAAAATTGTTGTGTTTTAAGACATTTAGAAGTATTCATTCTGAACAAGGTCTGAGTAAGGGAGACTTGAGACATACCTTGTCAGTTTGATTTAATCTTCTTCAAAAAAAAAAAAAACATGTTTAGACTTAGTGTGTTTTTAGTGTGTTTTAGTTACTTTCAATACTATGATGAGATATGAATTGCATAAGTCTAAAATAGATTTATTAGTGAGAAGATTTTCATGAGAATTGAGCTTGATGTCAACCTTTTTATGAGCCAATGTTAATATGATATGTTGATTGAGAAAGAAGCATGTTTAGACTTAATCTGACTTGTATAATCATCCTTGTGAGTTTTTGAGCCTATAATGATTGATGCATTATACAAATCAATCTAATTTCTTTCTTGAGTGCTCTTATGATTACATGATTCTCTAGAACTTGCTTTAAACCGTTTGAGACTATATTGATACATGTGACAACATGAATATGATAGAGGCATTAGGATTATAACCAGAGCCAAACAGCCATCAATTATTAATGTTCCAAGAGAACACACCCTTAGTGAACCAATTTGAGCCTACATTGAATAAGCTATCTCTTTGGTAACCATAATTGTCCCTAACCTAAATATACTTATATCTCTACCTTTGTTCCAAAGATGAATTAGCATGTTTTGAGACAAGTTGCAAAGACAAGGAAGATTTATTGAAAATTTGGGTTAGAAACAAGAAATAAGTGTGGGGGGAAAAGAAAGAAAAGAGTCAAGAGAAAAAGAAAGGGATCATTGTCAAATACATTCCCATATTAAAAAAAAAATCTTCTCTTGAACTTCTAGTTAAAGTAAAGAAAAAGATGTTACAAAGTTGGTTAGAATGATGCAAAGGCTCAACATGAATATTTAGCCTATGTTATTATGTGCTTTATAAGAGTTTTGAGAAGTTTTATTTGTATGATCTTTTTATGTCTCTAAACTTTATGAACTCTTTGGAACCTTTGTGATATCTTTATCCTTTTGTTCTTCAACCACATTACAAACCCCTTGGCCCCATTACAACCTTGATTAAAGACCTCTTGATTCATGAAGTTGTATGATCTAAATAGTGGAGAATAGGTGGACAAGCAAGAATATGGTAGAACTGTTTTCATGAGATTGATTGAGTGTAAACACTTCACCACTACTTTAGAGAGTGAAAATCATGAGGGTATCCCATGTGAGTAGTTGAGATTAAGTTTGAATATGCACTATTTTGATTGAGATATGTTATGCTAATATTGGCTTAACTCAAACAATTTACATTCAAGCATGATTTTTTGTGAAATTCTTTAAGCTATTGATTAGTTTATAAGACTTGTTCAAATATTGTCTCTAATTTGTATTGAAAGGATTAGGAGTAAATATTTTTAGTATATGTAGTTTATTTATATTTTAGTTTTTCAATGTTTGTGGGTATCGTTCTAGTAAACCCTCACGAGACTAAACTCGTCCACTAGGGACACCTAGGGGTTTAAAGGCTTGTGTCACATGCTAAGTGCCACCGTGATTTCCTACGAAAATGGATTAGATTAGATTTTCTTATTTTATTTTTATTTGTTTTGCTCGAGGACTAGCAAAAAGCTAAGTGTGGGGGTGTGATAACTCGTATAATTATATAGTTTTTAGTTATGTTTTATTATTGTTTTGTGTCAAATACGAGTTATTATTGCTTAGTCTAATCGTGTTTATGATTTTTTATATTTTTATGTAATTTGGTGTTTTTCACGAGTTTCTTTGAGTGATTTCAGATTACTAGGTTAAATCAACAATTAAGGGCAAATCCAGTTCAGTTCCAGTTCCGACACCTTTTGCCATATCAGCTATATCTGGAGTTTCACTGAAGCAATAAGGCTGAAATTTTAACCGTGCAAAGTTAAGAGGCATATCTATCTTTTTCATGTTTTACACTTCTTGAAACGGAGTCGTTTTCCCTAGCGAAATCGACCATCAAGTTGGCTGATGTGCAATGACGTCTGTGCTGACCTGTTTTTGTATTTTGCCTATATTTTCTTATCCACATCAGCAAATGAGCTGATTCCAACGGCTATGAATCAGTAACTGATAGGGGAACATTTTTCTAGAAGACCATGTGATCAGATCAGGCCTCCAAAATTGACAAAATCACCATCAAGTTGGCTGATCAAAATTGTCATACAATATGACGAAAATTGTTAGAAAAATGCACCCACCTATTATACCTACCTTTGAAATTTGTAAAGCTTGTCTCTTGTCATTTAGCCTTCCAAAATGTGTATAAATAGAGGGCCTTGGATGATTGTAAGATATGGTAGATTGGTAGGAAATTAGCAATTGTAATAAAATTCTCTAAGTTTTCTTCTTCTTTCTTTTCTCTAGTTTTCTTTTTCTTTATTTTCTTCTTCTTCTTTCTTTCTTTTATTTCCTTCTTAGATTCTCATTAATTTTATGTTTATGTTTACAATGCCTATGCTAGGCTAAACTTCTATTTGGTTAAGGGTGATTTCAAAGCCCTAGACATGTTTTGTGATTGATTTTCAGATTCTATCTATCATTAATTTTCTATCAAAGTTGCTTATGTTCTTCTACAAGAATTGTTCATGATGTTGTCTTGATTTATTTAGGTGTACAACTAGATAGATCTTGATAATTATCTATTGCTAGTTTAGGAGTCTTGATCCGTGTAATTGTCTTGATTTCCTATTCATAAGTGGCAATTTGTGGTTAATGATTATGGTCAAGTTTTCAATAATTGCAAAGTGGAACATAACCTAAGTTGAACAATCCGAGCTTATGTGTTTGTTGCTTAGATCAACCTATCTTTCTCATCATAAAGCTGCCATTAAATTGAATTTAGAGAGCTTATTCTAGGTTGTTTAATGGTTAGAGATTAAATAGAGAGCTTGTTCTATTTAACGACAAACTAAGGAAAGATTGGGATAACAGAGCTTGTTGTTATCTACGGTTGTTAACTTTGATAGTTGGTTGATATTGATAGATCTGAAATTGATTCTTAATGATGTCTAGTGGTGGAGAATATATCTACGGTTGTTAACTTTGATATTTTTCATATTTGATTCTTCTTACTTACTTGTTTTCTTACTTTTCTAGTTTGTTTATTTTTAAAAGTATATTTATTTTTATTGGCTGGTTATACCGCCTAATTTGTATATTAACTTTGTTTTATTTTTATTGGCTGGTTATACCGCCTAATTTAGTATATATATTTTTATTGGCTGGTTATACCGCCTTGCATCTTATTCTTATTATTTACTTTAGTTTAAATCTGGCTTCAAAAACCCCTTTTCTTTTATTGTTTTCTTTGAACGTAAGTTATAAACTAATAACTCATAGATTAAAACCCAATCCCTGAGGACTCGACCCTTGCTAATCATTATACTTACAATTGATCTTTTTAGTGCAAGGTTAAATAAGATACACTCTTTTGGGTGCATCAACATGATTCTTTCATTTGGGTTAATAGACTTACATTGAGGACAATGTAAGAATTAAGTGTGGGGGGATGATTTAGGATTTCTTTTATTTTTGTCTACTATTTTTTTTTTATGAGTCTTTATTATTATTATTATTATTATTATTATTTTTAGTGTGTTTTAGTTCCTTTTTAATACAATGATGAGATATGAATTGCATACGTCTAAAACAGATTTATTAGTGAGAAGATTTTCATGAGAATTGAGCTTGATGTCAACCTTTTTATGAGCCAATTTTAATATGATATGTTGATTGAGAAAGAAGCATGTTTAGACTTAATCTGACTTGTATAATCATCCTTGTGAGTTTTTGAGCCTATAATGATTGATGCATTATACAAATCAATCTAATTTCTTTCTTGAGTGCTCTTATGATTACATGATTCTCTAGAACTTGCTTTAAACCGTTTGAGACTATATTGATGCATGTGACAACATGAATATGATAGAGGCATTAGGATTTTTAGCCAGGGCCAAACAGCCATCCCTTATTGATGTTCCAAGAGAACACACCCCTAGTGAGCCAATTTGAGCCTACATTGAATAAGCTATTTATTTGGTAACCACAACTTACACCTAGCCTAAATATAACCCTTGTTCTAAAGATGGATTATATATTTTGAGACATATTGCAAAAAAACAAGGGATATTTTTAGTTAAAAATTTGGGTTGGAAACAAAAGATAAGTGTGGGGGAAGAAAAAAAAAGAAAAAGTCCAGAGAAAAAGAAAGGAATCATTGTCAAATACATTCCCATATTAAAAAAAAAAATCTTCTCTTGAACTTCTAGTTAAAGTAAAGAAAAAGATGTTACAAAGTTGGTTAGAATGATGCAAAGGCTCAACATGAATATTTAGCCTATGTTATTATGTGCTTTATAAGAGTTTTGAGAAGTTTTATTTGTATGATCTTATTATGTTTCTAAACTCTATGAACTCTTTGGAACCTTTGTGATATATTTATCCTTTTGTTCTTTAACCACATTATAACCCTTTGGCCCCATTACAACCTTGAATAAAGACCTCTTGATTTATGAAGTTGTATGATCTAAATAGTGGAGAATAGGTGGACAAGCAAGCATATGGTAGAAGTGTTTTCATGAGATTGATTGAGTGTAAACACTTTACCACTACTTTAAAGAGTGAAAATCAAGAGAGTATCCCATGTGAGAAGTTGAGATTAAGTTTGAATATGCACTATTTTGATTGAAATATGTTATGTTAATATTGGCTTAACTCAAACAATTTACATTCAAGTAAGATTTTTTGTGAATTTCTTTAAGCTATTGATTAGTTTTTAAGACTTGTCCAATGATTATCTCTAATTTATATTGGAAGGATTAGTTATAATTATTATTAGTTTTTCTTATGTCTTCAATGTTTGTGGGTATCGTCCTAGTAAACCCTCACGAGACTAAACTCGTCCACTAGGGACACCTAGGGGTTTAAAGGCTTGTGTCACATGCTAAGTGCCACCGTGATTTCCTACGAAAATGGATTAGATTAGATTTTCTTATTTTATTTTTATTGAGTCGTTGCTATTACATAAGTTACATAAGTTAGGCCCAAATGACTAAGTAATTACAAGAGTAAAAATAAGCCCAAATAAGCCCTCTTAATGTGCCACCTTGTGTTCTTGAATCACATGGACCAAACTTGGATGCAAGCCCATCTTGCATGATAAGTGCTTAATTTCATGCATTTTCCTATTGGATTTCCTTATATTTTGTGTTTTAATTCTTAAGTTCCTTAACATTTTACTAGGTTTTTATGCTTTGTAGGTATTTTGGAAGAGATGAAGTCAAAACATCTCAATTAGGATTTTAAAGAGCTTACAAAATCACAATCACAAGGTGGAAAAAGACATGGGAGTCAAAAAAGATCAAATTCTTGGTGCAAAGCAAGAAGACAGATTTGACCTCCGGAGCATGTTGCTAAGAAAACATAATGTTAGAATTTTTATTCGAATAAACTTCCTCCTTGACTTTTGAAGATCACTTGATTACCTTTCAAACAGTTGGTCATAGGCCTAAATCGGATAAGAAATGGTCATCCAAATCGACATTGGAATATCTCCCTAAACAACCCTAGTGGCAGAAAAAACCCTAGCCGCAAATCACATTTTTTTCTTAATACCCTAGCTGACATTTATGTTTATCCTTGTCAAATAAGGATTAGTGGCTGTCAACTTGCATTAATTGCATTAATTTCAAGAATCTTTCCTTAAAGCTAATCCTAGTCAAAGTAGGAAAATTAAATCAACCAAGACTTTCCTTCCTTACACTTACTTTGGTTGCAAGTTTGTAATCTCTCCTCATTAAAGAGTGTTTTAACTAAGACTTTCCTACTTTATTAAAACCTTGGCTGCCAAGTATTCCTTCTTTCCTTAAAACACAAAAGTCAGCCACCTTTTCTTAACTTTAGCCACAACTCAGCATTTATTGAAGGGATAGAGCTGAAATTCACTTGTTTGATGCCTATAAATAGAGATTAGGGGGCAAACGAAATTTACACTTCTCCAAGCATCAAATTTCTAATTTCTTCTTTGTTTTAGAGTTTTTGAGAGAACAAGAGGCTGGATAATTAATATTCTTCTTCTTCTTTCTTTCTTTCTTTTATTTTCTTCTTAGATTCTCTTTAATTTTATATTTATGTTTACAATGTCTATGCTAGGCTAAACTTTTATTTGGTTAAGGGTGATTTCAAAGCTCTAGACATGTTATGTAATTAATTTTTAGAATCTATCTATCATTGTTTTCTATCAAAGTTGCTTATGTTCTTCCATTAAAATTGTTCATGATGATGTTTTGATTTGTTTAGGTGGCCAACTAGATAAATCTTGATAATTGTCTAATGCTAGTTTAGGAGTCTTGATCCGTAATTGTCTTGATTTCCTATTCATAAGTAGCAATTTGTGATTAATGATTATGGTCAAGTTTTCAATAATTGCAAAGTGGAACATAACCTAAGTTGAACAATCCGAGCTTATGTGTTTGTTGCTTAGATCAACCTATCTTTCTCAACATAAAGCTATTATTAAATTGAACTTAGAGAGCTTATTCTAAGTTGTTTGATAGTTAGAGATTAAATAGAGAGCTTGTTCTATTTAATGACAAACTAAGGAAAGATTGGGGTAATAGAGCTTGTTGTTATCTACGGTTGTTAACTTTGATAGCTAATTAATGTTGATAGATAAGAAATTGATACTTAATGATGTCTAGTGGTGGAGAATGAACCTTTAGCCATAATTCTCATATTTGATTCTTCTTAATTACTTATTTTCTCATTCTTATTGTTAACTTTAGTTTAAATATGATCTCAAAATCCCCTTTACTTTTATTTACTTGTTTTTAAGTGATAAACTATTAACTTATAAACTAAAACCCAATCCCTGAGGACTCGACCCTTGCTAATCACTATACTCTACAATTGATTCTTTTTAAGTGCAAGGTTAAATAAGATACACTCTTTTGAGTGCATCAGTTCATAATATGCGTTTTCTTTTGAGTGCATCAGTGCAAAAGTCAAGAAGTAAGTTTCTTCGAATAAAGATTCTAACATCATGTTTTCTTAGCAACAAGCTTCGGATAAGTTTCTTCGAATAAAGATTCTAACATCATGTTTTCTTAGCAACAAGCTCCTAAGGTCAAATCTGTTTTCTTGCTTTACACCAAGAATTTGATCTTTTTGACTCCCAAGTCTTTTTCCATCTTGTGATTGTGATTTTGTAAGCTCTTTAACATCCTAATTGACATGTTTTGACTTCATCTCTTCCAAAATACCTACAAAGCATAAAAACCTAGTAAAATGTCAAGGAACTTAAGAATCAAAACACAAAGTATAAGGAAATTCAAGAGGAAAATGCATGAAATTAAGCACTTATCGCCCTCACTCACTTAGCAATTGCACTTAGCAAATCTGCCTCTGATTATTGGTGTTACACACTTGTATGTGTCTTGGCCGAATCCTCTCCTATTTATAGCCTCTCAAGAGTTGCTTCATGAAAGGGTTAAAAGACACAACCCCTTCTAAAATAGCACCTTTTATTTAGGACATAATGTTGGGATTCGACCCCATGCTCAAACCATAATCGAATTAAAGAAGAACATGATCTTCATAGGGATACCATACATAATCTTCATAAGTCTTGATGGTGATCTCCTTGGTCCTTCTTCTTGGCGCCTTGTCTCATTACATTTGGAATTACATAAATTCTAATTAGCCTAAGTCTAAATCTACAAGCCTATATAATATTTACATATCTTTGGTAGAAATCTCGAGTTACATTCGAGGGGAGTTAGGTGAAAAGAGAAATTACAACCCCAAAAATTAATAAGAGAAGGCAGGATTCGCAGACCCTATTTATAAAATTACCAAAAAGAAAATATAACCATCCATGACCTAAGTCTAAGGTCTAAGTCCATAACCATCATCAAGCTTTCATAATCACATCATAAAGCATAAAATTAAATGCATACATATTTAATATCACTTAGTGATAACTCGTATAATTATATAGTTTTTAGTTATGTTTTATTATTGTTTTGTGTCAAATATGAGTTATTATTGCTTAGTCTAATTGTGTTTATGATCTTTTATATTTTTATGTAATTTGGTGTTTTTTTACGAGTTTCTTTGAGTGATTTCAGATTACTAGGTTAAATCAACAATTAAGGGCAAATTCAGTTCAGTTCCAGTTCCGACACCTTTTGCCATATCAGCTATATCTGGAGTTTCACTGAAGCAATAAGGCTGAAATTTTAACCGTGCAAAGTTAAGAGGCACATCTAACTTTTTCATGTTTTACACTTCTTGAAACGGAGTCGTTTTCCCTAGAGAAATCACCATCAAGTTGGCTGATGTGCAATGACGTCTGTGCTGACCTGTTTTGGTATTTTGCCCATATCTTCTGATCCACATCAGAAAATGAGCTGATTCCAACGGCTATGGATCACTAACTGATAGGGGAACATTTTTCTAGAAGACCATGTGATCAGATCAAGCTTCCAATATTGACAAAATCGACCATCAAGTTAGCTGATCAAAATTGTCATACAATATGACGAAAATTGTTAGAAAAATGCACCCACCTATTATACCTACCTTTGAAATTTGTAAAGCTTGTCTCTTGTCATTTAGCCCTCCAAAATGTGTATAAATAGAGGGCCTTGGATGATTGTATGAGACATTGTACATTGGTAGGATATTAGCCATTGTAATAAAATTCTCTAAGTTTTCTTCTTCTTTCTTTTCTCTAGTTTTCTTTTTCTTTATTTTCTTTTTCTTCTTTCTTTCTTTTATTTCCTTCTTAGATTCTCTTTAATTTTATGTTTATGTTTACAATGCCTATGCTAGGCTAAACTTCTATTTGGTTAAGGGTGATTTCAAAGCCCTAGACATGTTTTGTGATTGATTTTCAGATTCTATCTATCATTAATTTTCTATCAAAGTTGCTTATGTTCTTCTACAAGAATTGTTCATGATGTTGTCTTGATTTATTTAGGTGTACAACTAGATAGATCTTGATAATTATCTATTGCTAGTCTAGGAGTCTTGATCCGTGTAATTGTCTTGATTTCCTATTCATAAGTGGCAATTTGTGATTAATGATTATGGTCAAGTTTTCAATAATTGCAAAGTGGAACATAACCTAAGTTGAACAATCCGAGCTTATGTGTTTGTTGCTTAGATCAACCTATCTTTCTCATCATAAAGCTGCCATTAAATTGAATTTAGAGAGCTTATTCTAGGTTGTTTAATGGTTAGAGATTAAATAGAGAGCTTGTTCTATTTAACGACAAACTAAGGAAAGATTGGGATAACAGAGCTTGTTGTTATCCACGGTTGTTAACTTTGATAGTTGGTTGATATTGATAGATCTGAAATTGATTCTTAATGATGTCTAGTGGTGGAGAATGAAACCTTAACCATATTTTTCATATTTGATTCTTCTTACTTACTTGTTTTCTTACTTTTCTAGTTTGCTTATTTTTAAAAGTATATTTATTTTTATTGGCTGGTTATACCGCCTAATTTGTATATTAACTTTGTTTTATTTTTATTGGCTGGTTATACCGCCTAATTTAGTATATATATTTTTATTGGCTGGTTATACCGCCTAATTTAGTATATATATTTTTATTGGCTGGTTATACCGCCTTGCATCTTATTCTTATTATTTACTTTAGTTTAAATCTGGCTTTAAAAACCCCTTTTCTTTTATTGTTTTCTTTGAACGTAAGTTATAAACCAATAACTCATAGATTAAAACCCAATCCCTGAGGACTCGACCCTTGCTAATCATTATACTTACAATTGATCTTTTTAGTGCAAGGTTAAATAAGATACACTCTTTTGGGTGCATCAAATTTTTGGCGCCGTTGCCGGAGATTGCTTTCTTTAGTTTATTAGTTTATTGGTTTATTCTTATTTTCTGTTCTAATTATTTACTTTCTTATTTTTTTTTATTAGTGAATGTTCCAAGCTCCTGAAGAAGACTTACGACTTAGGAGAATTCGGGAATTTATAACTTCTCACCAACAACCAATCGAGGAGTTGATCCAAAACATCCAAGAGGAGCAAGGAGAGATGGCAGCAGCTGACAACCGAACTCTCAAGGAGCTAGCCGCTCCGGACTTGGGTCAACAACCATTATGCATTGAATATGCTAATCTTGAGGTAGCTTTTGAATTAAAATCTGGTTTGATTCATCTTCTCCCAACTTTTCATGGCTTTACAGGAGAGGATCCAAATAAGCACCTCAAGGAATTCCATTTAGTTTGCTCAAGCATGAGACCAACAGGGGTCACGGAAGAGCAAGTTAAGTTGAGAGCCTTCCCATTCTCTCTAGCTGATTCAGCAAAGGAATGGCTCTACTATCTACCATCCGGGACCATCACTACATGGAATGATTTGAAGAAAGCATTCTTGGAAAGGTATTTCCCAGCATCTAAGGCTGCCAACATTAGGAAAGAGATATGTGGGATTCGGCAATACAACGGAGAGTCCTTATATGAATATTGGGAGAGGTTCAAGAAACTTTGTGCATCATGATGCACCCAAAAGAGTGTATCTTATTTAACCTTGCACTAAAAAGATAAATTGTAAGTATAGTAGTTAGCAAGGGTCGAGTCCTCAGGGATTGGGTTTTAGTTTATAAGTTAATAGTTTAAAACTTAAATTCAAGAACAATAAAAGAAAAGGGGTTTTTGAAGCCAGATTTAAACTAAAGTAAATAATAAGATAAGATGCAAGGCGGTATAACCAGCCAATAAAAATATATATACTAAATTAGGCGGTATAACCAGCCAATATATATATACTAAATTAGGCGGTATAACCAGCCAATAAAAATAAAACAAAGTTAATATACAAATTAGGCGGTATAACCAGCCAATAAAAATAAATATACTTTTAAAAATAAGCAAACTAGAAAAGTAAGAAAATAAGTAAGAAGAATCAAATATGAAAAATATGGTTAAGGTTTCATTCTCCACCACTAGACATCATTAAGAATCAATTTCAGATCTATCAATATCAACCAACTATCAAAGTTAACAACCGTAGATAACAACAAGCTCTGTTATCCCAATCTTTCCTTAGTTTGTCGTTAAATAGAACAAGCTCTCTATTTAATCTCTAACCATTAAACAACCTAGAATAAGCTCTCTAAATTCAATTTAATGGCAGCTTTATGATGAGAAAGATAGGTTGATCTAAGCAACAAACACATAAGCTCGGATTGTTCAACTTAGGTTATGTTCCACTTTGCAATTATTGAAAACTTGACCATAATCATTAATCACAAATTGCCACTTATGAATAGGAAATCAAGACAATTACACGGATCAAGACTCCTAGACTAGCAATAGATAATTATCAAGATCTATCTAGTTGTACACCTAAATAAATCAAGACAACATCATGAACAATTCTTGTAGAAGAACATAAGCAACTTTGATAGAAAATTAATGATAGATAGAATCTGAAAATCAATCACAAAACATGTCTAGGGTTTTGAAATCACCCTTAACCAAATAGAAGTTTAGCCTAGCATAGGCATTGTAAACATAAACATAAAATTAAAGAGAATCTAAGAAGGAAATAAAAGAAAGAAAGAAGAAGAAGAAGAAAATAAAGAAAAAGAAAACTAGAGAAAAGAAAGAAGAAGAAAACTTAGAGAATTTTATTACAATGGCTAATTTCCTACCAATCTACCATATGATCCTCTACAATCATCCAAGGCCCTCTATTTATACACATTTTGGAGGGCTAAATGACAAGAGACAAGCTTTACAAATTTCAAAGGTAGGTATAATAGGTGGGTGCATTTTTCTAACAATTTTCGTCATATTGTATGACAATTTTGATCAGCCAACTTGATGGTCGCTTTTGTCAATATTGAAGGCCTGATCTGATCACATGGTCTTCTAGAAAAATGTTCCCCTATCAGTTACTGATCCATAGCCGTTGGAATCAGCTCATTTTCTGATGTGGATAAGAAGATATGGGTAAAATACGAAAACAGGTCAGCACAGACGTCATTGCACATCAGCCAACTTGATGGTCGATTTCACTAGTGAAAACGACTCCGTTTCAAGAAGTGTAAAACATGAAAAAGATAGATATGCCTCTTAACTTTGCACGGTTAAAATTTCAGCCTTATTGCTTTACTGAAACTCGAGATATAGCTGATATGGAAAAAGGTGTCGGAACTGGAACTGAACTGGATTTGCCCTTAATTCTAGTAATCTGAAATCACTCAAAGAAACTTGTGAAAAACACCAAATTACATAAAAATATAAAAGATCATAAACACAATTAGACTAAACAATAATAACTCGTATTTGACACAAAACAATAATAAAACATAACTAAAAACTATATAATTATACGAGTTATCACACCCCCACACTTAGATTGTTGCTAGTCCCTAGCAACGACTCAATAAAAATAAAATAAGAAAATCTAATCTAATCCACTTTCGTAGGAAATCACGGTGGCTCTTAGCATGTGACACAAGCCTTTAAACCCCTAGGTGTCCCTAGTGGACGAGTTTAGTCTCGTGAGGGTTTACTAGAACGATACCCACAAACATTGAAAAACTAAAATATAAATAAACTATATATACTAAAAATATTTATTACTAATCCTTTCAATACAAATTAGAGACAATCTTTGAACAAGTCTTATAAACTAATCAATAGCTTAAAGAATTTCACAAAAATTCATGCTTGAATGTAAATTGTTTGAGTTAAGCCAATATTAACATAACATATTTCAATCAAAATAGTGCATATTCAAACTTAATCTCAACTTCTCACATGGGATACTCTCTTGATTTTCACTTTTTAAAGTAGTGGTAAAGTGTTTACACACAATCAATCTCATGAAAACAGTTCTACCATATTCTTGCTTGTCCACCTATTCTCCACTATTTAGATCATACAACTTCATGAATCAAGAGGTCTTTAATCAAGGTTGTAATGGGGCCAAGGGGTTTGTAATGTGGTTGAATAACAAAAGGATAAAGATATCACAAAGGCTCCAAAGAGTTCATAAAGTTTAGAGACATAATAAGATCATACAAAGAAACTTCTCAAAACACTTTACAAGTACATAGTCACCTAGGCCGAATATTCATGTTGGGCCTTTTCTCAATTCTAAACAACTTTGTAACATCTTTTTCTTTTTCCACAAATTCAAGAGATGATTCATATTTTTTTTACATAGGAATGTATTTGCCAGTATTCCATTTCTTTTTCTCTTGACTTTTCTTTTCTTTTCCCCCCACACTTATTTCTTGTTTCTAACCCAAATTTTCAGTAGATCTTCCTTGTCTTTGCAACTTGTCTCAAAACATGCTAATTCATCTTTGGAACAAAGGTAAGGATATAAGTATATTTAGGTTAGGGACAAGTTATGGTTACCAAAGAGATAGCTTATTCAATGTAGGCTCAAATTGGTTCACTAAGGGTGTGTTCTCTTGGAACATCAATAAGGGATGGCTATTTGGCCCTGGCTAAAAATCATAATGCCTCTATCATATTCATGTTGTCACATGCATCAATATAGTCTCAACAAGGTCTAAAGCAAGTTCTAGAGAATCATGTAATCATAAGAGCACTCAAGAAAGAAATTAGATTGATTTATATAATGCATCAATCATTATAGGCTCAAAAACTCACAAGGATGATTATACAAGTCAGATTAAGTCTAAACATGCTTCTTTCTCAATCAACATATCATATTAACATTTGGCTCATAAAAAGGTTGACATCAAGCTCAATTCTCATGAAAATCTTCTCACTAATAAATCTGTTTTAGACTTATGCAATTCATATCTCATCATTGTATTAAAAAGGAACTAAAACACACTAAAAAAAATAATAATAATAATAATAAAGACTCATAAAAAAAATAGTAGACAAAAATAAAAGAAATCCTAAATCATTCCCCCCACACTTAATTCTTACATTGTCCTCAATGTAAGTCTATTAACCCAAATGAAAGAATCATGTGTAGGAGAAAAGAACTAATAACATAAGAATAGGAACAACTAAGACTCAAAACAAAACAAACTCATGCAACCTAAATAATCCTAAAATACTAAACAAAAATTAACAAGTAAACATAAAAAGATTAAAATCAAACTGACAAGGTATGTCTCAAGTCTCCCTTACTCAGACCTTGTTCAGAATGAATACTTCTAAATTGCTTAAAACACAACAAACTTTTTTTTTTTTTTTGAAAAGAAGAAATCAAACTGACAAGGTATGTCTCAAGTCTCCCTTACTCAGACCTTGTTCAGAATGAATACTTCTAAATTGCTTAAAACACAACAAACTTTTTTTTTTTTTATTAGCAAAATATGTCCCTTACCCCCTACTAAAATATGACATTGTCCCCAATGTCAAATTTTAAAGGTAGAATTTAGGAGATATTACCTGCAGAGGTTGCTAACCACTTATTATAACTGAGACACAACAAGCAAAATGTTAGATAATGTCACAAAGACAAAGTGCAATCCACTCCTTGCTCGTCCATATCTCTTTTTCTTTTTTCGAGCGTTTGCGAAACAACCGTAGCAGATAAACACTCATAAGCTTGAAGCTTTTTGAGTAAATCTTCAATGGTTGTAGCAGAAATTATAGTTCTCCTTGCCTCTGAAAACATGAATCCATTATCCACAGCATTATCTAAATATAAAAGCAAATTACTAAAATAACCATTAATATTAAGCAAACCAATGGGTTTCTTATTTGTGACCAAAGATGACCAAGAAGCCACGCAATCTATTTCTTCCAATGTACCCAGACCTCCTGGTAAAGCAATGAATGCATCGGCAGAATGGTACATGATTGTCATCCGTTCAGGGATACTCCAGACTTGTATTTCCTTACCCACGGTAGGTCCACAAAAACTTGTGAATAGTTTTGGCACGATTCCTAGAACTGGACTTCCTCCGGCGTGTGCTGCTGTAGCGACTGCTCCCATTAAACCCGTACTACCGCCTCCATAAATCAAGTGGATCTTTTGTTGGGCAAGTATTACTCCAACTCTTATGGCTTCATCAGCGAATATGTTATTTTTCCCTGGATAAGCACCTCCAAAGACACAAATTTTTTTAATGCGCTGGGATGAAGTACTTTCCTTTTTTTTTCGAGTGCCTGAAAGAGAATGAGTACATGGTGTAATATATAGAGGACTGAGTAGTGAATCAGACAAGAGTAATAATGTCGCCGAAAGTGTATCTGACCTGTCAGAAGAAAATGTTAACCTAACAAAAGATTTTTTCGTCATTTCAGGAAGAAAATCAAAAAGAGAAGAAAAAAATCAACCGTAAAAGACAAATAAAAAAACGAGAATAATTACACAAATCGAACAACACGTAAATTAAACCAAAATAAAGTTATTGCAAATCAAACCAAAAGCTGAGAAGTCATTTATTGTAGTTGTGATTGTGGCTCACATCTTCCTCTGGTTTTACGTCCAGAAACGGCTTAAACGCCTTCTATGAGTCGAGGATATGCTTCCCATCCAGTTTTTTTACAAGCTGGCAAACAGGGTCTTTTAACATCAGATTCCCAAGATGTTGCCATTCCCTTTGGAATTGCGGCCATAAATCAAGAATTTCTCTTTGTACGTCTCCACTAGGATGCGTCTCAAGAGAAAGTTGGATATTACCCAAATTCTCCTTACTCAGTCCATCCTTAATGAATTCAATTTTATCATCTCGATTAGAGGACGGAATCCCAATAGAACGACATTTACCGTTACACGTCCATCGTGCACATTTGTGGCAATTTGAACTCATGCGCTTTGCTCGTCGCTTCTTTGCAAAAGTGCTTCTACCTGTACCTGGT
This sequence comes from Fremontodendron californicum, assembly GCA_030761205.1. Classification (NCBI taxonomy): domain Eukaryota; kingdom Viridiplantae; phylum Streptophyta; class Magnoliopsida; order Malvales; family Malvaceae; genus Fremontodendron; species Fremontodendron californicum. Next base: position 2,866,368 of record JAULJL010000032.1, on the reverse strand, counting down.
AAATGCAAAACAGGAAGATATTCATCTTCACGTACCTTGGCTTCAATTATCCAACGTATGTCTTCAGGAATCCCTTTGTGCATAAGCATTCTTAATCTTTCAAATCGAACTTGGTAAAGCTTCAGTAAAATATTTCGAGGAAAAGGAGGAAATCGTTTCTGCAATCTTGTGAGAATATCATCCATCCTGAAAAAAAATGAAAAAAAAATTGGAAGAGAAATTGGAAGAGAAATTTATATACAATATCATTTTTGTGGGTAGCTGATGGAACCGATTTAAATAATCACGGAGTACCGTTATCCGCATTTAACCGGGGTTAAAAAAAATTAAAAATTATATTTACATCTAGTTATTTTCAAAGCAAGGATCAGAAAGAAAAACAACATAAAAAGACACAAAAACAAAACACTCTAAATAAAATCCTAAATTCTTTCCCCCACACATAATTTTTACATTGTCCTCAATGTAATGCTATTATCCCAAATGAAAGAATCATGTGTAAGTGAAAAGAACTAATAAACAAAATAAACTTATGCAGCCTAAATGAACTTAGAAACACTAAACACAATTAGCAAAGAAACATAAGAAAAAGAGAGCAAATCTGAGGATGGCAGTTTGGCAATGCTTTCACTAATTAGGCTGCCTCCCCCAATTAGCACTTGATTTAGTGTTTTGAACCTAACCAACACCCCTTCTTGGCATTTTAGGCTTGTCAGGCTCATACATGAAATTTCCCAAATTTATGCGTTTGAGAGGAAGCTTTCTTTGCACAACAGTGGATGCATTCTCCATTACAAGTATTATTCCATCATCCTTTGTGGTGCATATGTTATCGAGGAATGGAGCATATTTTGATACTTCTTGAATGACCTCCACAAACAAGTTGTTTAAGGTTTCCGGCATGTGTTGTTCATGTTCTTCCTCCTTGAAATTTGCAAATCTACTAGGAAAAGGTGGAGAAGAAACATTAGTAAAAAGTGAAACCTTAAACGTTACCTCAGGTGCCGAAATACTCTTATTTGGATCTTTGGCTTCATTATCCTCAAGAATAGAATCCATCTCTAATTTTGTTTCATCCTCATCTTGTTCCTCATTCTTCAAGGTCACAATAGTAGCATTCTCCTTTGGGTTAACCATCGTTTGGGCTGGGAGTTCTTCAGATCTTTGTGCTACCCATCCCACCATACTACTAGCCAATTGGCTCATTTGCTTTTCCAAACTCTGGATGCTTGCCCTTGTTTCCTGTTGAAATTGCAAAGAATCAGTAACAAGACAATAGACAAGATCTTCTAAAGAAGTACCTGAGTTTTGAGTCATATGTGGTGGTTGAAAAAGATCTGGTTCTTGAGACCATGATTGATTGAAGCTAGATGGATAAGTGTAATTGGCATAAGGATCTACTTCTTGGTAATTTTTCGAGTAGCCATAATTAGTATGATCCCACCATCCCTCATGGTAAGTGTTTGAGTAATGATCATACTGTTGGTCTTGGAACACTTGATGGCCTTGACATCCTCCCATGGCCAATTGTTGAACTGGGGAGGTGAGATTGGCTTGTTGATTCTCCATGTTCATGTATGCCACCAACTCTTCAAGTGTTAGATTGCTCAATTCCATTGTTTTTTTTTTTTTAAAAATTTGAAAAGAAAAACTTGTATGTACAAGAAAATAAATCTAATTAGAACTGAAAATAAGAATAAACCAAGTAACAAATAAACTAAAGAAAGCAATCCCCGGCAACAGCGCCAAAAATTTGATGCACCCAAAAGAGTGTATCTTATTTAACCTTGCACTAAAAAGATAAATTGTAAGTATAGTAGTTAGCAAGGGTCGAGTCCTCAGGGACTGGGTTTTAGTTTATAAGTTAATAGTTTAAAACTTAAATTCAAGAACAATAAAAGAAAAGGGGTTTTTGAAGCCAGATTTAAACTAAAGTAAATAATAAGAATAAGATGCAAGGCGGTATAACCAGCCAATAAAAATATATATACTAAATTAGGCGGTATAACCAGCCAATATATATATACTAAATTAGGCGGTATAACCAGCCAATAAAAATAAAACAAAGTTAATATACAAATTAGGCGGTATAACCAGCCAATAAAAATAAATATACTTTTAAAAATAAGCAAACTAGAAAAGTAAGAAAATAAGTAAGTAAGAAGAATCAAATATGAAAAATATGGTTAAGGTTTCATTCTCCACCACTAGACATCATTAAGAATCAATTTCAGATCTATCAATATCAACCAACTATCAAAGTTAACAACCGTAGATAACAACAAGCTCTGTTATCCCAATCTTTCCTTAGTTTGTCGTTAAATAGAACAAGCTCTCTATTTAATCTCTAACCATTAAACAACCTAGAATAAGCTCTCTAAATTCAATTTAATGGCAGCTTTATGATGAGAAAGATAGGTTGATCTAAGCAACAAACACATAAGCTCGGATTGTTCAACTTAGGTTATGTTCCACTTTGCAATTATTGAAAACTTGACCATAATCATTAATCACAAATTGCCACTTATGAATAGGAAATCAAGACAATTACACGGATCAAGACTCCTAGACTAGCAATAGATAATTATCAAGATCTATCTAGTTGTACACCTAAATAAATCAAGACAACATCATGAACAATTCTTGTAGAAGAACATAAGCAACTTTGATAGAAAATTAATGATAGATAGAATCTGAAAATCAAGACAATTACACGGATCAAGACTCCTAGACTAGCAATAGATAATTATCAAGATCTATCTAGTTGTACACCTAAATAAATCAAGACAACATCATGAACAATTCTTGTAGAAGAACATAAGCAACTTTGATAGAAAATTAATGATAGATAGAATCTCAAAATCAATCACAAAATATGTCTAGGGTTTTGAAATCACCCTTAACCAAATAGAAGTTTAGCCTAGCATAGGCATTGTAAACATAAACATAAAATTAAAGAGAATCTAAGAAGGAAATAAAAGAAAGAAAGAAGAAGAAGAAAATAAAGAAAAAGAAAACTAGAGAAAAGAAAGAAGAAGAAAACTTAGAGAATTTTATTACAATGGCTAATTTCCTACCAATCTACCATATGATCCTCTACAATCATCCAAGGCCCTCTATTTATACACATTTTGGAGGGCTAAATGACAAGAGACAAGCTTTACAAATTTCAAAGGTAGGTATAATAGGTGGGTGCATTTTTCTAACGATTTTCGTCATATTGTATGACAATTTTGATCAGCCAACTTGATGGTCGATTTTGTCAATATTGGAGGCCTGATCTGATCACATGGTCTTCTAGAAAAATGTTCCCCTATCAGTTACTGATCCATAGCCATTAGAATCAGCTCATTTTCTGATGTGGATAAGAAGATATGGGCAAAATACGAAAACAGGTCAGCACAGACGTCATTGCACATCAGCCAACTTGATGGTCGATTTCGCTAGGGAAAACGACTCCGTTTCAAGAAGTGTAAAACATGAAAAAGATAGATATGCCTCTTAACTTTGCACGGTTAAAATTTCAGCCTTATTTCTTTACTGAAACTCGAGATATAGCTGATATGGCAAAAGGTGTCGGAACTGGAACTGAACTGGATTTGCCCTTAATTCTAGTAATCTGAAATCACTCAAAGAAACTTGTGAAAAACACCAAATTACATAAAAATATAAAAGATCATAAACACAATTAGACTAAACAATAATAACTCGTATTTGACACAAAACAATAATAAAACATAACTAAAAACTATATAATTATACGAGTTATCACATCATGTCCACACCATCAAATAAGTGAACAACTTCTCATCCAATACTTCTATGAAGGTCTCATGCCCATGGAGAGAAGTATGATAGATGCCGCTAGTGGGGGAGCTCTAGTTGATAAGACTCCCAGGGCTGCTAGAACATTAATCTCCAACATGGCAGCCAATTCTCAACAGTTCTCAATGAGACAAGATCCACCACCACAACCCAAGAGAGTTAATGAGGTAAGTATATCATCCCTTGAACAAAAATTTGATAAACTGACTTCTCTTGTTCAACAATTGGCTGTAGGTAAAATACAACAAATAAAGGCTTGTGGCATATGTTCAAACATAGGGCACCAAACTGATATGTGTCCAACACTTCAAGAGGATACCAATGAACATGTGAATGCCATGGGTGGATTTCAGAACCAATCAAGGAAATATGATCCCTACTCAAACACTTACAATCCAGGATGGAGGGATCATCCAAACTTCAATTATGGAGGGAACCAATCACAAACTATTCCTCCACCATTTGACCACAGGCCACCGGGTTTTCAGCAAATAGTGCAACAACCATACCAAACCCGACAACAACTACCACCCCCCCAAAATTCAGGTACTTCTCTTGAAGATCTTGTTAAAGCTCTTTCTACTAATACAATTCAATTTCAACAGGAAACAAAGACAAGTATTCGAAATTTGGAGACTCAAATAGGGCAATTGGCAACAACCATGAGTCAAATGCAAGCAAGGGATTCTGGGAAATTACCTTCCCAAACCATAGTGAATCCAAGAGAGAATGCCAATGCTATAACTTTAAGAAGTGGGAAACAGCTAGAGACACCACAAAATGATAGTGCTCAAGGGGAGAACAATACCATGGCATCCTCTTCACATCCCAATGAGCCACTAAAAAAGGTAATTCCTAAACCATCCTTTCCTTCTTATATAACTCCTCCACCTTTTCCTAGCAGGTTAGCAAAGTCCAAGAATGAGGAGCAAGAGAAGGAAATTTTGGAAACATTCCGGAAAGTAGAGGTGAACATTCCTTTACTAGATGCTATCAAGCAAGTGCCAAGATATGCCAAGTTCCTAAAAGAGTTGTGCACATCTAAACAGAAGTTGAAATGGAATGAAAAGGTAAGTGTGGGGGAGAATGTGTCAGCTGTTCTTCAAAAGAAACTCCCACCTAAATGCAAGGATCCAGGTATGTTTACCATTCCTTGTAAGATAGGCAACACCAGGTTTGAGCGTGCTATGCTAGATCTAGGGGCATCTATTAATGTCATGCCATATTCAATTTATGCTTCATTGAATCTAGGACCATTAGAGGAAACCGGTGTTATAATACAACTTGCTGACCGTTCTAACACTTATCCAAGAGGAGTTGTAGAAGACGTTCTTGTACAGGTTAATGAATTGGTTTTTCCCGCTGACTTTTATGTTATTGAGATGGAAGATGAGATGTCTTCTAATCCCACACCTATTCTATTAGGAAGACCATTCTTGAAAACAGCAAGAACTAAAATAGATGTACATGATGGCACTTTAACTATGGAATTTGATGGTGAAATAATTCGCTTTAACATTTTTGAGGCCATGAGATATCCTAGTGATGTGCATTCTGTTTTTAATATTGATATAATTGACTCACTAGTGCAGCAAGCTTATGAGCTAGATGGTGAAGATAGTGTGGAAATAGTCCTTAGCAACCATCTCGGAATGGGGAATGCTAAACTAGCCTTGAGTGACCAGGTGGAAGGGGCACTAGAATCTTTACACTCGCTGCCACCTAAAGATGCAAGGTTTGATGTTTCATTTATTGATTTGCCTTTATCTAATGAGAAACTTCTACCTTCCATTTTGCAGGCACCAACTTTAGAGTTGAAACCACTACCGAACCACTTGAAATATGTGTTCTTAGGTAAAAAGGACACACTACCGATCATCATTGCCAAAGAGCTCACACCTTTGCAAGAAGAGCGACTTATCCGGGTGCTTAGAGAGCATAAAACAGCAATTGGTTGGACAATTGCCGATATCAAGGGAATAAGCCCATCTATGTGCATGCACCGGATTTTGTTAGAGGAGGCGTCCAAACCAACAAGAGAAGCACAAAGAAGATTGAACCCTCCTATGATGGAGGTTGTGAAAAAGGAGATACTGAAACTCCTAGATGTTGGAGTGATCTATCCTATCTCGGATAGCAAATGGGTGAGCCCGGTCCAAGTGGTTCCAAAGAAATCAGGTGTAACGGTGGTAACAAATAATGAGAATGAACTTGTTCCTACTAGGATTCAAACAGGATGGCGAGTTTGTATTGATTATCGTAAACTTAATTCCACAACTCGCAAAGACCACTTTCCTTTACCTTTTATTGATCAAATGCTTGAAAGGTTAGCTGGCCATTCTCATTATTGTTTTCTTGATGGTTTTTCAGGTTATAATCAGATAGCCATTGCTCCGGAGGACCAAGAGAAAACAACATTCACATGTCCATTTGGTACTTTTGCATACCAGCGTATGCCATTTGGTCTTTGTAATGCACCAGCTACATTCCAAAGGTGTATGGTTAGCATATTTTCAGATTATGTAGAGAACATCATAGAAGTGTTTATGGATGATTTTAGTGTCTATGGTAATTCTTTTGATAGATGTCTAGAGAACCTTACACTTGTACTTGAAAGATGCATGGAAACTAACCTTGTTTTGAATTGGGAAAAATGTCACTTTATGGTAGAACAAGGAATAGTTTTGGGCCATGTTATTTCTTCTAGAGGGATAGAGGTTGATAAATCTAAAATAGATATTATGCATTCTTTACCACCTCCCACAAATGTGAGAGAGGTTCGTTCTTTTCTTGGACATGCAGGTTTCTATAGGAGATTTATCAAAGACTTCTCAAAGATCACATTACCTCTTTGCAAGCTACTACAAAAAGATGTGGTTTTCCACTTTGATGACAAATGCAAAGAAGCGTTCGAAACATTGAAGGGACTCTTGACATCAGCTCCTATCATCCAATCACCAGATTGGAATGTACCTTTTGAAATCATGTGTGATGCTAGTGACTATGCCATTAGAGCTGTTTTGGGCCAAAGGGTTGGCAAAGCCTCACATGCCATTTATTATGCCTCACGAACTCTTAATGATGCTCAATTGAACTATTCCACTACTGAAAAAGAACTTTTGGCTGTTGTATTTGCTTTAGAAAAATTTCGATCTTATTTAATTGGTACTAAAGTAATTGTATTTTCTGACCATGCAGCCCTTAGGTACTTACTCACTAAGAAGGATGCCAAACCAAGGTTGATCAGATGGATACTTCTCTTACAAGAGTTTGATTTGGAGATAAAAGATAAGAGAGGTAGTGACAACTTGGTTGCGGACCATCTTAGCCGTTTAGTTCATGAAGAGGATGCACTACCCTTGAATGAGAACTTTCCGGATGAGCAACTTCTTTTTATAAGTACAACAACTCCTTGGTATGCTGATATTGTTAATTACTTAGTTACCAAGAAGTTGCCACAAGAGTTGACACAAGCCCAAAGAAATAAGATCAAGAGTGATGCCAAATACTACATATGGGATGATCCTTACCTTTGGAAGCATTGCTCCGATCAGATTATAAGAAGGTGTGTACTCGAAACTGAATTTCAATCTATTCTCACCTTTTGTCACTCTTATGCATGTGGAGGACACTTTGGATCGAAAAGAACAGCCATGAAAGTTCTTGATTCTGGATTTTATTGGCCTACCATATTCAAAGATGCATACCTCTTTTGCAAGTCATGTGATCGTTGCCAAAGAACAGGTAACTTAGGTGCTAGAAATCAAATGCCTCAAACTCCAATACTTATTGTTGAAATTTTTGATGTATGGGGCATGGATTTCATGGGACCTTTTCCTTCTTCTTTTGGTAATCTTTATATTTTACTTGCCGTTGATTATGTTTCAAAGTGGGTGGAAGCAAAATCCACTAGGACTAATGACTCTAAAGTTGTTTCAGATTTTGTCAAGACTAACATCTTTGCTAGGTTTGGAACGCCAAAGGCCATAATTAGCGATAGAGGTACTCACTTTTGCAATAGGACTATGGAAGCACTTTTGAGGAAGTATAACATCACACACAAGGTCTCCACCTCATATCATCCTCAAACTAGTGGGCAAGCTAAGTGTCAAACCGAGAAGTTAAGTTCATCCTTGAAAAGACAGTTAATCCAAATAGGAAGGATTGGAGTTCACGACTTGATGATGCACTTTGGGCTTATAGGACAGCATATAAGACACCCATTGGTATGTCTCCTTATCGACTTGTTTATGGTAAGCCTTGTCATCTTCCGGTTGAATTGGAACATAAATCATATTGGGCTATCAAACAATGCAACATGGAGATGGATGAGACAGGAAAGAAAAGAAAACTTGACCTACAAGAATTAGAGGAGATAAGGAATGATGCCTATCAGAATTCTAGGATTTACAAGGAAAAGACTAAGGCATTCCATGACAAGATGATATCAAGAAAGGAATTTGTTGTTGGACAAAAAGTTCTTCTCTTCCATTCACGCCTTAAGTTATATCCAGGTAAGTTACGTTCTCGTTGGGTTGGACCTTTTGTTATTACTAATGTATTTACTCATGGTGCAGTTGAAATCCAAAGCCCAAAAACAGATAAGGCGTTCAAAGTGAATGGTCATAGATTGAAGCCTTACTATGAGAGCTTTCCCATACAAGATGTGGAGGAGTTACCACTTTTTGAGCCAAATTATGTTGAATAATAATGGCATGGGTCGAAGTCAGGCTGAGGACAATAAACCAAGCGCTTCTTGGGAGGCAACCCAAAAGGATGGAGAGCATCTATTATATCAGATTTGCATATTCCTTACTCTCCATCATTCTATCTTTTATTGTTTTTCTTTTCTTTTGTTTAATAGTTCTTTTCTCTTACATATAATTCTTGCATTGGGGGATAATAGTATTACATTGAGGACAATGTAAAAATTATGTGTGGGGGGAAGAATTTAGGATTTTATTTAGAGTGTTTTGTTTTTGTGTCTTTTTATGTTGTTTTTCTTTCTGATCCTTGTTTTGAAAATAACTATATGTAAATATAATTTTTAATTTTTTTAACCCCGGTTAAATGGCGCATAACGGTACTCCATGATTATTTAAATCGGTTCCATCAGCTACCCACAAAACTGATATTGTATATAAATTTCTCTTCCAATTTCTCTTTCAATTTTTTTCATTTTTTTTTTTCAGGATGGATGATATTCTCACAAGATTGCAGAAACGATTTCCTCCTTTTCCTCGAAATATTTTACTGAAGCTTTACCAAGTTCGATTTGAAAGATTAAGAATGCTTATGCACAAAGGGATTCCTGAAGACATACGTTGGATAATTGAAGCCAAGGTACGTGAAGATGAATATTTGCCTGTTTTGCATTTACCAGGTACAGGTAGAAGCACTTTTGCAAAGAAGCGACGAGCAAAGCGCATGAGTTCAAACTGCCACAAATGTGCACGATGGACGTGTAACGGTAAATGTCGTTCTATTGGGATTCTGTCCTCTAATCGAGATGATAAAATTGAATTCATTAAGGATGGACTGAGTAAGGAGAATTTGGGTAATATCCAACTTTCTCTTGAGACGCATCCTAGTGGAGACGTACAAAGAGAAATTCTTGATTTATGGCCGCAATTCCAAAGGGAATGGCAACATCTTGGGAATCTGATGTTAAAAGACCCTGTTTGCCAGCTTGTAAGAAAACTGGATGGGAAGCATATCCTCGACTCATAGAAGGCGTTTAAGCCGTTTCTGGACGTAAAACCAGAGGAAGATGTGAGCCACAATCACAACTACAATAAATAACTTCTCAGCTTTTGGTTTGATTTGCAATAACTTCATTTCGGTTTAATTTACGTGTTGTTCGATTTGTGTAATTATTCTCGTTTTTTTTTTTGGTCTTTTACGGTTGATTTTTCTTCTCTTTTTGATTTTCTTCCTGAAATCACGCAAAAATCTTTTGTTAGGTTAACATTTTCTTCTGACAGGTCAAATACACTTTCGGCGACATTATTACTCTTGTCTGATTCACTACTCAGTCCTCTATATATTACACCATGTACTCATTCTCTTTCAGGCACTCGAAAAAAAAAATGGAAAGTACTTCGTCCCAGCGCATTAAAAAAATTTGTGTCTTTGGAGGTGCTTATCCAGGGAAAAATAACATATTTGCTGATGCAGCCATAAGAGTTGGAGTAATACTTGCCCAACAAAAGATCCAGTTGATTTATGGAGGTGGTAGTACGGGTTTAATGGGAGCAGTCGCTACAGCAACACACGCCGGAGGAAGTCCAGTTCTAGGAATCGTGCCAAAACTATTCACAGATTTTTGTGGACCTACCTTGGGTAAGGAAATACAAGTCTGGAGTATCCCTGAACGGATAACAATCATGTACCATTCTGCCGATGCATTCATTGCTTTACCAGGAGGTCTGGGTACAATGGAAGAAATAGCTTGCGTGGCTTCTTGGTCATCTTTGGTCACAAATAAGAAACCCATTGGTTTGCTTAATATTAATGGTTACTTTAGTAATTTGCTTTCATATTTAGATAATGCTGTGGAAAATGGATTCATGTTTTCAGAGGCAATGAGAACCATAATTTCTGCTACAACCATTGAAGATTTACTCAAAAAGCTTCAAGCTTATGAGTGTTTATCTGCTACGGTTGTTTCGCAAACGCTCAGAAAAAGAAAAAGAGATATGGACGAGCAAGGATTGGATTGCACTTTGTCTTTGTGACATTATCTAACATTTTTCTTGTTGTGTCTCAGTTATAATAAGTGGTTAGCAACCTCTGCAGGTAATATCTCCTAAATTCTACCTTTAAAATTTGACATTGGGGACAATATCATATTTTAGTAGGGGGTAAGGGACATATTTTGCTAATTCAAAAAAAAAAATTTTGTTGTGTTTTAAGACATTTAGAAGTATTCATTCTGAACAAGGTCTGAGTAAGGGAGACTTGAGACATACCTTGTCAGTTTGATTTAATCTTCTTCAAAAAAAAAAAAAACATGTTTAGACTTAGTGTGTTTTTAGTGTGTTTTAGTTACTTTCAATACTATGATGAGATATGAATTGCATAAGTCTAAAACAGATTTATTAGTGAGAAGATTTTCATGAGAATTGAGCTTGATATCAACCTTTTTATGAGCCAATGTTAATATGATATGTTGATTGAGAAAGAAGCATGTTTAGACTTAATCTGACTTGTATAATCATCCTTGTGAGTTTTTGAGCCTATAATGATTGATGCATTATATAAATCAATCTAATTTCTTTCTTGAGTGCTCTTATGATTACATGATTCTCTAGAACTTGCTTTAGACCTTGTTGAGACTATATTGATGCATGTGACAACATGAATATGATAGAGGCATTAGGATTTTTAGCCAGGGCCAAACAGCCATCCCTTATTGATGTTCCAAGAGAACACACCCTTAGTGAACCAATTTGAGCCTACATTGAATAAGCTATCTCTTTGGTAACCATAACTTGTCCCTAACCTAAATATACTTATATCCTTACCTTTGTTCCAAAGATGAATTAGCATGTTTTGAGACAAGTTGCAAAGACAAGGAAGATCTATTGAAAATTTGGGTTAGAAACAAGAAATAAGTGTGGGGGGGAAGAAAAGAAAAGTCAAGAGAAAAAAAAATGGAATACTGGCAAATACATTCCTATGTAAAAAAAAAAATATGAATCATCTCTTGAATTTGGGGAAAAAGAAAAAGATGTTACAAAGTTGTTTAGAATGAAGAAAAGGCCCAACATGAATATCCGGCCTAGGTGACTATGTACTTGTAAAGAGTTTTGAGAAGTTTCTTTGTATGATCTTATTATGTCTCTAAACTTTATGAACTCTTTGGAACCTTTGTGATATCTTTATCCTTTTGTTCTTCAATCACATTACAAACCCCTTGGCCCCATTACAACCTTGATTAAAGACCTCTTGATTCATGAAGTTGTATGATCTAAATAGTGGAGAATAGATGGACAAGCAAGAATATGGTAGAACTGTTTTCATGAGATTGATTGAGTGTAAACACTTTACCACTACTTTAAAGAATGAAAATCATGAGAGTATCCCTTGTGAGTAGTTGAGATTAAGTTTGAATATGCACTATTTTGATTGAAATATGTTATGTTAATATTGGCTTAACTCAAACAATTTACATTCAAGCATGATTTTTTGTGAAATTCTTTAAGCTATTGATTAGTTTATAAGACTTGTTCAAAGATTGTCTCTAATGTGTATTGAAAGGATTAGGAGTAAATATTTTTAGTATATGTAGTTTATTTATATTTTAGTTTTTCAATGTTTGTGGGTATCGTTCTAGTAAACCCTCACGAGACTAAACTCGTCCACTAGGGACACCTAGGGGTTTAAAGGCTTGTGTCACAAGCTAAGTGCCACCGTGATTTCCTACGAAAGTGGATTAGATTAGATTTTCTTATTTTATTTTTATTTGTTTTTGCTCGAGGACTAGCAACAATCTAAGTGTGGGGGTGTGATAACTCGTATAATTATATAGTTTTTAGTTATGTTTTATTATTGTTTTGTGTCAAATACGAGTTATTATTGCTTAGTCTAATTGTGTTTATAATCTTTTATATTTTTATGTAATTTGGTGTTTTTTTACGAGTTTCTTTGAGTGATTTCAGATTACTAGGTTAAATCAACAATTAAGGGCAAATTCAGTTCAGTTCCACTTCCGACACCTTTTGCCATATCAGCTATATCTGGAGTTTCACTGAAGCAATACGGCTGAAATTTTTACCGTGCAAATTTAAGAGGCATATCTAACTTTTTCATGTTTTACACTTCTTGAAACGGAGTCGTTTTCCCTAGCGAAATCGACCATCAAGTTGGCTGATGTGCAATGACGTCTGTGCTGACCTGTTTTGGTATTTTGCCCATATCTTCTGATCCACATCCGCAAATGAGCTGATTCCAACGGCTATGGATCACTAACTGATAGGGGAACATTTTTCTAGAAGACCATGTGATCCGATCAAGCTTCCAATATTGACAAAATCGACCATCAAGTTGGCTGATCAAAATTGTCATACAATATGACGAAAATTGTTAGAAAAATGCACCCACCTATTATACCTACCTTTGAAATTTGTAAAGCTTGTCTCTTGTCATTTAGTCCTCCAAAATGTGTATAAATAGAGGGCCTTGGATGATTGTATGAGACATTGTACATTGGTAGGATATTAGCCATTGTAATAAAATTCTCTAAGTTTTCTTCTTCTTTCTTTTCTCTAGTTTTCTTTTTCTTTATTTTATTTTTCTTCTTTCTTTCTTTTATTTCCTTCTTAGATTCTCTTTAATTTTATGTTTATGTTTACAATGCCTATGCTAGGCTAAACTTCTATTTGGTTAAGGGTGATTTCAAAGCCCTAGACATGTTTTGTGATTGATTTTCAGATTCTATCTATCATTAATTTTCTATCAAAGTTGCTTATGTTCTTCTACAAGAATTGTTCATGATGTTGTCTTGATTTATTTAGGTGTACAACTAGATAGATCTTGATAATTATCTATTGCTAGTCTAGGAGTCTTGATCCGTGTAATTGTCTTGATTTCCTATTCATAAGTGGCAATTTGTGATTAATGATTATGGTCAAGTTTTCAATAATTGCAAAGTGGAACATAACCTAAGTTGAACAATCCGAGCTTATGTGTTTGTTGCTTAGATCAACCTATCTTTCTCATCATAAAGCTGCCATTAAATTGAATTTAGAGATCTTATTTTAGGTTGTTTAATGGTTAGAGATTAAATAGAGAGCTTGTTCTATTTAACGACAAACTAAGGAAAGATTGGGATAACAGAGCTTGTTGTTATCCACGGTTGTTAACTTTGATAGTTGGTTGATATTATAGATCTGAAATTGATTCTTAATGATGTCTAGTGGTGGAGAATGAAACCTTAACCATATTTTTCATATTTGATTCTTCTTACTTACTTGTTTTCTTACTTTTCTAGTTTGCTTATTTTTAAAAGTATATTTATTTTTATTGGCTGGTTATACCGCCTAATTTGTATATTAACTTTGTTTTATTTTTATTGGCTGGTTATACCGCCTAATTTAGTATATATATTTTTATTGGCTGGTTATACCGCCTAATTTAGTATATATATTTTTATTGGCTGGTTATACCGCCTTGCATCTTATTCTTATTATTTACTTTAGTTTAAATTTGGCTTCAAAAACCCCTTTTCTTTTATTGTTTTCTTTGAACGTAAGTTATAAACCAATAACTCATAGATTAAAACCCAATCCCTGAGGACTCGACCCTTGCTAATCATTATACTTACAATTGATCTTTTTAGTGCAAGGTTAAATAAGATACACTCTTTTGGGTGCATCACTTAGTAATCTTGTGTGTCATTTAAGGAAAGTAATATTTAAACTCATTTAAATATACTAGGCTCAAATTATCTAGCAATTTTAATTTTAATTCAATTTACTTGAGTCTTAATCCAATTAGGATTCTTTGAATTAAATCTTCCATCTAATTAAACAATTTAATTAGATTTCCTAACACCGTAGGATGTTCAAGTTTGATTAGGAAACTTTCTCTAGAAGGAAAGTTTCATATCTTCTCCTAACTTTTAGGAGTCCTTGTTCAACTAGGAAACAATTTCCACAAGGATAGCTTAGGTGCATTCCTAACTCTTAGGAATCCAATCTTGACTAGGAAACAATTTCCATAAGTCCAAAATTCCAAAGAATAAGAATTTCCAAAAATAGAAAGTGATGCCCTAACACACAACTTTTGTGTGTAGCCGCCTCCCACCTTTAGTAAGTCACGCCGCCGTAACCTGCAGCCCTTTTTGGGGCAACGTTTGCCTCAAAGCAGCCACCTCTTTTGGTGGCTAAATGGTGAACAATTCACACACAATTCATTCTCTGATTTTTAGCCAATTATACCTACAATTCAAGAAACAAATTCAAGAACTCAAGGCTGCCCAGAAAATTCCAGCAACCATGCAAGCTGTTTGCACAACTTTGAGAGGCAGTTTCGGCAATAAAAAAATCAAAAAAATTCACCAAAAATTAAAGAATCAAGATAGACATGTTTTGGACTTCTCCTCAAATTTTCATAATTTTTGGACACCTCTAACCATGTCAAAACCGCAACTTACAGCAGGTGTGCAGAAAAATTCTACACTTGTGTTCTTCGAAATTCAAGCACCAAAACCAATTCAAATCAAATCCAAACTTGTTTCTTTTAACTTCTTTGTGTCATGCAATCATATGGCAAGGTTAAACATTGATTAAATCAATTTTAAACATGTTTTAAACAATTTAAAACACCAAGATCATATTGCATATAGAAGCTGTCAGAATTGAAAAAAAAAAAAAAAACAAGAAAACGTTTTTCTTGAAAGAACTTTACTAGATCGACACACAATTCAATCCAATTGAATATTACCAAAATTAAACATGTAAATCACAAGAAAACTTACAAGCTAGGCTCTGATACCACTTGATAACTCGTATAATTATATAGTTTTTAGTTATGTTTTATTATTGTTTTGTGTCAAATACGAGTTATTATTGTTTAGTCTAATTGTGTTTATGATCTTTTATATTTTTATGTAATTTGGTGTTTTTCACAAGTTTCTTTGAGTGATTTCAGATTACTAGAATTAAGGGCAAATCCAGTTCAGTTCCAGTTCCGACACCTTTTGCCATATCAGCTATATCTCGAGTTTCACTAAAGCAATAAGGCTGAAATTTTAACCGTGCAAAGTTAAGAGGCATATCTATCTTTTTCATGTTTTACACTTCTTGAAACGGAGTCGTTTTCCCTAGCGAAATCGACCATCAAGTTGGCTGATGTGCAATGACGTCTGTGCTGACCTGTTTTCGTATTTTACCCATATCTTCTTATCCACATCCGCAAATGAGCTGATTCCAACGGCTATGGATCAGTAACTGATAGGGGAACATTTTTCTAGAAGACCATGTGATCAGATCAGGCCTCCAAAATTGAAAAAATCGACCATCAAGTTGGCTGATCAAAATTGTCATACAATATGACGAAAATTGTTAGAAAAATACACCCACCTATTATACCTACCTTTGAAATTTGTAAAGCTTGTCTCTTGTCATTTAGCCCTCCAAAATGTGTATAAATAGAGGGCCTTGGATGATTATAGAGGATCATATTGTACATTGGTAGGATATTAGCCATTGTAATAAAATTCTCTAAGTTTTCTTCTTCTTTCTTTTCTCTAGTTTTCTTTTTCTTTATTTTCTTCTTCTTCTTTCTTTCTTTTATTTCCTTCTTAGATTCTCTTTAATTTTATGTTTATGTTTACAATGCCTATGCTAGGCTAAACTTCTATTTGGTTAAGGGTGATTTCAAAGCCCTAGACATGTTTTGTGATTGATTTTCAGATTCTATCTATCATTAATTTTCTATCAAAGTTGCTTATGTTCTTCTACAAGAATTGTTCATGATGTTGTCTTGATTTATTTAGGTGTACAACTAGATAGATCTTGATAATTATCTATTGCTAGTCTAGGAGTCTTGATCCGTGTAATTGTCTTGATTTCCTATTCATAAGTGGCAATTTGTGATTAATGATTATGGTCAAGTTTTCAATAATTGCAAAGTGGAACATAACCTAAGTTGAACAATCCGAGCTTATGTGTTTGTTGCTTAGATCAACCTATCTTTCTCATCATAAAGCTGCCATTAAATTGAATTTAGAGAGCTTATTCTAGGTTGTTTAATGGTTAGAGATTAAATAGAGAGCTTGTTCTATTTAACGACAAACTAAGGAAAGATTGGGATAACAGAGCTTGTTGTTATCTACGGTTGTTAACTTTGATAGTTGGTTGATATTGATAGATCTGAAATTGATTCTTAATGATGTCTAGTGGTGGAGAATGAAACCTTAACCATATTTTTCATATTTGATTCTTCTTACTTACTTGTTTTCTTACTTTTCTAGTTTGCTTATTTTTAAAAGTATATTTATTTTTATTGGCTGGTTATACCGCCTAATTTGTATATTAACTTTGTTTTATTTTTATTGGCTGGTTATACCGCCTAATTTAGTATATATATTTTTATTGGCTGGTTATACCGCCTTGCATCTTATTCTTATTATTTACTTTAGTTTAAATCTGGCTTCAAAAACCCCTTTTTCTTTTATTGTTCTCTTTGAACGTAAGTTATAAACTAATAACTCATAGATTAAAACCCAATCCCTGAGGACTCGACCCTTGCTAATCATTATACTTACAATTGATCTTTTTAGTGCAAGGTTAAATAAGATAGACTCTTTTGGGTGCATCAAATTTTTGGCGCCGTTGCCGGGGATTGCTTTCTTTAGTTTATTTGTTACTTGGTTTATTCTTATTTTCAGTTCTAATTAGTTTTATTTTCTTGTACATACAAGTTTTTCTTTTCAAATTTAAAAAAAAAAAAAAAAAAAAAAAACAATGGAATTGAGTAGAGGTGGCAAAATGAACCCGAACCCGAAAACCCGCCCAGGAAAACCCGAACCCGCCCAAACCCGATTTGACCAAAAAGTCAAAAACCCGAACCCGAAAAAGCCCGAACCCGAATGGGCCCGAACCCGAATGGACCCGAACCCGAATGGACCCGAACCCGAATGGGCCCGAACCCGAATGAGCCCGAACCCGAATGAGCCCGAACCCGAATAGACCCGAACCCGAGACCGGCCCGAACCCGAACCCGAATTTAATACTAAAAATAAAAATAAACAAATTGCAATTATTTTTTTTTTACAAACCAATAACTTTAATTATTAATTTTATTCTAATTTTTTTTAATAATTTAATTAAAATTTAAAATTTATTATATTATATATATATATATGATGAAATAATAATTTTATCAAAAAGTAAATTATATTTTGTACTTATAAGTTATAACTTTAACGTCTCATATCATGATGAATTTACAATCTAAATATTTTAAATTCTTGAAAATTTTAAAGATGTGGAAAAAAAATTTGACAATAATTCAATTATTCTATAAGGGTAAAAAAATTGACAATAATTCAATTATTTTGGCCTTTTGGGTTATACTTAGACCTGCTCACGGGCCGGGCCTGGGCAGGATATTTTGTGTTCCGGGCCGGCCCGGCCCGGAACAGTAATTTTTATTATAATATTATTTTATTTAATTTTAATTATAAAAAAATAAAAAAAATAAAAAAATTATTTTTTTATTCCAATGAACAGTGTTTCGGGCCTAAACGGGCGGGCCGGGCCGACCCAGGGCCAGGCCTGGGCAGAGAAAATAAAAAAAAAACTGGGCCGCGGCCCGGCCCGGCCCATAAGCAGCTCTAGTTATACTTATGCGGTTAGGTTAGGGTGGGTTTAATTGGATTATGGCTTTCATGTGATTTTATTTTAGCGGGTGGATTTAATGGGGTTTTGGGTTTTATGGCCTTTTGGTTTTGGGTATATTTATTATATATTAATAAATAATCATATTAATTATATATTTATTACGTATAATTTAAATATAAATTATATTTTTTAGTACTACTTTATAATTTATACTTTATACTGATGAAAAAAATATAAGTACTCGATATATATATATATATATCTTGACTATAAGCATAAATTTTTTGCATTTTATAAGTATATAAACGAATAGATGAAGGCCAGGATTTATTTTTAAAAGTTTTTTATTTTATAGTGAATATAAATTATAATGTATTTATATTTTGAAATTCGAGCTCATCAAATCAATTATTTTAAATATCAATATATTAATTTATAATATATCATATTTTTTATAATAAATTATTTCAAAATTTGATTTTATATAACAAATTAATTTCTTATTCTTTTGGTGCTAACAAATATTAATTTTAAAAAATAAATATAATTAAAAATATCATATAATAGCAAAAGTATAAAAATAAAAATAATAATAATAATAATAATAAATTAATAATTTGTTTTTAGATATAAATATTTAAATTACGTAAAAATGATTACATCTAATATAAAATAAAATAATGTAAAACATACCCGTACCCAGATCGAACCCGAACCCAGACCGAACCCGAACCCGAACCCGAATGGGCCCGAACCCGAATGAGCCCGAACCCGAATGGGCCCGAACCTGAATGGGCCCGAACCCGAATGAGCCCGAACCCGAATGGACCCGAACCCGAATGAGCCCGAACCCGAATAAACCCGAACCCGAATGAGCCCGAATCCGAATGAGCCCGAACCCGAATAAACCCGAACCCGAATGAACCCGACCCGAACCCGCCCGAACCCGCCCAATTGCCACCTATAGAATTGAGCAATCTAACACTTGAAGAGTTGGTGGCATACATGAACATGGAGAATCAACAAGCCAATCTCACCTCCCCAGTTCAACAATTGGCCATGGGAGGATGTCAAGGCCATCAAGTGTTCCAAGACCAACAGTATGATCATTACTCAAACACTTACCATGAGGGATGGTGGGATCATACTAATTATGGCTACTCGAAAAATTACCAAGAAGTAGATCCTTATGCCAATTACACTCATCCATCTAGCTTCAATCAATCATGGTCTCAAGAACCAGATCTTTTTCAACCACCACATATGACTCAAAACTCAGGTACTTCTTTAGAAGATCTTGTCTATTCTCTTGTTACTGATTCTTTGCAATTTCAACAGGAAACAAGGGCAAGCATCCAGAGTTTGGAAAAGCAAATGAGCCAATTGGCTAGTAGTATGGTGGGATGGGTAGCACAAAGATCTGAAGAACTCCCAGCCCAAACGATGGTTAACCCAAAGGAGAATGCTACTATTGTGACCTTGAAGAATGAGGAACAAGATGAAGATGAAACAAAATTAGAGATGGATTCTATTCTTGAGGATAATGAAGCCAAAGATCCAAATAAGAGTATTTCGGCACCTGAGGTAACGTTTAAGGTTTCACTTTTTACTAATGTTTCTTCTCCACCTTTTCCTAGTAGATTTGCAAAGTTCAAGGAGGAAGAACATGAACAACTGATGCACCCAAAAGAGTGTATCTTATTTAACCTTGCACTAAAAAGATAAATTTTAAGTATAGTAGTTAGCAAGGGTCGAGTCCTCAGGGATTGGGTTTTAGTTTATAAGTTAATAGTTTAAAACTTAAATTCAAGAACAATAAAAGAAAAGGGGTTTTTGAAGCCAGATTTAAACTAAAGTAAATAATAAGAATAAGATGCAAGGCGGTATAACCAGCCAATAAAAATATATATACTAAATTAGGCGGTATAACCAGCCAATAAAAATATATATACTAAATTAGGCGGTATAACCAGCCAATAAAAATAAAACAAAGTTAATATACAAATTAGGCGGTATAACCAGCCAATAAAAATAAATATAAAAAATAAGCAAACTAAAAGTAAGAAAACAAATAAGTAAGAAGAATCAAATATGAAAAATATGGTTAAGGTTTCATTCTCCACCACTAGACATCATTAAGAATCAATTTCAGATCTATCAATATCAACCAACTATCAAAGTTAACAACCGTAGATAACAACAAGCTCTGTTACCCCAATCTTTCCTTAGTTTGTCGTTAAATAGAACAAGCTCTCTATTTAATCTCTAACCATTAAACAACCTAGAATAAGCTCTCTAAATTCAATTTAATGGCAGCTTTATGATGAGAAAGATAGGTTGATCTAAGCAACAAACACATAAGCTCGGATTGTTCAACTTAGTTATGTTCCACTTTGCAATTATTGAAAACTTGACCATAATCATTAATCACAAATTGCCACTTATGAATAGGAAATCAAGACAATTACACGGATCAAGACTCCTAAACTAGCAATAGATAATTATCAAGATCTATCTAGTTGTACACCTAAATAAATCAAGACAACATCATGAACAATTCTTGTAGAAGAACATAAGCAACTTTGATAGAAAATTAATGATAGATAGAATCTGAAAATCAATCACAAAACATGTCTAGGGCTTTGAAATCACCCTTAACCAAATAGAAGTTTAGCCTAGCATAGGCATTGTAAACATAAACATAAAATTAAAGAAAATCTAAGAAGAAAATAAAAGAAAGAAAGAAGAAGAGGAAGAATATTAATTATCCAACCTCTTGCTCTCTCTAAAGAAAAAGAAAACTAGAGAAAAGAAAGAAAACTAGAGAAAAGAAAAAAGAAGAAAACTTAGAGAATTTTATTAAAATGGCTAATATCCTACCTATGTACAATATGATCCCTTACAATCATCCAAGGCCCTCTATTTATACACATTTTGGAGGGCTAAATGACAAGAGACAAGCTTTACAAATTTCAAAGGTAGGTATAATAGGTGGGTGCATTTTCTAACAATTTTCGTCATATATGACGATTTTGATCAGCCAACTTGATGGTCGATTTTGTCAATTTTGGAGGCCTTATCTGATCACATGGTCTTCTAGAAAAATGTTACCCTATCAGTTACTGATCCATAGCCGTTGGAATCAGCTCAGTTGCTGATGTGGATAAGAAGATATGGGCATAATACGAAAACAGGTCAGCACAGACGTCATTGCACATCAGCCAACTTGATGGTCGATTTCGCTAGGGAAAACGACTCCGTTTCAAGAAGTGTAAAACATGAAAACGATAGATATGCCTCTTAGCTTTGCATGGCTACAAATTTCAGCCTTATTGCTTCAGTGAAACTCGAGATATAGCTGATATGGCCAAAGGTGTCGGAACTGGAACTGAACTGGATTTGCCCTTAATTCTAGTAATCTGAAATCACTCAAAGAAACTTGTGAAAAACACCAAAATACATAAAAATATAAAAGATCATAAACACAATTAGACTAAACAATAATAACTCGTATTTGACACAAAACAATAATAAAACATAAAAATAAAACAAAGTTAATATACAAATTAGGCGGTATAACCAGCCAATAAAAATAAATATAAAAAATAAGCAAACTAAAAGTAAGAAAACAAATAAGTAAGAAGAATCAAATATGAAAAATATGGTTAAGGTTTCATTCTCCACCACTAGACATCATTAAGAATCAATTTCAGATCTATCAATATCAACCAACTATCAAAGTTAACAACCGTAGATAACAACAAGCTCTGTTACCCCAATCTTTCCTTAGTTTGTCGTTAAATAGAACAAGCTCTCTATTTAATCTCTAACCATTAAACAACCTAGAATAAGCTCTCTAAATTCAATTTAATGGCAGCTTTATGATGAGAAAGATAGGTTGATCTAAGCAACAAACACATAAGCTCGGATTGTTCAACTTAGGTTATGTTCCACTTTGCAATTATTGAAAACTTGACCATAATCATTAATCACAAATTGCCACTTATGAATAGGAAATCAAGACAATTACACGGATCAAGACTCCTAAACTAGCAATAGATAATTATCAAGATCTATCTAGTT
The DNA here is from genome assembly GCA_030761205.1 of Fremontodendron californicum. Taxonomy (NCBI): domain Eukaryota; kingdom Viridiplantae; phylum Streptophyta; class Magnoliopsida; order Malvales; family Malvaceae; genus Fremontodendron; species Fremontodendron californicum. The sequence continues at coordinate 2,844,109 of JAULJL010000032.1, read as the reverse complement.
GTACACCTAAATAAATCTAGACAACATCATGAACAATTCTTGTAGAAGAACATAAGCAACTTTGATAGAAAATTAATGATAGATAGAATCTGAAAATCAATCACAAAACATGTCTAGGGCTTTGAAATCACCCTTAACCAAATAGAAGTTTAGCCTAGCATAGGCATTATAAACATAAACATAAAATTAAAGAAAATCTAAGAAGAAAATAAAAGAAAGAAAGAAGAAGAGGAAGAATATTAATTATCCAACCTCTTGCTCTCTCTAAAGAAAAAGAAAACTAGAGAAAAGAAAGAAAACTAGAGAAAAGAAAGAAGAAGAAAACTTAGAGAATTTTATTAAAATGGCTAATATCCTACCTATGTACAATATGATCCCTTACAATCATCCAAGGCCCTCTATTTATACACATTTTGGAGGGCTAAATGACAAGAGACAAGCTTTACAAATTTCAAAGGTAGGTATAATAGGTGGGTGCATTTTCTAACAATTTTCGTCATATATGACGATTTTGATCAGCCAACTTGATGGTCGATTTTGTCAATTTTGGAGGCCTTATCTGATCACATGGTCTTCTAGAAAAATGTTACCCTATCAGTTACTGATCCATAGCCGTTGGAATCAGCTCAGTTGCTGATGTGGATAAGAAGCTATGGGCATAATACGAAAACAGGTCAGCACAGACGTCATTGCACATCAGCCAACTTGATGGTCGATTTCGCTAGGGAAAACGACTCCGTTTCAAGAAGTGTAAAACATGAAAACGATAGATATGCCTCTTAGCTTTGCATGGCTACAAATTTCAGCCTTATTGCTTCAGTGAAACTCGAGATATAGCTGATATGGCAAAAGGTGTCGGAACTGGAACTGAACTGGATTTGCCCTTAATTCTAGTAATCTGAAATCACTCAAAGAAACTTGTGAAAAACACCAAAATACATAAAAATATAAAAGATCATAAACACAATTAGACTAAACAATAATAACTCGTATTTGACACAAAACAATAATAAAACATAACTAAAAACTATATAATTATACGAGTTATCAACAACACATGCCGGAAACCTTAAACAACTTGTTTGTGGAGGTCATTCAACAAGTATCAAAATATGCTCCATTCCTCGATGACATATGCACCACAAAGGATGATGGAATAATACTTGTAATGGAGAATGCATCCACTGTTGTGCAAAGAAAGCTTCCTCTCAAACGCATAAATTTGGGAAATTTCATGTATGAGCCTAACAAGCCTAAAATGCCAAGAACGGGTGTTGGTTAGGTTCAAAACACTAAATCAAGTGCTAATTGGGGGAGGCAGCCTAATTAGTGAAAGCATTGCCAAACTGCCATCCTCAGATTTGCTCTCTTTTTCTTTATCTTTTTCTTATGTTTCTTTGCTAATTGTGTTTAGTGTTTCTAAGTTCATTTAGGCTGCATAAGTTTATTTTGTTTATTAGTTCTTTTCACTTACACATGATTCTTTCATTTGGGATTAATAGCATTACGTTAATGACAATGTAAGAATTATGTGTGGGGGGAAGAATTTAGGATTTTATTTAGAGTGTTTTGTTTTTGTGTCTTTTTTATGTTGTTTTTCTTTCTGATCCTTGTTCTGAAAATAACTAGATGTAAATATAATTTTTTTTTACCCCGGTTAAATGGCGGATAACGGTACTCCGTGATTATTTAAATCGGTTCCATCAGCTACCCACAAAACTGATATTGTATATAAATTTCTCTTTCAATTTTTTTTTATTTTTTTCAGGATGGATGATATTCTCACAAGATTGCAGAAACGATTTCCTCCTTTTCCTCGAAATATTTTACTGAAGCTTTACCAAGTTCGATTTGAAAGATTAAGAATGCTTATGCACAAAGGGATTCCTGAAGACATACGTTGGATAATTGAAGCCAAGGTACGTGAAGATGAATATCTTCCTGTTTTGCATTTACCAGGTACAGGTAGAAGCACTTTTGCAAAGAAGCGACGAGCAAAGCGCATGAGTTCAAATTGCCACAAATGTGCACGATGGACGTGTAACGGTAAATGTCGTTCTATTGGGATTCCGTCCTCTAATCGAGATGATAAAATTGAATTCATTAAGGATGGACTGAGTAAGGAGAATTTGGGTAATATCCAACTTTCTCTTGAGACGCATCCTAGTGGAGACGTACAAAGAGAAATTCTTGATTTATGGCCGCAATTCCAAAGGGAATGGCAACATCTTGGGAATCTGATGTTAAAAGACCCTGTTTGCCAGCTTGTAAGAAAACTGGATGGGAAGCATATCCTCGACTCATAGAAGGCGTTTAAGCCGTTTCTGGACGTAAAACCAGAGGAAGATGTGAGCCACAATCACAACTACAATAAATGACTTCTCAGCTTTTGGTTTGATTTGCAATAACTTCATTTTGGTTTAATTTACGTGTTGTTCGATTTGTGTAATTATTCTCTTTTTTTTATTTGTCTTTTACGGTTGATTTTTCTTCTCTTTTTGATTTTCTTCCTGAAATCACGCAAGAATCTTTTGTTAGGTTAACATTTTCTTCTGACAGGTCAGATACACTTTCGGCGACATTATTACTCTTGTCTGATTCACTACTCAGTCCTCTATATATTACACCATGTACTCATTCTCTTTCAGGCACTCGAAAAAAAAAAGAAAAAAAATGGAAAGTACTTCGTCCCAACGCATTAAAAAAATTTGTATCTTTGGAGGTGCTTATCTAGGGAAAAATAACATATTCGCTGATGAAGCCATAAGAGTTGGAGTAATACTTGCCCAACAAAAGATCCAGTTGATTTATGGAGGCGGTAGTACGGGTTTAATGGGAGCAGTCGCTACAGCAGCACACGCCGGAGGAAGTCCAGTTCTAGGAGTCGTGCCAAAACTATTCACAGATTTTTGTGGACCTACCGTGGGTAAGGAAATACAAGTCTGGAGTATCCCTGAACGGATAACAATCATGTACCATTCTGCCGATGCATTCATTGCTTTACCAGGAGGTCTGGGTACATTGGAAGAAATAGCTTGCGTGGCTTCTTGGTCATCTTTGGTCACAAATAAGAAACCCATTGGTTTGCTTAATATTAATGGTTATTTTAATAATTTGCTTTCATATTTAGATAATGATGTGGATAATGGATTCATGTTTTCAGAGGCAAGGAGAACCATAATTTCTGCTACAACCATTGAAGATTTACTCAAAAAGCTCCAAGCTTATGAGTGTTTATCTGCTACGGTTGTTTCGCAAACGCTCGGAAAAAGAAAAAGAGATATGGACGAGCAAGGAGTGGATTGCACTTTGTCTTTGTGACATTATCTAACATTTTGCTTGTTGTGTCTCAGTTATAATAAGTGGTTAGCAACCTTTGCAGGTAATATCTCCTAAATTCTACCTTTAAAATTTGACATTGGGGACAATGTCATATTTTAGTAGGGGGTAAGGGACATATTTTGCTAATTTTAAAAAAAAAAAATTAAGAAGTATTCATTCTGAACAAGGTCTGAGTAAGGGAGACTTGAGACATACTACCTTGTCAGTTTGATTTCTTCTTTTCCAAAAAAAAAAAAGTTTGTTGTGTTTTAAGCAATTTAGAAGTACTCATTCTGAACAAGGTCTGAGTAAGGGAGACTTGAGACATACCTTGTCAGTTTGATTTTAATCTTTTTATGTTTACTTGTTAATTTTTGTTTAGTATTTTAGGATTATTTAGGTTGCATGGTTTTGTTTTGTTTTGAGTCTTAGTTGTTCCTATTCTTATGTTATTAGTTCTTTTCTCTTACACATGATTCTTTCATTTGAGTTAATAGACTTACATTGAGGACAATGTAAGAATTAAGTGTGGGGGGAATGATTTAGGATTTCTTTTATTTTTGTCTACTATTTTTTTTCTTTATTATTATTATTTTTTTTTTTTTTGTGAGTTTTAGTTCCTTTTTAATACAATGATGAGATATGAATTGCATAAGTCTAAAACAGATTTATTAGTGAGAAGATTTTCATGAGAATTGAGCTTGATGTCAACCTTTTTATGAGCCAATGTTAATATGATATGTTGATTGAGAAAGAAGCATGTTTAAACTTAATCTGACTTGTATAATCATCCTTGTGTGTTTTTGAGCCTATAATGATTGATGCATTATACAAATCAATCTAATTTCTTTCTTGAGTGCTCTTATGATTACATGATTCTCTAGAACTTGCTTTAAACCGTTTGAGACTATATTGATACATGTGACAACATGAATATGATAGAGGCATTAGGATTATAACCAGAGCCAAACAGCCATCCATTATTAATGTTCCAAGAGAACACACCCTTAGTGAACCAATTTGAGCCTACATTGAATAAGCTATCTCTTTGGTAACCATAACTTGTCCCTAACCTAAATATACTTATATCTTTACCTTTGTTCCAAAGATGAATTAGCATGTTTTGAGACAAGTTGCAAAGACAAAGAAGATTTATTGAAAATTTGGGTTAGAAACAAGAAATAAGTGTGGGGGGAAAAGAAAGAAAAAAGTCAAGAGAAAAAGAAAGGGATCATTGTCAAATACATTCCCATATTAAAAGATGTTACAAAGTTGGTTAGAATGATGCAAAGGCTCAACATGAATATTTAGCCTATGTTATTATGTGCTTTATAAGAGTTTTGAGAAGTTTTATTTGTATGATCTTTTTATGTCTCTAAACTTTATGAACTCTTTGGAACCTTTGTGATATCTTTATCCTTTTGTTCTTCAACCACATTACAAACCCCTTGGCCCCATTACAACCTTGATTAAAGACCTCTTGATTCATGAAGTTGTATGATCTAAATAGTGGAGAATAGGTGGACAAGCAAGAATATGGTAGAACTGTTTTCATGAGATTGATTGAGTGCAAACACTTCACCACTACTTTAAAGAGTGAAAATCATGAGGGTATCCCATGTGAGTAGTTGAGATTAAGTTTGAATATGCACTATTTTGATTGAAATATGTTATGTTAATATTGGCTTAACTCAAACAATTTACATTCAAGCATGATTTTTTGTGAAATTCTTTAAGCTATTGATTAGTTTATAAGACTTGTTCAAAGATTGTCTCTAATTTGTATTGAAAGGATTAGGAGTAAATATTTTTAGTATATGTAGTTTATTTATATTTTAGTTTTTCAATGTTTGTGGGTATCGTTCTAGTAAACCCTCACGAGACTAAACTCGTCCACTAGGGACACCTAGGGGTTTAAAGGCTTGTGTCACATGCTAAGTGCCACCGTGATTTCCTACGAAAGTGGATTAGATTAGATTTTCTTATTTTATTTTTATTGAGTCGTTGCTAGGGACTAGCAACAATCTAAGTGTGGGGGTGTGATAACTCGTATAATTATATAGTTTTTAGTTATGTTTTATTATTGTTTTGTGTCAAATACGAGTTATTATTGTTTAGTCTAATTGTGTTTATGATCTTTTATATTTTTATGTAATTTGGTGTTTTTCACAAGTTTCTTTGAGTGATTTCAGATTACTAGAATTAAGGGCAAATCCAGTTCAGTTCCAGTTCCGACACCTTTTGCCATATCAGCTATATCTCGAGTTTCACTGAAGCAATAAGGCTGAAATTTTAACCGTGCAAATTTAAGAGGCATATCTATCTTTTTCATGTTTTACACTTCTTGAAACGGAGTCGTTTTCCCTAGCGAAATCGACCATCAAGTTGGCTGATGTGCAATGACGTCTGAGCTGACCTGTTTTCGTATTTTGCCCATATCTTCTTATCCACATCCGAAATTGAGCTGATTCCAATGGCTATGGGTCAGTAACTGATAGGGAAACATTTTTCTAGAAGACCATGTGATCAGATCAGGCCTCCAAAATTGACAAAATCGACCATCAAGTTGGCTGATCAAAATTGTCATACAATATGACGAAAATTGTTAGAAAAATGCACCCACCTATTATACCTACCTTTGAAATTTGTAAAGCTTGTCTCTTGTCATTTAGCCCTCCAAAATGTGTATAAATAGAGGGCCTTGGATGATTGTAGAGGATCATATTGTACATTGGTAGGATATTAGCCATTGTAATAAAATTCTCTAAGTTTTCTTCTTCTTTCTTTTCTCTAGTTTTCTTTTTCTTTATTTTCTTCTTCTTCTTTCTTTCTTTTATTTCCTTCTTAGATTCTCTTTAATTTTATGTTTATGTTTACAATGCCTATGCTAGGCTAAACTTCTATTTGGTTAAGGGTGATTTCAAAGCCCTAGACATGTTTTGTGATTGATTTTCAGATTCTATCTATCATTAATTTTCTATCAAAGTTGCTTATGTTCTTCTACAAGAATTGTTCATGATGTTGTCTTGATTTATTTAGGTGTACAACTAGATAGATCTTGATAATTATCTATTGCTAGTCTAGGAGTCTTGATCCGTGTAATTGTCTTGATTTCCTATTCATAAGTGGCAATTTGTGATTAATGATTATGGTCAAGTTTTCAATAATTGCAAAGTGGAACATAACCTAAGTTGAACAATCCGAGCTTATGTGTTTGTTGCTTAGATCAACCTATCTTTCTCATCATAAAGCTGCCATTAAATTGAATTTAGAGAGCTTATTCTAGGTTGTTTAATGGTTAGAGATTAAATAGAGAGCTTGTTCTATTTAACGACAAACTAAGGAAAGATTGGGATAACAGAGCTTGTTGTTATCTACGGTTGTTAACTTTGATAGTTGGTTGATATTGATAGATCTGAAATTGATTCTTAATGATGTCTAGTGGTGGAGAATGAAACCTTAACCATATTTTTCATATTTGATTCTTCTTACTTACTTGTTTTCTTACTTTTCTAGTTTGCTTATTTTTAAAAGTATATTTATTTTTATTGGCTGGTTATACCGCCTAATTTAGTATATATATTTTTATTGGCTGGTTATACCGCCTTGCATCTTATTCTTATTATTTACTTTAGTTTAAATCTGGCTTCAAAAACCCCTTTTCTTTTATTGTTCTCTTTGAACGTAAGTTATAAACTAATAACTCATAGATTAAAACCCAATCCCTGAGGACTCGACCCTTGCTAATCATTATACTTACAATTGATCTTTTTAGTGCAAGGTTAAATAAGATACACTCTTTTGGGTGCATCACCACTATTGGGATTCGACCTCATGCTAAAACAATAATCGAATTAAAGAAGAACATGAACGCAGCGGAATAATAAACAAAGAGATAGCCGAATCTAACAGGATCATGCTTGTAAAATTTTAATGCGATCTTGTAATTATAAAGCATAATATGATCAAGAATCATACCTTAACTCAAAGATCTAGTAATCTTGAGTTTACAAACAGCCTACTCAATCTTGAACACCAAGCAATCAATCCGAGACTTCAAGCCAAACAAGTGTTTCGCCTCTAACGGTAATCCACACAAGATGATCAAGAAAACCTTCATAAGGTAGGAATGGAGTCTTTCCAAAACGATGCTAGTATTTTAGGTTTCAAGAAACCTCTCCCCATCTAAACATCCATGGCCGAATGCTTCATAAGCATCAAGAAGAAAACGCTTTTCTTGTTTCTCCGGGTTTGGTGTGCCAACCACAAGGATTATCTTGATCTTCTTTCTTCTTCACTATATGCCTTTGCTCTCTTGAAAGAAAACGTTTTTCTCTCTAGCAATCCATGAAGAGGCAAGGAGGAAGTCAAGAAATCAAGGAGACACCAAAGCCTCTAAGCATATCACATATGCGTCTAGGGGGCCATAGGGAGGTTGGCTATCACATGTTTCTTTTATATAGGGGGCGGCAATCACTCCAAGATTTGGGCTATGGACAATAACTCTTATGTATTTGTCCTTAAGTCCTTCCACTTAATTAAACTATTTAATTAAGTCCCTGTTGATTAAATTCTGAAAGTAATCAATTAGGCTCTTTCCATTTTAATCTCTTAATTCACCTTTTTGTGTGAGACCCATTAGGCTTCCAATATGTTGGCAATGAATTTAAATTAATCTAATTAATTTATACTCATAGATCATGAGCAGACTCTAGCAAGCCATCATGACCACCCAAATACTGGAGAGTCAAGTTAGTCTCGACATAACCTTTCGTGTTTAGTCTGTCAGTATATTCGATCCTTTCACCAAATATCCCGAAAAGACCATGAGCATGGTGTAGTGTCTACTCATGTTCAATCCATATTAGTTTTTGCAGCTATTGGTTAACTTTGTGAACTTAGAGAAACTATTTCTCCTAAATTCATCATACTCTGGCCAGAGATTCCATCAAGTTAACTTAAGCCAAGAACATATGAGATATGTCTCCGATGTCACTTGGAGTGGTGAATCTTCTCTGGATCACTCATCCATCTTCGTATGGTTCATGTCATACCCAAAACCACCCTACGATAAGCATCACTCTTGTTTGGGACCCGTTCGTGATGGAATCAAAGTATGAAACTCTCCATACAAGATGAACTGGTATCATAAGTCAGAGGACTACTTACACGACTGACACGTGAGAACGTTTCCATAGACACTTGAGTGACAATACCAAATGGAGTTCTCACAGCGGGCCATGTTCAGTGAACTTGTTCAACAGACAAGCACCTACATGTTATCCTAAAGTATCTCATATACTTCAACACGTGAGATCAGTTGCTTACTAAGTAAGTAGGCTTAACATGTACTAGTCTTTGAGCATTGCCAATGCCCCGTCTTGGCAATACAATGACCAGGAACCGTTTTAGGAACATGGCTTTGATGCATAAGGATCTCACAATTATATATAATTCCTTTGCAAGGCCATTATGTTCCATGGGCTTCATCCGATTAGGACTTAATAACTCCTTATCATCGTACTAACATGAAGGAAAACCTTTGTATCACTAAGATGTAGTGATGGTTTGCATTATTGGTAGTTTATGCCTGACCAAATCGATTGGCTCTAGGGCATATACCAACACATAATGGTTCAGTCAACAGAACCGTTCTCTTCCAAATGATCACATCTATTCAGCTATTAGGAGGAAACCTCTCTTACCCGAAACACCATGTTGTTTCGGTCCATGTGGCTGCCACATGATGTATGATGTCACATGTCACAAATCGATTGGTGACACTTGTGCATGATGATGCTGATGTGTCACACCTATGTGCCACATCATCTAGGCCACTTAGCTACCACTAGCTAGTGTCACTCTGATAAGCTCATAAAATATACATTTTATGCCTTTCTACCTTTAGTTTTTGTTATGTTTTTGATCTTTATCTTGTTTACTTATAATATGTTTTTGAATTTTATGTACAATAAGGAGAATGAAGCCAAAAGATGTCAATAATTATGGTAAAGAGCTTAAAAAATCATAATCACAATCACAAGATGGAAGAAGACTTGGGAGTCAAAAATATCAATTTCTGGTTGAAAAGCAATCAGGCAGATTTGACCTCCGGAGCTTGTTGTAAGGAAAACATGATGTTAGATTCTCTATTTGAAGAAACTTCTTCTTGACTTTTGAAGTTGACTTGATTATCTTTCCAATGATATATTAAGGGCCCAAATTGGATAAGAAATGGGCATTCAAAATGGCGGTAGAAGATCTCCCTAAAGAACCCTACGGCCAGCAAAACCCTAATCGCAAATCTGAAAAAAAGGAAAAAACGTGATTTTTGCACCTCCAGGCTTACTTGTGCGGCAAGGACTTATTCTCAGGGTTTTAAAGCTCTATAAATCCCATCTTTTGAGCCATAAACTATACATCTTTTGAGGAGACTCAAGGGATCATCATTATTCTTCTTCTTCTCCATTCTTTTATTTTTTTTTTTTAGTTTTATGTATATATTATCCATTCTTATGTTAGGATAAACTTCTTTGGATAAGGATGATTTCAAAGCCCTAGACAAGTTTTATAATTAATTTTTAGATTTATCTATCATTAGTTTTCTATCAAAGTTGATTGTGTTCTTTCATTAAAATTGTTCATTATGTTTTGATTTATTTAGGGTGATCAACTAGATAGATCTTGATAATTATCTATTGCTAGTTTAGGAGTCTTGATCCGTGTAATTGTCTTGATTTCCTATTCATAAGTGGCAATTTGTGATTAATGATTATGGTCAAGTTTTCGCTAATTGCAAAGTGGAACATAACCTAAGTTGAACAATCTAAGCTTATGTGTTTGTTGCTTAGATCAACCTATCTTTCTCATCATAAAGCTGCTATTAAATTGAACTTAGAGAGCTTATTCTAGGTTGTTTGATAGTTAGAGATTAAATAGAGAGCTTGTTCTATTTAACGACGAACTAAGGAAATATTGGGGTAACAAAACTTGTTGTTATCTACGGTTGTTAACTTTGATAGCTAATTGATGTTGATAGATCTGATTATTGATTCTCAATTATGTCTAGTGGTGGAGAATTAAACCTTAACCATATTTTTCTCATATTTGATTACTTCTTATTTACTTGCTTTCTTCTTTGATTATAAGTCTTTAGTTTAAATTGATTTTAAAAACCTCCCCTTTTATTTTGTTTTCTTTTAATTTAGTTTTTAGACTAATAACTCTTAAACTAAAACCCAATCACTGAGGACTCGACCCTTACTAACTACTATACTTACAATTGATCTTTTTAGTGCAAGGTTAAATAAAGATATACTCTTTTGGGTGCATCACACTCCACCTCATAGAGTGTCACTCACCTAGCTACCCTTCAGCTACATCTAGCTGAGTGAGCTGGTGTCCAGCTCCTTGAGCTGAGCTAGCTGGTGCCCAGCTACCTTGAGCTGACTTGAGCTGAGTAAGCTTTCACTTTGAGCTCCTTATGAGCTTCCATAAGCTTATCTCATCTTCTTGCTAATTTACCATCATCATACATCATTCATATCAAGTTAATCTTGTACGTACTTGGTGTATTTGTTAACTTATGTCCAAATACTTCCAACAAGAGACATAGCCAATATTGTGGAGTTGCAGCATTATGTTGAGATTGAGTACATGGTGCACATGATTATGAAGGTGGAGAGGCAATTGATTCGATATCTCTATCATATCGATCGATGAATACCGCCTTTTTTAATATATATTTAACGTTTGAAAGTTTTTTACATCAAATAAATAGTTAGACATTTTTAATTTACTCGAAACTCAACATGCATGATCTACGTGGATAGAACATGAAATACGACGGTCGGATTAAACAAATATAAATTGTACAAAAAGTTATGGAATTGTGTAAAACTAAATTAGTTTTACACTAGTGTAAGTGGATCCCTCTTGTTTATATATATATATATATATATATATATATATATATATGTTTGCAACTCTGAAATATATATATAGTTCGTATTTGAACACTGACGATGATTTTTTTTAATTTCACAAGCGGGATTAAGAATGTGCCACATGTTCAATTTTTTGATATACCTTACGGTATACGTGTCATCTTACTAATTCTTATGGATTTGCTAATGAATGTCTTAAGAAAACTTTATAAGATTGTGATGCACCCAAAAGAGTGTATCTTATTTAACCTTGCACTAAAAAGATAAATTGTAAGTATAGTAGTTAGCAAGGGTCGAGTCCTCAGGGATTGGGTTTTAGTTTATAAGTTAATAGTTTAAAACTTAAATTCAAGAACAATAAAAGAAAAGAGGTTTTTGAAGCCAGATTTAAATTAAAGTAAATAATAAGAATAAGATGCAAGGCGGTATAACCAGCCAATAAAAATATATATACTAAATTAGGCGGTATAACCAGCCAATATATATACTAAATTAGGCGGTATAACCAGCCAATATATATACTAAATTAGGCGGTATAACCAGCCAATAAAAATAAATATACTTTTAAAAATAAGCAAACTAGAAAAGTAAGAAAATAAGTAAGTAAGAAGAATCAAATATGAAAAATATGGTTAAGGTTTCATTCTCCACCACTAGACATCATTAAGAATCAATTTCAGATCTATCAATATCAACCAACTATCAAAGTTAACAACCGTAGATAACAACAAGCTCTGTTATCCCAATCTTTCCTTAGTTTGTCGTTAAATAGAACAAGCTCTCTATTTAATCTCTAACCATTAAACAACCTAGAATAAGCTCTCTAAATTCAATTTAATGGCAGCTTTATGATGAGAAAGATAGGTTGATCTAAGCAACAAACACATAAGCTCGGATTGTTCAACTTAGGTTATGTTCCACTTTGCAATTATTGAAAACTTGACCATAATCATTAATCACAAATTTCCACTTATGAATAGGAAATCAAGACAATTACACGGATCAAGACTCCTAAACTAGCAATAGATAATTATCAAGATCTATCTAGTTGTACACCTAAATAAATCAAGACAACATCATGAACAATTCTTGTAGAAGAACATAAGCAACTTTGATAGAAAATTAATGATAGATAGAATCTGAAAATCAATCACAAAACATGTCTAGGGCTTTGAAATCACCCATAACCAAATAGAAGTTTAGCCTAGCATAGGCATTGTAAACATAAACATAAAATTAAAGAAAATCTAAGAAGAAAATAAAAGAAAGAAAGAAGAAGAGGAAGAATATTAATTATCCAACCTCTTGCTCTCTCTAAAGAAAAAGAAAACTAGAGAAAAGAAAGAAGAAGAAAACTTAGAGAATTTTATTAAAATGGCTAATATCCTACCTATGTATAATATGATCCTCTACAATCATCCAAGGCCCTCTATTTATACACATTTTGGAGGGCTAAATGACAAGAGACAAGCTTTACAAATTTCAAAGGTAGGTATAATAGGTGGGTGAATTTTTCTAACAATTTTCGTCATATTGTATGACAATTTTGATCAGCCAACTTGATGGTCGATTTCGTCAATGTTGGAGGCCTGATCTGATCACATGGTCTTCTAGAAAACGGTTCCCCTATCAGTTACGGATCCATAGCCATTGGAATCAGCTCATTTGCTGATGTGGATAAGCAGATATGGGCAAAATACGAAAACAGGTCAGCACAGACGTCATTGCACATCAGCCAACTTGATGGTCGATTTCGTCAATATTAGAGGCCTGATCTGATCATATGGTCTTCTAGACAAAGGTTCCCGTATCCGTTACGGATCCATAGCCATTGGAATCAGCTCATTTGCTGATGTGGATAAGCAGATATGGGCAAAATACGAAAACAGGTCAGCACAGACGTCATTGCACATCAGCCAACTTGATGGTCGATTTCGCTAGGGAAAACGACTTCGTTTCAAGAAGTGTAAAACATGAAAAAGATAGATATGCCTCTTAGCTTTTCACAGCTACAAATTTCAGCCTTATTGCTTCAGTGAAACTCGAGATATAGCTGATATGGCAAAAGGTGTCGGAACTGGAACTGAACTGGATTTGCCCTTAATTCTAGTAATCTGAAATCACTCAAAGAAACTTGTGAAAAACACCAAATTACATAAAAATATAAAAGATCATAAACACAATTAGACTAAACAATAATAACTCGTATTTGACACAAAATAATAATAAAACATAACTAAAAACTATATAATTATACGAGTTATCACACCCCCACACTTAGCTTTTTGCTAGTCCTCGAGCAAAATCAAATAAAAATAAAATAAGAAAATCTAATCTAATCCACTTTCGTAGGAAATCACGGTGGCACTTAGCATGTGACACAAGCCTTTAAACCCCTAGGTGTCCCTAGTGGACGAGTTTAGTCTCGTGAGGGTTTACTAGAACGATACCCACAAACATTGAAAAACTAAAATATAAATAAACTACATATACTAAAAATATTTACTCCTAATCCTTTCAATACAAATTAGAGACAATCTTTGAACAAGTCTTATAAACTAATCAATAGCTTAAAGAATTTCACAAAAAATCAAGCTTGAATGTAAATTGTTTGAGTTAAGCCAATATTAACATAACATATCTCAATCAAAATAGTGCATGTTCAAATTTAATCTCAACTTCTCACATGGGATACCCTCATGATTTTCACTCTTTAAAGTAGTGGTGAAGTGTTTACACTCAATCAATCTCATGAAAACAGTTCTACCATATGCTTGCTTGTCCACCTATTCTCCACTAAAAGATCATGCAACTTCATAAATCAAGAGGTCTTTAATCAAGGTTGTAATGGGGCCAAGGGGTTTGTAATGTGGTTGAAGAACAAAAGGATAAAGATATCACAAAAGTTCCAAAGAGTTCATAAAGTTTAGAGACATAAAAAGATTATACAAAGAAACTTCTCAAAACTTTTTACAAGTACATAGTCACCTAGGCCGGATATTCATGTTGGGTCTTTTCTTCATTCTGAACAACTTTGTAACATCTTTTTCTTTTTCCCAAAATTCAAGAGATGATTCATATTTTTTTTTTGAATGTATTTGCCAGTATTCCATTTCTTTTTTTTTTTTTTTTGACTTTTCTTTTCTTTCCCCCCCCACACTTATTTCTTGTTTCTAACCCAAATTTTCAATAGATCTTCCTTGTCTTTGCAACTTGTCTCAAAACATGCTAATTCATATTTGGAACAAAGGTAAAGATATAAGTATATTTAGGTTAGGGACAAGTTATGGTTACCAAAGAGATAGCTTATTCAATGTAGGCTCAAATTGGTTCACTAAGGGTGTGTTCTCTTGGAACATCAATAAGGGATGGCTGTTTGGCCCTGGCTAAAAATCCTAATGCCTCTATCATATTCATGTTGTCACATGCATCAATATAGTCTCAAATGGTTTAAAGCAAGTTCTAGAGAATCATGTGAATCATAAGAGCACTCAAGAAAGAAATTAGATTGATATATATAATGCATCAATCATATAGGCTCAAAAACTCACAAGGATGATTATACAAGTCAGATTAAGTCTAAACATGCTTCTTTCTCAATCAACATATCATATTAACATTGGCTCATAAAAAAAAAATGATATCAAGCTCAATTCTCATGAAAATCTTCTCACTAATAACTCTGTTTTAGACTTATGCAATTCATATCTCATCATTGTATTAAAAAGGAACTAAAACACACTAAAAGATAATAATAATAATATTAAAGACTCATAAAAAAAATAATAGACAAAAATAAAAGAAATTCTAAATCCTTCCCCCCACACTTAATTCTTACATTGTCCTCAATGTAAGTCTATTAACTCAAATGAAAGAATCATGTGTAAGAGAAGAGAACTAATAACATAAGAATAGGAACAACTAAGACTCAAAACAAAACAAAACCATGCAACCTAAATAATCCTAAAATACTAAACAAAAATTAACAAGTAAACATAAAAAGATTAAAATCAAACTGACAAGGTATGTCTCAAGTCTCCCTTACTCAGACCTTGTTCAGAATGAATACTTCTAAATTGCTTAAAACACAACAAACTTTTTTTTTTTTTTTTTGAAAAGAATAAATCAAACTGACAAGGTATGTCTCAAGTCTCCCTTACTCAGACCTTGTTCAGAATGACTACTTCTTAATTTTTTTTTTTTTTTAAATTAGCAAAATATGTCCCTTACCCCCTACTAAAATATGACATTGTCCCCAATGTCAAATTTTAAAGGTAGAATTTAGGAGATATTACCTGCAGAGGTTGCTAACCACTTATTATAACTGAGACACAACAAGCAAAATGTTAGATAATGTCACAAAGACAAAGTGCAATCCACTCATTGCTCGTCCATATCTCTTTTTCTTTTTCCGAGCGTTTGCGAAACAACCGTAGCAGATAAACACTCATAAGCTTGGAGCTTTTTGAGTAAATCTTCAATGGTTGTAGCAGAAATTATGGTTCTCCTTGCCTCTGAAAACATGAATCCATTATCCACAGCATTATCTAAATATGAAAGCAAATTATTAAAATAACCATTAATATTAAGCAAACCCATGGGTTTCTTATTTGTGACCAAAGATGACCAAGAAGCCACGCAAGCTATTTCTTCCAATGTACCCAGACCTCCTGGTAAAGCAATGAATGCATCGGCAGAATGGTACATGATTGTTATCCGTTCAGGTATACTCCAGACTTGTATTTCCTTACCCACGGTAGGTCCACAAAAATCTGTGAATAGTTTTGGCACGACTCCTAGAACTGGACTTCCTCCGGCGTGTGCTGCTGTAGCGACTGCTCCCATTAAACCCGTACTACCGCCTCCATAAATCAACTGGATCTTTTGTTGGGCAAGTATTACTCCAACTCTTATGGCTTCATCAGCGAATATGTTATTTTTCCCTGGATAAGCACCTCCAAAAACACAAATTTTTTTTATGCGTTGGGACGAAGTACTTTCCATTTTTTTTTTCTTTTTTTTTTCTTTTTTTTCGATGCCTGAAAGAGAATGAGTACATGGTGTAATATATAGAGGACTGAGTAGTGAATCAGACAAGAGTAATAATGTCGCCGAAAGTGTATCTGACCTGTCAGAAGAAAATTGATAACTCGTATAATTATATAGTTTTTAGTTATGTTTTATTATTGTTTTGTGTCAAATACGAGTTATTATTGTTTAGTCTAATTGTGTTTATGATCTTTTATATTTTTATGTAATTTGGTGTTTTTCACAAGTTTCTTTGAGTGATTTCAGATTACTAGAATTAAGGGCAAATCCAGTTCAGTTCCAGTTTCGACACATTTTGCCATATCAGCTATATCTGGAGTTTCACTGAAGCAATAAGGCTGAAATTTGTAGCCGTGCAAAGCTAAGAGGCATATCTATCTTTTTCATGTTTTATACTTCTTGAAACGGAGTCGTTTTCCCTAGCGAAATCGACCATCAAGTTGGCTGATGTGCAATGACGTCTGTGCTGACCTGTTTTCGTATTTTGCCCATATCTGCTTATCCACATCAGCAAATGAGCTGATTCCAATGGCTATGGATCCGTAACTGATAGGGGAACCTTTTTCTAGAAGACCATGTGATCAGATCAGGCCTCCAACATTGACGAAATCGACCATCAAGTTGGCTGATCAAAATTGTCATACAATATGACGAAAATTGTTAGAAAAATTCACCCACCTATTATACCTACCTTTGAAATTTGTAAAGCTTGTCTCTTGTCATTTAGCCTTCCAAAATGTGTATAAATAGAGGGCCTTGGATGATTGTAGAGGATCATATTGTACATAGGTAGGATATTAGCCATTTTAATAAAATTCTCTAAGTTTTCTTCTTCTTTCTTTTCTCTAGTTTTCTTTCTTGTCTCTAGTTTTCTTTTTCTTTAGAGAGAGCAAGAGGTTGGATAATTAATATTCTTCCTCTTCTTCTTTCTTTCTTTTATTTTCTTCTTAGATTTTCTTTAATTTTATGTTTATGTTTATAATGCCTATGCTAGGCTAAACTTCTATTTGGTTAAGAGTGATTTCAAAGCCCTAGACATGTTTTATAATTGATTTTCAGATTCTATCTATCATTAATTTTCTATCAAAGTTGCTTATGTTCTTCTACAAGAATTGTTCATGATGTTGTCTTGATTTGTTTAGGTGTACAACTAGATAGATCTTGATAATTATCTATTGCTAGTTTAGGAGTCTTGATCCGTGTAATTGTCTTGATTTCCTATTCATAAGTGGCAATTTGTGATTAATGATTATGGTCAAGTTTTCAATAATTGCAAAGTGGAACATAACCTAAGTTGAACAATCCGAGCTTATGTGTTTGTTGCTTAGATCAACCTATCTTTCTCATCATAAAGCTGCCATTAAATTGAACTTAGAGAGCTTATTCTAGGTTGTTTGATGGTTAGAGATTAAATAGAGAGCTTGTTCTATTTAGCAACAAACTAAGGAAAGATTGGGATAACAGAGCTTGTTGTTATCTACGGTTGTTAACTTTGATAGTTGGTTAATGTTGATAGATATGAAATTGATTCTTAATGATGTCTAGTGGTGGAGAATGAAACCTTAACCATATTTTTCATATTTGATTCGTCTTACTTACTTGTTTTCTTACTTTTCTCGTTTGCTTATTTTTAAGACTATATTTATTTTTATTGGCTGGTTATACCGCCTAATTTGTATATTAACTTTGTTTTATTTTTATTGGCTGGTTATACCGCCTAATTTGTATATTAACTTTGTTTTATTTTTATTGGCTGGTTATACCGCCTAATTTAGTATATATATTTTTATTGGCTGGTTATACCGCCTTGCATCTGATTCTTATTATTTACTTTAGTTTAAATCTGGCTTCAAAAACCCCTTTTCTTTTATTGTTCTTGAATTTAAGTTTTAAACTATTAACTTATAAACTAAAACCCAATCCCTGAGGACTCGACCCTTGCTAACTACTATACTTACAATTTATCTTTTTAGTGCAAGGTTAAATAAGATACACTCTTTTGGGTGCATCAAATTTTTGGCGCCGTTGCCGGGGATTGTTTTCTTTAGTTTATTTGTTACTTGGTTTATTCTTATTTTCAGTTCTAATTAGTTTTATTTTCTTGTACATACAAGTTTTTCTTTTCAAATTTAAAAAAAAGAAAAAAAAAACAATGGAATTGAGCAATCTAACACTTGAAGAGTTGGTGGCATACATGAACATGGAGAATCAACAAGCCAATCTCACCTCCCCAGTTCAACAATTGGCCATGGGAGGATGTCAAGGCGATGAAGTGTTCCAAGACCAACAGTATGATCATTACTCAAACACTTACCATGAGGGATGGTGGGATCATACTAATTATGGCTACTCCAAAAATTACCAAGAAGTAGATCCTTATGCCAATTACACTCATCCATATAGCTTCAATCAATCATGGTCTCAAGAACCAGATCTTTTTCAACCACCACATATGACTCAAAACTCAGGTACTTCTTTAGAAGATCTTGTCTATTCTCTTGTTACTGATTCTTTGCAATTTCAACAGGAAACAAGGGCAAGCATTCAGAGTTTGGAAAAGCAAATGAGCCAATTGGCTAGTAGTATGGTGGGATGGGTAGCACAAAGATCTGAAGAACTCCCAGCCCAAACGATGGTTAACCCAAAGGAGAATGCTACTATTGTGACCTTGAAGAATGAGGAACAAGATGAGGATGAAACAAAATTAGAGATGGATTCTATTCTTGAGGATAATGAAGCCAAAGATCCAAATAAGAGTATTTCGGCACCTGAGGTAACGTTTAAGGTTTCACTTTTTACTAATGTTTCTTCTCCACCTTTTCCTAGTAGATTTGCAAAGTTCAAGGAGGAAGAACATGAACAACACATGCCGGAAACCTTAAACAACTTGTTTGTGGAGGTCATTCAACAAGTATCAAAATATGCTCCATTCCTCGATGACATATGCACCACAAAGGATGATGGAATAATACTTGTAATGGAGAATGCATCCACTGTTGTGCAAAGAAAGCTTCCTCTCAAACGCATAAATTTGGGAAATTTCATGTATGAGCCTGACAAGCCTAAAATGCCAAGAAGGGGTGTTGGTTAGGTTCAAAACACTAAATCAAGTGCTAATTGGGGGAGGCAGCCTAATTAGTGAAAGCATTGCCAAACTGCCATCCTCAGATTTGCTCTCTTTTTCTTTATCTTTTTCTTATGTTTCTTTGCTAATTGTGTTTAGTGTTTCTAAGTTCATTTAGGCTGCATAAGTTTATTTTGTTTATTAGTTCTTTTCACTTACACATAATTCTTTCATTTGGGATTAATAGCATTACATTAATGACAATGTAAGAATTATGTGTGGGGGGGAGAATTTAGGATTTTATTTAGACTGTTTTGTTTTTGAGTCTTTTTATGTTGTTTTTCTTTCTGATCCTGGTTTTGAAAATAACTAGATGTAAATATAATTTTTAATTTTTTACCCCGGTTAAATGGCGGATAACGGTACTCCGTGATTATTTAAATCGGTTCCATCAGCTACCCACAAAACTGATATTGTATATAAATTTCTCTTCCAATTTCTCTTTAATTTTTTTTCATTTTTTTTCAGGATGGATGATATTCTCACAAGATTGCAGAAACGATTTCCTCCTTTTCCTCGAAATATTTTACTGAAGCTTTACCAAGTTCGATTTGAAAGATTAAGAATGCTTATGCACAAAGGGATTCATGGAGACATACGTTGGATAATTGAAGCCAAGGTACGTGAAGATGAATATCTTCCTGTTTTGCATTTACCAGGTACAGGTAGAAGCACTTTTGCAAAGAAGCGACGAGCAAAGCGCATGAGTTCAAATTGTCACAAATGTGCACGATGGACGTGTAACGGTAAATGTCGTTCTATTGGGATTCCGTCCTCTAATCGAGATGATAAAATTGAATTCATTAAGGATGGACTGAGTAAGGAGAATTTGGGTAATATCCAACTTTCTCTTGAGACGCATCCTAGTGGAGACGTACAAAGAGAAATTCTTGATTTATGGCCGCAATTCCAAAGGGAATGGCAACATCTTGGGAATCTGATGTTAAAAGACCCTGTTTGCCAGCTTGTAAGAAAACTGGATGGGAAGCATATCCTCGACTCATAGAAGGCGTTTAAGCCGTTTCTGGACGTAAAACCAGAGGAAGATGTGAGCCACAATCACAACTACAATAAATGACTTCTCAGTTTTTGGTTTGATTTGCAATAACTTTATTTCGGTTTAATTTACGTGTTATTCGATTTGTGTAATTATTCTCATTTTTTTTATTTGTCTTTTACGATTGATTTTTCTTCTCTTTTTTATTTTCTTCCTGAAATCACGCAAAAATCTTTTGTTAGGTTAACATTTTCTTCTGACAGGTCAAATACACTTTCGGCGACATTATTACTCTTGACTTTTACGGTTGATTTTTCTTCTCTTTTTGATTTTCTTCCTGAAATCACGCAAAAATCTTTTGTTAGGTTAACATTTTCTTCTGACAGGTCAGATACACTTTCGGCGACATTATTACTCTTGTCTGATTCACTACTCAGTCCTCTATATATTACACCATGTACTCATTCTCTTTCAGGCACTCGAAAAAAAGAAAAAAAAATGGAAAGTACTTCGTCCCAACGCATTAAAAAAATTTGTGTTTTTGGAGGTGCTTATCTAGGGAAAAATAACATATTCGCTGATGAAGCCATAAGAGTTGGAGTAATACTTGCCCAACAAAAGATCCAGTTGATTTATGGAGGCGGTAGTACGGGTTTAATGGGAGCAGTCGCTACAGCAGCACACGCCGGAGGAAGTCCAGTTCTAGGAATCGTGCCAAAACTATTCACAGATTTTTGTGGACCTACCTTGGGTAAGGAAATACAAGTCTGGAGTATCCCTGAACGGATAACAATCATGTACCATTCTGCCGATGCATTCATTGCTTTACCAGGAGGTCTGGGTACATTGGAAGAAATAGCTTGCGTGGCTTCTTGGTCATCTTTGGTCACAAATAAGAAACCCATTGGTTTGCTTAATATTAATGGTTATTTTAGTAATTTGCTTTCATATTTAGATAATGCTGTGGATAATGGATTCATGTTTTCAGAGGCAAGGAGAACCATAATTTCTGCTACAACCATTGAAGATTTACTCAAAAAGCTCCAAGCTTATGAGTTTATCTGCTACGGTTGTTTCGCAAACGCTCGGAAAAAGAAAAAGAGATATGGACGAGCAAGGAGTGGATTGCACTTTGTCTTTGTGACATTATCTAACATTTTGTTTGTTGTGTCTCAGTTATAATAAGTGGTTAGCAACCTCTACAGGTAATATCTCCTAAATTTTACCTTCTTAAAAAAAAAAAAAATTTGTTGTGTTTTAAGCAATTTAGAAGTATTCATTCTGAACAAGGTCTGAGTAAAGGAGACTTGAGACATACCTTGTCAGTTTGATTTCTTCTTTTCAAAAAAAAAAAAAGAGTTTGTTGTGTTTTAAGCAATTTAGAAGTATTCATTCTGAACAAGGTCTGAGTAAGGGAGACTTGAGACATACCTTATCAGTTTGATTTTAATCTTTTTACGTTTACTTGTTAATTTTTGTTTAGTATTTTAGGATTATTTAGGTTGCATGAGTTTGTTTTGTTTTGAGTCTAGTTATTCCTATTCTTATGTTATTAGTTCTTTTCTCTTACACATGATTCTTTCATTTGGGTTAATAGACTTACATTGAGGACAATGTAAGAATTAAGTGTGGGGGGAATGATTTAGGATTTCTTTTATTTTTGTCTACTATTTTTTTTTTATGAGTCTTTATTATTATTATTATTATTTTTTAGTGTGTTTTAGTTCCTTTTTAAAACAATGATGAGATATGAATTGCATAAGTCTAAAACATATTTATTAGTGAGAAGATTTTCATGAGAATTGAGCTTGATGTCAACCTTTTTATGAGCCAATGTTAATATGATATGTTGATTGAGAAAGAAGCATGTTTAGACTTAATCTGACTTGTATAATCATTCTTGTGAGTTTTTGAGCCTAAAATGATTGATGCATTATACAAATCAATCTAATTTCTTTCTTGAGTGCTCTTATGATTACATGATTCTCTAGAACTTGCTTTAAACCGTTTGAGACTATATTGATGCATGTGACAACATGAATATGATAGAGGCATTAGGATTTTTAGCCAGGGCCAAACAACCATCCCTTATTGATATTCCAAGAGAACACACCCTTAGTGAACCAATTTGAGCCTACATTGAATAAGCTATCTCTTTGGTAACCATAACTTGTCCCTAACCTAAATATACTTATATCTTTACCTTTGTTTCAAAGATGAATTAGCATGATTTGAGACAAGTTGCAAAGACAAGGGATATTTTTTGGTTAGAAACAAGAAATAAGTGTGGGGGGAAAAGAAAAGAAAAGTCAAGAGAAAAAGAAATGGAATACTGGCAAATACATTCCTATATAAAAAAAAAAGTGAATCATCTCTTGAATTTGTGGAAAAAGAAAAAGATGTTACAAAGTTGTTTAGAATGAAGAAAAGGCCCAACATGAATATCCGGCCTAGGTGACTATGTACTTGTAAAGAGTTTTGAGAAGTTTCTTTGTATAATCTTTTTATGTCTCTAAACTTTATGAACTCTTTGGAACCTTTGTGATATCTTTATCCTTTTGTTCTTCAACCACATTACAAACCCCTTGGCCCCATTACAACCTTGATTAAAGACCTCTTGATTTATGAAGTTGCATGATCTTTTAGTGGAGAATAGGTGGACAAGCAAGCATATGGTAGAAGTGTTTTCATGAGATTGATTGAGTGTAAACACTTTACCACTACTTTAAAGAGTGAAAATCAAGAGAGTATCCCATGTGAGAAGTTGAGATTAAATTTGAACATGCACTATTTTGATTGAGATATGTTATGCTAATATTGGCTTAACTCAAACAATTTACATTGAATCATGATTTTTTGTGAAATTTTTTAAGCTATTGATTAGTTTATAAGACTTGTTCAAATATTGTCTCTAATTTGTATTGAAAGGATTAGGAGTAAATATTTTTAGTATATGTAGTTTATTTATATGAAGTTTATTTATATTTTAATTTTTCAATGTTTGTGGGTATCGTTCTAGTAAACCCTCACGAGACTAAACTCGTCCACTAGGGACACCTAGGGGTTTAAAGGCTTGTGTCACATGCTAAGTGCCACCGTGATTTCCTACGAAAGTGGATTAGATTAGATTTTCTTATTTTATTTTTATTGAGTCGTTGCTAGGGACTAGCAACCATCTAAGTGTGGGGGTGTGATAACTCGTATAATTATATAGTTTTTAGTTATGTTTTATTATTGTTTTGTGTCAAATACGAGTTATTATTGTTTAGTCTAATTGTGTTTATGATCTTTTATATTTTTATGTAATTTGGTGTTTTTCACAAGTTTCTTTGAGTGATTTCAGATTACTAGAATTAAGGGCAAATCCAGTTCAGTTCCAGTTTCGACACATTGTGCCATATCAGCTATATCTGGAGTTTCACTGAAGCAATAAGGCTGAAATTTGTAGCCGTGCAAAGCTAAGAGGCATATCTATCTTTTTCATGTTTTATACTTCTTGAAACGGAGTCGTTTTCCCTAGCGAAATCGACCATCAAGTTGGCTGATGTGCAATGACGTCTGTGCTGACCTGTTTTCGTATTTTGCCCATATCTACTTATCCACATCAGCAAATGAGCTGATTCCAATGGCTATGGATCCGTAACTGATAGGGGAACCTTTTTCTAGAAGACCATGTGATCAGATCAGGCCTCCAACATTGACGAAATCGACCATCAAGTTGGCTGATCAAAATTGTCATACAATATGACGAAAATTGTTAGAAAAATTCACCCACCTATTATACCTACCTTTGAAATTTGTAAAGCTTGTCTCTTGTCATTTAGCCTTCCAAAATGTGTATAAATAGAGGGCCTTGGATGATTGTAGAGGATCATATTGTACATAGGTAGGATATTAGCCATTTTAATAAAATTCTCTAAGTTTTCTTCTTCTTTCTTTTCTCTAGTTTTCTTTCTTGTCTCTAGTTTTCTTTTTCTTTAGAGAGAGCAAGAGGTTGGATAATTAATATTCTTCCTCTTCTTCTTTCTTTCTTTTATTTTCTTCTTAGATTTTCTTTAATTTTATGTTTATGTTTATAATGCCTATGCTAGGCTAAACTTCTATTTGGTTAAGAGTGATTTCAAAGCCCTAGACATGTTTTATAATTGATTTTCAGATTCTATCTATCATTAATTTTCTATCAAAGTTGCTTATGTTCTTCTACAAGAATTGTTCATGATGTTGTCTTGATTTGTTTAGGTGTACAACTAGATAGATCTTGATAATTATCTATTGCTAGTTTAGGAGTCTTGATCCGTGTAATTGTCTTGATTTCCTATTCATAAGTGGCAATTTGTGATTAATGATTATGGTCAAGTTTTCAATAATTGCAAAGTGGAACATAACCTAAGTTGAACAATCCGAGCTTATGTGTTTGTTGCTTAGATCAACCTATCTTTCTCATCATAAAGCTGCCATTAAATTGAACTTAGAGAGCTTATTCTAGGTTGTTTGATGGTTAGAGATTAAATAGAGAGCTTGTTCTATTTAACAACAAACTAAGGAAAGATTGGGATAACAGAGCTTGTTGTTATCTACGGTTGTTAACTTTGATAGTTGGTTAATGTTGATAGATATGAAATTGATTCTTAATGATGTCTAGTGGTGGAGAATGAAACCTTAACCATATTTTTCATATTTGATTCGTCTTACTTACTTGTTTTCTTACTTTTCTCGTTTGCTTATTTTTAAGACTATATTTATTTTTATTGGCTGGTTATACCGCCTAATTTGTATATTAACTTTGTTTTATTTTTATTGGCTGGTTATACCGCCTAATTTGTATATTAACTTTGTTTTATTTTTATTGGCTGGTTATACCGCCTAATTTAGTATATATATTTTTATTGGCTGGTTATACCGCCTTGCATCTGATTCTTATTATTTACTTTAGTTTAAATCTGGCTTCAAAAACCCCTTTTCTTTTATTGTTCTTGAATTTAAGTTTTAAACTATTAACTTATAAACTAAAACCCAATCCCTGAGGACTCGACCCTTGCTAACTACTATACTTACAATTTATCTTTTTAGTGCAAGGTTAAATAAGATACACTCTTTTGGGTGCATCAAAAATGTTAACGTAACAAAAGATTTTTGCGTGATTTCAGGAAGAAAATCAAAAAGAGAAGAAAAATCAACCGTAAAAGTCAAGACTAATAATGTCGCCGAAAGTGTATTTGACCTGTCAGAAGAAAATGTTAACCTAACAAAAGATTTTTGCGTGATTTCAGGAAGAAAATCAAAAAGAGAAGAAAAATCAACCGTAAAAGACAAATAAAAAAAAAAGAGAATAATTACACAAATCGAACAACACGTAAATTAAACCAAAATTAAGTTATTGCAAATCAAACCAAAAGCTGAGAAGTCATTTATTGTAGTTGTGATTGTGGCTCACATCTTCCTCTGGTTTTACGTCCAGAAACGGCTTAAACGCCTTCTATGAGTCGAGGATATGCTTCCCATCCAGTTTTCTTACAAGCTGGCAAACAGGGTCTTTTAACATCAGATTCCCAAGATGTTGCCATTCCCTTTGGAATTGCGGCCATAAATCAAGAATTTCTCTTTGTACGTCTCCACTAGGATGCGTCTCAAGAGAAAGTTGGATATTACCCAAATTCTCCTTACTCAGTCCATCCTTAATGAATTCAATTTTATCATCTCGATTAGAGGACGGAATCCCAATAGAACGACATTTACCGTTACACGTCCATCGTGCACATTTGTGGCAATTTGAACTCATGCGCTTTGCTCGTCGCTTCTTTGCAAAATTGCTTCTACCTGTACCTGGTAAATGCAAAACAGGAAGATATTCATCTTCACGTACCTTGGCTTCAATTATCCAACGTATGTCTTCATGAATCCCTTTGTGCATAAGCATTCTTAATCTTTCAAATCGAACTTGGTAAAGCTTCAGTAAAATATTTCGAGGAAAATGAGGAAATCGTTTCTGCAATCTTGTGAGAATATCATCCATCCTGAAAAAAAAATGAAAAAAATTGAAAGAGAAATTGGAAGAGAAATTTATATACAATATCAGTTTTGTGGGCAGCTGATGGAACCGACTTAAATAATCACGGAGTACCGTTATCCGTCATTTAACCGGGGTTAAAAAAAAATTATATTTACATCTAGTTATTTTCAAAACAAGGATCAGAAAGAAAAACAAAATAAAAAGACTCAAAAACAAAACATTCTAAATAAAATCCTAAATTCTCCCCCCCACACATAATTCTTACATTGTCATTAATGTAATGCTATTATCCCCCAATGCAAGAATTATATGTAAGAGAAAAGAACTATTAAACAAAAGAAACTTATGCAGCCTAAATGAACTTAAAAACAGTAAACACAATTAACAAAGAAACATAAGAAATAAAAATAAAAACAATAAAAATAATAAAAGAAAAAGGAAAAGAAAGAGAAAGAGAAAGCAAATCTGAATATGGAAGGTTGGCAATTTCATCTTTGATTGGGCTGCCTTCCCATTTAACACTTGAGTTAGTGTTTTGAATCTAACCAACACCCCTTCTTGGCTTTTTAGGCTTGTCAGGCTCATATATGAAATTTCCCAAATTTATGCGTTTGAGAGGAAGCTTTCTTTGCACAACAGTGGATGCATTCTCCATTACAAGTATTATTCCATATCTCATCGAGGAATGGTGCATCTTTTGGTACTTGTTGAATGACATCCACAAACAAACTGTTTAAGGTTTCCAGCGTGTCTTGTTCATGTTCATCCTCCTTGAACTTTGCGAATCTACTAGGAAAAGGTGGAGAAGAAACATTAGTAAAAATTGGAATCTCAAACGTTACCTCAGGTGCCGAAATACTCTTATTTGGATCATTGGCTTCATTATCCTCAAGAATAGAATTCATCTCTAATTTTGTCTCATCCTCATCTTGTTCCTCATTCCTCAAGGTCACAATAGTAGCATTCTCCTTTAGGTTAATCATCGTTTGGGCAGGGAGTTCTTCAGATCTTTGTGCTACCCATCCCACCATACTACTAGTCAATTGGATCATTTGCTTTTCCAAACTCTGGATGCTTGCCCTTGTTTCCTGTTGAAATTGCAAAGTATCAGTAACAAGAGAATAGACAAGATCTTCTAAAGAAGTACCTGAGTTTTGAGTTATATGTGGTGGTTGAAAAAGATCTGGTTCTTGGGACCATGATTGATTGAAGCTAGATGGATGAGTGTAATTGGAATAAGGATCTACATCTTGGTAATCTTTCGAGTAGCCATAATTAGTATGATCCCACCATCCCTCATGGTAAGTGTTTGAGTAATGATCATACTGTTGGTCTTGGAACACTTGATGGCCTTGACATCCTCCCATGGCAAATTGTTGAACTGGGAAGGTGAGATTGGCTTGTTGATTCTCCATGTTCATGTATGCCACCAACTTTTCAAGTGTTAGATTGCTCAATTCCATTGTTTTTTTTTTATTTATTTTTTTATATTTTTTTTTCAAAATTTGATAAGAAAAACCCGTATGTACAAGAAAATAAAACTGATTAGAACTGAAAATAAGAATAAACCAAGTAACAAATAAACTAAAGAAAACAATCCCCGGCAACGGCGCCAAAAATTTGATGCACCCAAAAGAGTGTATCTTATTTAACCTTGCACTAAAAAGATAAATTGTAAGTATAGTAGTTAGCAAGGGTCGAGTCCTCAGGGATTGGGTTTTAGTTTATAAGTTAATAGTTTAAAACTTACGTTCAAAGAAAACAATAAAAGAAAAAGGGTTTTTGAAGCCAGATTTAAACTAAAGTAAATAATAAGAATAAGATGCAAGGCGGTATAACCAGCCAATAAAAATATATATACTAAATTAGGCGGTATAACCAGCCAATAAAAATATATATACTAAATTAGGCGGTATAACCAGCCAATAAAAATAAAACAAAGTTAATATACAAATTAGGCGGTATAACCAGCCAATAAAAATAAATATACTTTTAAAAATAAGCAAACTAGAAAAGTAAGAAAACAAGTAAGTAAGAAGAATCAAATATGAAAAATATGGTTAAGGTTTCATTCTCCACCACTAGACATCATTAAGAATCAATTTCAGATCTATCAATATCAACCAACTATCAAAGTTAACAACCGTAGATAACAACAAGCTCTGTTACCCAAATCTTTCCTTAGTTGTCGTTAAATAGAACAAGCTCTCTATTTAATCTCTAACCATTAAACAACCTAGAATAAGCTCTCTAAATTCAATTTAATGGCAGCTTTATGATGAGAAAGATAGGTTGATCTAAGCAACAAACACATAAGCTCGGATTGTTCAACTTAGGTTATGTTCCACTTTGCAATTATTGAAAACTTGACCATAATCATTAATCACAAATTGCCACTTATGAATAGGAAATCAAGACAATTACACGGATCAAGACTCCTAAACTAGCAATAGATAATTATCAAGATCTATCTAGTTGTACACCTAAATAAATCAAGACAACATCATGAACAATTCTTGTAGAAGAACATAAGCAACTTTGATAGAAAATTAATGATAGATAGAATCTGAAAATCAATCACAAAACATGTCTAGGGCTTTGAAATCACCCATAACCAAATAGAAGTTTAGCCTAGCATAGGCATTGTAAACATAAACATAAAATTAAAGAAAATCTAAGAAGAAAATAAAAGAAAGAAAGAAGAAGAGGAAGAATATTAATTATCCAACCTCTTGCTCTCTCTAAAGAAAAAGAAAACTAGAGAAAAGAAAGAAGAAGAAAACTTAGAGAATTTTATTAAAATGGCTAATATCCTACCTATGTATAATATGATCCTCTACAATCATCCAAGGCCCTCTATTTATACACATTTTGGAGGGCTAAATGACAAGAGACAAGCTTTACAAATTTCAAAGGTAGGTATAATAGGTGGGTGAATTTTTCTAACAATTTTCGTCATATTGTATGACAATTTTGATCAGCCAACTTGATGGTCGATTTCGTCAATGTTGGAGGCCTGATCTGATCACATGGTCTTCTAGAAAACGGTTCCCCTATCAGTTACGGATCCATAGCCATTGGAATCAGCTCATTTGCTGATGTGGATAAGCAGATATGGGCAAAATACGAAAACAGGTCAGCACAGACGTCATTGCACATCAGCCAACTTGATGGTCGATTTCGTCAATATTAGAGGCCTGATCTGATCATATGGTCTTCTAGACAAAGGTTCCCGTATCCGTTACGGATCCATAACCATTGGAATCAGCTCATTTGCTGATGTGGATAAGCAGATATGGGCAAAATACGAAAACAGGTCAGCACAGACGTCATTGCACATCAGCCAACTTGATGGTCGATTTCGCTAGGGAAAACGACTTCGTTTCAAGAAGTGTAAAACATGAAAAAGATAGATATGCCTCTTAGCTTTTCACGGCTACAAATTTCAGCCTTATTGCTTCAGTGAAACTCGAGATATAGCTGATATGGCAAAAGGTGTCGGAACTGGAACTGAACTGGATTTGCCCTTAATTCTAGTAATCTGAAATCACTCAAAGAAACTTGTGAAAAACACCAAATTACATAAAAATATAAAAGATCATAAACACAATTAGACTAAACAATAATAACTCGTATTTGACACAAAATAATAATAAAACATAACTAAAAACTATATAATTATACGAGTTATCACACCCCCACACTTAGCTTTTTGCTAGTCCTCGAGCAAAATCAAATAAAAATAAAATAAGAAAATCTAATCTAATCCACTTTCGTAGGAAATCACGGTGGCACTTAGCATGTGACACAAGCCTTTAAACCCCTAGGTGTCCCTAGTGGACGAGTTTAGTCTCGTGAGGGTTTACTAGAACGATACCCACAAACATTGAAAAACTAAAATATAAATAAACTACATATACTAAAAATATTTACTCCTAATCCTTTCAATACAAATTAGAGACAATCTTTGAACAAGTCTTATAAACTAATCAATAGCTTAAAGAATTTCACAAAAAATCAAGCTTGAATGTAAATTGTTTGAGTTAAGCCAATATTAACATAACATATCTCAATCAAAATAGTGCATGTTCAAATTTAATCTCAACTTCTCACATGGGATACCCTCATGATTTTCACTCTTTAAAGTAGTGGTGAAGTGTTTACACTCAATCAATCTCATGAAAACAGTTCTACCATATGCTTGCTTGTCCACCTATTCTCCACTAAAAGATCATGCAACTTCATAAATCAAGAGGTCTTTAATCAAGGTTGTAATGGGGCCAAGGGGTTTGTAATGTGGTTGAAGAACAAAAGGATAAAGATATCACAAAAGTTCCAAAGAGTTCATAAAGTTTAGAGACATAAAAAGATTATACAAAGAAACTTCTCAAAACTTTTTACAAGTACATAGTCACCTAGGCCGGATATTCATGTTGGGCCTTTTCTTCATTCTGAACAACTTTGTAACATCTTTTTCTTTTTCCCAAAATTCAAGAGATGATTCATATTTTTTTTTTGAATGTATTTGCCAGTATTCCATTTCTTTTTTCTTTTTTTTTCACTTTTCTTTTCTTTCCCCCCCACACTTATTTCTTGTTTCTAACCCAAATTTTCAATAGATCTTCCTTGTCTTTGCAACTTGTCTCAAAACATGCTAATTCATATTTGGAACAAAGGTAAAGATATAAGTATATTTAGGTTAGGGACAAGTTATGGTTACCAAAGAGATAGCTTATTCAATGTAGGCTCAAATTGGTTCACTAAGGGTGTGTTCTCTTGGAACATCAATAAGGGATGGCTGTTTGGCCCTGGCTAAAAATCCTAATGCCTCTATCATATTCATGTTGTCACATGCATCAATATAGTCTCAAATGGTTTAAAGCAAGTTCTAGAGAATCATGTGAATCATAAGAGCACTCAAGAAAGAAATTAGATTGATATGTATAATGCATCAATCATATAGGCTCAAAAACTCACAAGGATGATTATACAAGTCAGATTAAGTCTAAACATGCTTCTTTCTCAATCAACATATCATATTAACATTGGCTCATAAAAAAAAAATGATATCAAGCTCAATTCTCATGAAAATCTTCTCACTAATAACTCTGTTTTAGACTTATGCAATTCATATCTCATCATTGTATTAAAAAGGAACTAAAACACACTAAAAAATAATAATAATATTAAAGACTCATAAAAAAAATAATAGACAAAAATAAAAGAAATTCTAAATCCTTCCCCCCACACTTAATTCTTACATTGTCCTCAATGTAAGTCTATTAACTCAAATGAAAGAATCATGTGTAAGAGAAGAGAAATAATAACATAAGAATAGGAACAACTAAGACTCAAAACAAAACAAAACCATGCAACCTAAATAATCCTAAAATACTAAACAAAAATTAACAAGTAAACATAAAAAGATTAAAATCAAACTGACAAGGTATGTCTCAAGTCTCCCTTACTCAGACCTTGTTCAGAATGAATACTTCTAAATTGCTTAAAACACAACAAACTTTTTTTTTTTTTTTTGAAAAGAAGAAATCAAACTGACAAGGTATGTCTCAAGTCTCCCTTACTCAGACCTTGTTCAGAATGACTACTTCTTAATTTTTTTTTTTTTAAATTAGCAAAATATGTCCCTTACCCCCTACTAAAATATGACATTGTCCCCAATGTCAAATTTTAAAGGTAGAATTTAGGAGATATTACCTGCAGAGGTTGCTAACCACTTATTATAACTGAGACACAACAAGCAAAATGTTAGATAATGTCACAAAGACAAAGTGCAATCCACTCATTGCTCGTCCATATCTCTTTTTCTTTTTCCAAGCGTTTGCGAAACAACCGTAGCAGATAAACACTCATAAGCTTGGAGCTTTTTGAGTAAATCTTCAATGGTTGTAGCAGAAATTATGGTTCTCCTTGCCTCTGAAAACATGAATCCATTATCCACAGCATTATCTAAATATGAAAGCAAATTATTAAAATAACCATTAATATTAAGCAAACCCATGGGTTTCTTATTTGTGACTAAACAATAATAACTCGTATTTGACACAAAATAATAATAAAACATAACTAAAAACTATATAATTATACGAGTTATCAGATTGTTATATATAATAATATTTTCATTTAGGCGGTATAACCAGCCAATATATATACTAAATTAGGCGGTATAACCAGCCAATATATATACTAAATTAGGCGGTATAACCAGCCAATATATATACTAAATTAGGCGGTATAACCAGCCAATAAAAATAAATATACTTTTAAAAATAAGCAAACTAGAAAAGTAAGAAAACAAGTAAGTAAGAAGAATCAAATATGAAAAATATGGTTAAGGTTTCATTCTCCACCACTAGACATCATTAAGAATCAATTTCAGATCTATCAATATCAACCAACTATCAAAGTTAACAACCGTAGATAACAACAAGCTCTGTTATCCCAATCTTTCCTTAGTTTGTCGTTAAATAGAACAAGCTCTCTATTTAATCTCTAACCATTAAACAACCTAGAATAAGCTCTCTAAATTCAATTTAATGGCAGCTTTATGATGAGAAAGATAGGTTGATCTAAGCAACAAACACATAAGCTCGGATTGTTCAACTTAGGTTATGTTCCACTTTGCAATTATTGAAAACTTGACCATAATCATTAATCACAAATTGCCACTTATGAATAGGAAATCAAGACAATTACACGGATCAAGACTCCTAAACTAGCAATAGATAATTATCAAGATCTATCTAGTTGTACACCTAAATAAATCAAGACAACATCATGAACAATTCTTGTAGAAGAACATAAGCAACTTTGATAGAAAATTAATGATAGATAGAATCTGAAAATCAATCACAAAACATGTCTAGGGCTTTGAAATCACCCTTAACCAAATAGAAGTTTAGCCTAGCATAGGCATTGTAAACATAAACATAAAATTAAAGAAAATCTAAGAAGAAAATAAAAGAAAGAAAGAAGAAGAGGAAGAATATTAATTATCCAACCTCTTGCTCTCTCTAAAGAAAAAGAAAACTAGAGAAAAGAAAGAAAACTAGAGAAAAGAAAGAAGAAGAAAACTTAGAGAATTTTATTAAAATGGCTAATATCCTACCTATGTACAATATGATCCTCTACAATCATCCAAGGCCCTCTATTTATACACATTTTGGAGGGCTAAATGACAAGAGACAAGCTTTACAAATTTCAAAGGTAGGTATAATAGGTGGGTGCATTTTTCTAACAATTTTCGTCATATTGTATGACCATTTTGATCAGCCAACTTGATGGTCGATTTTGTCAATCTTGGAGGCCTGATCTGATCACATGGTCTTCTAGAAAAATGTTCCCCTATGAGTTACTGATTCATAGCCGTTGGAATCAGCTCATTTTCTGATGTGGACAAGAAGATATGGGCAAAATACGAAAACAGGTCAGCACAGACGTCATTGCACATCAGCCAACTTGATGGTCGATTTCTTCAATATTGGAGGCTTTATCTGATCACGTGGTCTTCTAGACAAATGTTCCCCTATCAGTTACTGATCCATAGCCGTTTGAATCAGCTCATTTGCTGATGTGTATCGAACGCTATGGTCAAAATGCGAAAACTGCTCAGGACAGACGTCATTGCACATCAGCCAACTTGATGGTTGATTTCGCTAGGGAAAACGACTCCGTTTGAAGAAGTGTAAAACATGAAAAAGATAGATATGCCTCTTAACTTTGCACGGTTAAAATTTCAGCCTTATTGCTTCAGTGAAACTCCAGATATAGCTGATTTGGCAAAAGGTGTCGGAACTGGAACTGAACTGGATTTGCCCTTAATTCTAGTAATCTGAAATGACTCAAATAAACTTGTGAAAAACACCAAATTACATAAAAATATAAAAGATCATAAACACAATTAGACTAAACAATAATAACTCGTATTTGACACAAAACAATAATAAAACATAACTAAAAACTATATAATTATACGAGTTATCAGATTGTTATATATAATAATATTTTCATTTAATTTATTGAAAATGATGAATAAAGTTATCAACTACTATATTTAATAAAGTATATATGGAGAAAGGATTGTACAAAACGGTTACTCTACTTTAGCATATATCATTTCATTCAAATCATACCACATAATTAGATTTAAAAAAAAGATTAATTATTTATTACAAGAATCATTAATAAATTACTACAATAAATATTTATCATTTAATTATTACATGTAATGTGTAATAAATAGTTTATATTTTCAAAAAATTAATTACGGAACATGATTTGAATGAAAATGATATATTTTGATATAAAATAAATGTTCTATACAATCTTTTCTCGTATTGTAATGCTTTGTAAAGAAGGATTTCGAATTGTAATGCTTTGTAACACACCAATCCCACAAAAATTTGTAGGATCTATTATGATAATAGTATATAGACAAGTTAAATCTTTACATATATACCATAATGGATCTTAACGAACTTCCTCTATTAGGTGTTACAGCTTTGCCTTGCAAGAAAAAAAAATGGGTGGATTTGAACCAGAAATGAAAATCCAGCATTGGTTAGTCGTTGCTTACCTTTTTACGTAGGCCTGAAAATTGTTGGGTGCTTGTGCTTCAGGCTTCTCTCAGCAGTCTGGCATCACTCCTGAGGTTGACAAGAAAACTAATAGCAAGGAAATGTTCTGTATTCACCATGTGAATCAACTACAAAATCAGTACTAAAAAAAATCGAATCGGATTGACCAGTCGAACCAATTAAATCGAAAATAGATGACTTGTCAAATCTGATGCATATAATAAAATCGAAAATTCTCTTAATCAATAAAAACCTGAAGAAAAAAAATCTGATTTTAAACTTTATTTTAAAAAAAAAAAAATTATTATGTGATAAGATTTAAACCTTTAACCTCTTGAATCTATATTAAAGATCATCCATTTAATCAAATACATATTTTTATTAAATATTTACTATATTTAATATTTAAATTACTTATTTAATATTTAAATTATTTTTTACTACAACGGATCGATTCAACTAGTTGAACCACTCAGATCAGTTGATCCGATTTTTCAAATATTGCTACAAATGGAATCTTCTGAATCAGGATAAAGATATCCCAATTATCTGAAAGATTTCACTCTTTAATATCTAAAAAAATGAAAGGTAGTGAGAGGAAGGAGAGAGGGAACAGACAATTTCATGAATTACTTCTTGATTGAGGAATCAAATCAAATGAAAGAAAACAAAGCTGTTTACAATCAGCAGCTAATATTCTGGTGCTATATTACAATTACACTAAGAAAGCCCATCTTCTAATTTCTCTTCTCTAAAACCTAACCACCTATGCAACCTCTTCTATTTGATGGGCTACTGTAAAAAATCTCAATTTTCAGGAAAGAAAAAGAAAAAAAAAAAGATTATGTTACAAGATAAAGAATTGAATTCTACTGTAAGTGGAAGGTTAGAGCTTTGTACACTACATATTTCATGGTACAATGGGACTTTCCAGCTTTACAATCCCACAGGCATCCCCTCAGGTGCTGAAGAAAATATGCCAAATGTAAGGCGGAAGCTGAAAAGAAATCGCCTAACATAGTGAGAAGTGCTGGCCGCTAGTAAAAAATTTCTTCAGAAAATAATGCTAGAAGAGCCATATCACTGACCTTGATAACTAGCATTTAGAACCTCTGCTACTTGGTTGTGATCATAACCTGGGATTTAAATTGCGGTATCATCGCATTTATCACGAATGCTAAGCAGTCAATTTCGGTGAAATATAAACAGTGGAGAGAGCCGAAACTGCAAAATAACGACCGTAACATCGTGTTTCAACCGCTATTTAAATCCCTGATCATAACCACTCTGCATAGAAGCTTGGTCCATCTGACATCTACTCCAAAAAATTCATTGATCATTCACAGTAATGGGATTGAACATCTTCCCATAAAAAAAGTCTCCTGAAGCCTTGTGCATAGTTCAAGGCCTACAAGCCTTGTGGGAATAGAGAAACTGATCCTCAACTATTTTGCACCCTTCTTTGTAAGGTTAATTCACTTGGCCTTCTCCATTTCAGCATCCTTCCCAGCTTTCTTCTTCTCCAATTCATCCTGCTTCAAATTCTCTTCATGCGCTTTTCGAAACAACCTCACAAAATTTAAGATTGTTACAGTAACTGCATTGAAATACAGAATCAGGAATGAACAATTCAACTTCAAATCACTATATAAAACCATTATACTAGGATATAGACTCTAATACATGAACAATAAACAGAATACTAAGTAAGATAAATTAGGTTCTTTTGGTTGTTGCTTTTCCTATTCACTAATTGCTTTTAGAGGTACAAAGCAAAAGGCATGGATTTGTTTCAACATAAAACTATTATGTCTAAGTTGCTGGTAAGCCATGTATTCATTTGTAGCCAAATATACATTTACTGTTGAAATCCCTGATTTACATGTAAATCCCTGATTTAGTGTAGTTTACTGTCCCTAATTAGTGTAGTCTACTGTATCCCTGATTTAGTGTAGTTTACTGTCCCTAATTAGTGCAGTTTACTGTTTCACTAATTTAGGTCCTTAATTTGTTCCATAACTCTAGACCATAATTCTAGGATAATTCTAGGAGAATTTATTTCATAGTTATATTATAAATAGGTGCTGTGTATGTACAGTTTTTCAAATAATTCAATACAGAAAAGCTCTATTTCTGTTTTCTCACCTGTTTTCTCTCCTTTTCTGTTTTCAATGTTTTCTCACCATTTTTGTTTTCATGGTATCAGAGCCTAGGGTTTTCTAACCTTAGCCATCAATGGTGAAAACCACTGTTGACAGCATAGAGTCTTCATCTACTGAAACCACTGAAGAAACGGAGGTCATGAACACCATGAATTCAAATGGGTCTGACAACTCCAATTTTCAATTCACGGTTGAGAAACTCAATGGGAAAAACTTTCTCAAATGGGCTCAATCAATCAAACTTGTGATCGAAGGAAAAGGCAAACTTGGATATCTCACCGGTGAAACAAAGAAGCCATCCTCAATTGATGCTTCTCTGCAAAAATGGAAGTCAGAGAACTCGATGGTGACTGCGTGGCTGGTCAACTCCATGAAGCCTTCCATCGGAAAAACCTATATGTTTCTTCCATCAGCAAAAGAAGTTTGGGATGCCGTTCGTGAGACATACTCTGATGTGGAGAACTCTTCTCAAATATTTGAGATTAAAACCCAACTATGGCAAATGAAACAAGGAGAAAGAGAAGTTACTGATTACTACACTGAGATGAAATCTCTATGGCAGGAACTTGATCTGAGTTATGAAGAAGATTGGGAATGCTCTGGAGATAGTGTAAGGTACAAAAAAAGGCTAGAGAATGAAAGAGTCTTCGAATTTCTGGCTGGACTCAATCAGGAGTTAGATGAGGTCAGAGGAAGAATTCTTGGTCGGAAACCTCTACCTTCCATCCGTGAAGTCTTCTGAGGCGAGAAGAAAATAGACGCAAGGTGATGCTAAAACCCAAGAACTTTACTGAACCAGAAACAGCTGCACTGATGTCAAAAAGGGCACCGAATGGGTCAAGTCAGAATCAACAGAAA
This sequence comes from Fremontodendron californicum, assembly GCA_030761205.1. Lineage (NCBI taxonomy): Eukaryota > Viridiplantae > Streptophyta > Magnoliopsida > Malvales > Malvaceae > Fremontodendron > Fremontodendron californicum. Next base: position 2,806,048 of record JAULJL010000032.1, on the reverse strand, counting down.
AAAAAACCTTGGTGTGAACACTGTCACAAAACTGGGCACACCAAGGATACTTGCTGGGAGTTGCATGGAAAACCACCAGACTGGAAACCAAGGCAAATGAACAAAGGCCGTGGATATCAAGCCTCTGTTGATGATCAGACCGAGAGAAAGATGGAGGCTACCAACAATGATAATCAGTCAAAAAATACGTTCAACCAAGAACAGATGGAGCAACTTTATAAACTGTTTTCAAGCCTTCAAACTGCTGGTCAGTCTTCCAATCATGTGTCCTCTGGTTCACTAGCACACAGAGGTAATTTTTTGAGAGCCTTAAACACTATTTCCCTAACCAAAAACCCTTGGATTGTTGACTCTGGTGCTTCTGACCATATGACAAGCAATTATCACATTTTTTCTACATACTCACCTTGTGCTGGCAACATTAAAGTTAAAATTGCAGATGGGTCACTCTCTACAGTTGCTGGAAAAGGAACTATAAAACTCACTGATTCCGTAACTCTAGAAACTGTCCTCCATGTCCCAAATCTATCTTGCAATTTATTATCAATCAGCCAATTGACAAGAGATTCTAATTGCCTTGCTAAATTTTTTCCCTCTCATTGTATTTTTCAGGACCTATCATCGGGGAAGATGATTGGCAGTGCTAAGGAATGTGAGGGACTCTACTACTTTGATGAGGCAAATGTGAGTAGACAGATTCAAGCTACAAACTGTAATTCTGCATCTAGTTCTAGGGAAAGTGAAATTATGTTATGGCATTTTAGAATGGGTCATCCTAGTTTTCAGTACTTAAAACACTTGTTTCCTTCTATTTGCTCCAATAAAAAAGACTTTGTTTTTCAGTGTGAAATCTGCCAATTGGCTAAACATCAACGTACTTCATTTCAAAAAATCAAAATACCAACCTTCAAAACCATTTACTATGATTCACAGTGATCTATGGGGACCCTCTCGTATTTCTACTCGCACTCACACAAATTGGTTTGTTACATTTATTGATGATCATACTCGAGTTTGTTGGGTTTATCTCTTAAAAGACAAAACTGATGTTCGTGATGTGTTTAAAAATTTCCACTCCATTGTTAAAACACAATTTCAAACTCACATTCAGATCTTGCTACGGATAATGGAACAGAATACTTTAATTCTATTCTGGGAGATTATCTGAAAACTAATGGAATAGTTCATCAAAGTTCGTGTGTCAACACTCCACAGCAAAATGGGGTAGCCGAACGAAAAAATAAACACTTGCTTGAAGTAGCTCGTGCATTGATGTTTACTAACAATATGCCAAAAATGTTCTGGGGAGATGCTATTTTAACATCTGCCTATCTTATCAACAGGATGCCTAGTCGAGTCCTTTCCTTTGAAACTCCACTCAATACCCTTAAAAAAAAATTTCCCACTTCACGTTTACCCTCTAATTTACCACTCAAGGTGTTTGGATGTACTACATTTGTTCATGTTCACTCCCCTAATAGAAGTAAACTAGATCCTCGAGCTATCAAGTGTGTGTTCATTGGTTATTCTCCTACTCAAAAAGGGTACAAGTGTTTTGATCCTTCCACAAAAAAGGTCTTTGTTAGTCTTGATGTTTCATTCTTTGAAAACACTCCTTTCTTCAAAAAAACTTCTCTACAGGGGGAGATTTCTAGTGAAGATCGTTTTTTGGACTTTGAACTTCTTCCTTCTCCACCTATTCCTCATACTAATCTGCCATATACAGAAGGAAACTTGAACTCAGGGGGAGATGTGGAAGAACAGAATGATAGGGAGATGCTAGTCTATTCAAGAAGGCCAAAATCAAGACATCAAGAGAACCTCACACCTGAAGCACCAAGAAAGTCTAACCCGGTGATAGCTCCAATTGTGAGTGAGTCAACAACAAACACAGGTATTTGTAATACTTCTGATATTGATTTACCTATTGCTCTCAGAAAACAACCTCGTTCATGTACACTCCATCCTATTTCCAAATTTGTGTCACACAATAATCTTTCTACTGTTTTTCGAGCATTTGTCTCTAATCTCAATAGTACAGAAATTCCAAAGAACATACAGGAGGCACTGGCTATTCCTGAATGGAAGAATGCAGTAATGGAGGAAATGAAAGCTTTAAGAAAAAATGAAACTTGGGATGTGATGGAGTTACCGAGAGGGAAGAGACAAGTAGGCTGCAAGTGGGTTTTTACTCTGAAATACAAAGCAGATGGAACAATAGAAAGATACAAAGCTCGTCTTGTCGCCAAAGGTTTTACACAAACTTATGGCATTGACTATACCGAGACATTTGCTCCCGTGGCAAAGCTGAATACAGTTAGAGTTCTTTTATCTTTGGCATCTAATTTGGATTGGCCACTTCAGCAACTTGACATAAAAAATGCCTTTTTGAATGGTGAATTAGAAGAGGAAGTTTATATGGAAATGCCACCAGGTTTCAGTAATGGGCATCGAGACAACCAAGTGTGCAAACTCAAAAAGTCACTTTATGGCCTCAAACAGTCCCCTAGAGCATGGTTCGATAGGTTTGCCAGAGTTCTAAAGAAACAAGGGTATCAACAGGGACAATCAGATCATACTTTGTTTTTCAAACAAGCCGAGGGTGGAAAGAAGACAATTCTGATTGTGTATGTTGACGATATAATTCTTACCGGGGATAATGAAGTGGAAATGGAAAGGTTGAAAAGTGTTCTCAACACAGAATTCGAAGTAAAAGATCTGGGGCAGATGAGGTATTTCTTGGGAATGGAAGTCGCAAGATCAAAGAAAGGAATCAGCGTGTCTCAAAGAAAATATGTCCTCGACCTCTTAACAGAAACTGGTATGCTTGGATGCAAACCAAGTGACACTCCAATCGAAGCAGGGAAGAGGACAGATGATTATGGGGAACTGGTTGACAAAGACAGATATCAGAGACTAGTTGGCAAGTTGATTTACTTATCTCATACTAGACCTGACATTGCATTTGCAGTAAGTGTAGTAAGTCAGCACATGCATTCACCAAAGGAAGCTCACTTGGAGGCTGTTTTTAAGATACTTAGATATCTTAAAGGTTCACCTGGTAAAGGATTATTCTTCAAGAAGAATGACAGAAAAGGAGTAGAAGTCTTTACAGATGCAGACTGGGCAGGATCTGTTGAAGATAGAAAATCCACTTCTGGATATTGTACCTTTGTATGGGGAAATCTAGTAACTTGGAGAAGTAAAAAGCAAAGTGTAGTGGCTCGGAGTAGTGCTGAAGCTGAGTTTAGAGCAGCTGCTCAAGGAATATGTGAAGCATTATGGCTAAGGAAACTCCTAGAAGAACTACAAGTCACTGTAAAGTTTCCCATTAAACTTTACTGTGATAACAAAGCAGCAATAAATATCTCTCTCAATCCAGTCCAACATGATCGAACCAAGCATGTGGAAGTGGATAGACATTTCATTAAAGAAAAGGTGGAGAAGGGAATCATTTGCATGACCTATGTTCCTACACAAGATCAAACTGCAGATATCTTCACCAAAGGGCTTACAAGACAAAAATTTGATGATTTCATAAACAAGTTGGAAATGATTAACATATATGATCCAACTTGAGGGGGAGTGTTGAAATCCCTGATTTACATGTAAATCCCTGATTTAGTGTAGTTTACTGTCCCTAATTAGTGTAGTCTACTGTATCCCTGATTTAGTGTAGTTTACTGTCCCTAATTAGTGCAGTTTACTGTTTCACTAATTTAGGTCCTTAATTTGTTCCATAACTCTAGACCATAATTCTAGGATAATTCTAGGAGAATTTATTTCATAGTTATATTATAAATAGGTGCTGTGTATGTACAGTTTTTCAAATAATTCAATACAGAAAAGCTCTATTTCTGTTTTCTCACCTGTTTTCTCTCCTTTTCTGTTTTCAATGTTTTCTCACCATTTTTGTTTTCATTTACTCTTTACCATCTGCTTCTGCTTTATAGTAAAAATCAGGAAGCAACAAATAACAACTGAATAGATCCTTAGAAAATCGAAAAACCTAGGGCGCCCGTTTAGTTTTTGAAAATGTTTTTCCATCTTAGAAACTATACTCTACTCTATATATGATCAATGAAATAAGATCAATAAAATGTTTGGAAACTCTAGTTTTCTAATTTTCTAAAAAAAAAAAAAAAAAAAAAAAAATGGACAATTATTTTAAATGTCATTTAACTATTTACCTTTTCTCCAACTTCCTACATCTTTTATTGTCTCAATTATCCCATCTTCGCCTTTCTCCATAATTTAACAAGTATTTGAGTTTCCTAAGAATGATAAACACTCTAAATTCAATCACAAAATCACCTTTATCTACATAAGATGTTCATCTTTTTTTACTTCTTCCAGCAGATTTTCCTTCTCTTTTGGCCCTAACAAGACAACTTCCTAAAACATTTCGCCCATTAACCATATAATGACTGATATTCTTTTTTCCCATTTGATGGGGGAAAAGGAAAAGAAAAAAGGAGGCTGAGTGGGGGTTGGAGACTTGGAGTGATGGAGTGATGGAGAAAAAGGAAAGAAGGTGAATAAAATGCCTTTTTTTCTAACATTCTCATTAGGCACATTGTAGATGACAACTCAGGCATAAATATATATAGGGAAGGTATTACATCCACAATCTACCTTGCTCAAACGGGCATCGGACAGGATCCTCACCAAAATAGAGTGCAAGTGCATCTGCATTTCTACCCTGTCCACCAAAAAGAAAAAATATATATATCAATGATTGAAGACATAATCAAAAGAGTTGGATAACATTAGATTAAGTATCAAAGAGAATGTCAAGAGTTGGCAAATTACCACCACAGAATATAGATTTTGTAGGGATGCCGCCTCCGTTTCAGCAGTAGAAGTGAATTCCTTTAATGTCTAAATTAAAAAAAAAAAAAAGGGAAAAAAGAAAATGTACCTTGATAAATAAAAAGCAAGCAGTTGATAGTGTTTGATTTAGGTCATAACTATGTTGCTACGACTCTTCATTTTTCTTGAAGTATCCGTGTCTGACACCCGTGTCCGACGCATATCTGGACATGGGTATGAGGATATAATCCTCCAAAGACCCTCCAAATACATGGAAATCTTTAAAAAAAAATTGAATATACCCATGTCCGACACTCACACTCGAGTCCAAGTAACATAGGGTCACAAGGCCATAACAAATGCTCACTCCATTGCATCAGAAAACGATATAAAATCTGATGGTGTTCCAACTGGAAAGGACTCCCATGTAAGATCAGAGAACAATATCTTAAGGAACTTTCAAATATGAAAGTATTACTTCTAAACATATTATTTTATCAATATTCCACTATATTAGCAATAATCACTTGTGCGTCAAAGCTAATGTCTTTGCATTATAAACTTGTACTACTCCAGTTCTTTATTTACTGACCCCAACTTTTAGGGGTATGTCATGTTTACAAGCATTTCTCTTATTATTTTTTATAAAATAATTACACGGTGAAAAAAAAGCTAGTAGCCAATCAGGAACTCCATTGATGGTCAACAAATGGAATGTGAGTGAATAAAATAGTTGACATGTGGTAATATACAGTGAAGACAATGCAACAAATCTTGTATATGCATGTTGAAGAATTAAAAAGCAATGAAACAACAATGTACCTTCCGGAAAACTTCAGACACGGGACCATCATTTTCAGAGGCAACCAGCTCCTGCTTAACCTTTTCAAATCCCTTAATTATAGCTTGCATTTCTTCTGCTAAAGATTTTAATTGTATCTGCAAGGACACAGGGCTTCAAACTAACATAGTATTACCAAACTACAAACTTCAAACGCTAAAAGACTGATGGAAACCTTAGTTGCAGCCTCAAGGCTAACAAATTCCAGGTGAAAATCTAAAAGTTTTGGTGTCTTGGCAGCTAGGACCTGAGCCACAATAAAACACTGTTGAGATCAATTCAAATTGACAGTTGCTGTTTGCATCAGAAACAAGTGTCCAGTAGTAATATAACATAGGGTTTTGCTAACGAGTGCCCTAAGAGCACTTTTTAAGGTTAGTTAATATACTATAACATTGTATTAAATGCAAAAGTTGACAACTTTATTCATCATTTCCAATGCATTGGGTAAAGATACTACTATATATAGTAACTTTAAAGAGTGCCCTAAAGGCACTCGTTAGCAAAATCCTATAATATATAAAGTGGGTGTAAAAGATAATTCAGACAAATCTTACAAGAAACAGAATGACCTTAATAACACCATAGAGAAAAAGAAAATTAGTTACCAGACCTTGCAAAGATAATGCATTAGCGTCATCTTGCTATTAGCAGCACGTGTATCTGAGAGCTTTAGAAGACTGTCCAACTTAAATCCAACAGCAGAACCTGTATAATAGGAATAATTTGAAACTTCATATTAAAGGAACATGCAACAGTTGATCAGCATTAAATGCATAAAAAACTGACACCACACCTGGAACCAGCATAATGAGGGATAAAGAATTGATTCCAGCATTATGTAAAAATTCACAATAAATGACATAAATGTGGAAACTGGATATTAAAGGACATAAATACATAACCCACTTAAAGCTCTAGCTATGGACAAGAATGTGTTGATGATTTGCACCAGTGAAGCAATCTTCCTTTAATTTAGAATAAGCACTATCAAAAGTACAATTTACTAGACATCTGTGGAATTAGAACCCAGACAAACACCAAGAATATGAGATACCTAGCCACTTCTAAAATTAAGAAACAACAAGGAACAAACATGCAAAGTTCAGAAGAACATGCTTCACTTTTCTTCTGACATCCAAATAACATTTGGCATTTCTTCTAAAAGCAGGAAGTTAGCACATGAGGTCATAAAATAAGCCTTACTAGCATCTGATAGCAACTATCAGAAATAATAAGCATACTTTCAACTCCGAATAGTATGCCCTAGGACTACACAGACCAACAAGGTTTCCAGTTTAAGAAATGCTGCTCAAAATATGTAACTTAACCTCACCTGCATGAGTCTAGACAAACATCAAAGTAATACATTACATGTGGTTTAGCTAGTAAATATTTTCTTTACAAAAGCTTTAATAAGCTGCAGTTCTAGCATCAAAGACTGGAGCCAAAAGGAAAATTGAATATGTCATTTACCCCTTGCAGTTCCTTGGTTCAATGTATTTCCCAGATACAGAATTTTCTTCATGATCTCCTTCAATTTAAGGGAATTTCGAACCTAAATAACCAATAGAAAAGTAGTAAGAGAATGAATGAATAAAAACCGCACTCAAGTCCGTTCAGCAACTTTAATGATATACCTCATCACATGCAGAATTTACAGTGTTTAAGCTCTTTTTAAATTCAGAAATCTGCAGGTGGTAAAAAGTGTAAGAACACAGATCAAACAGGGGATTCAATAAAACAAAAGGGAAAAAGCAAGCAAGACATTAATTATTAAACAATATTGTAAATTTATCAAATCAGATTAACTATGGAGATACTGCCAAACCTGAGAGCCGAACTGAATCTTGAAAGAAAACACTCTTAATTTTGACTCTACTCGTGGCACTTTCATCAGCTCCAAAAAGAACTGAACATGAAAAATCTAAAGCCAGTTAGTTAGAAGTTTTTGCAAAGATGGATCAAACAAAGATGTAATTGGAGAAGCATCCAGGAACTACTTGTTTTAGCTAGATTTTCTTCACAAAAGGAAATGCCCAAACGATCTTGTATTTGCTACAATGCTAACAATAAATCACTGTTCTCTACTGCTTTATTTATCTTCTTAATGTTGGATCAACCAAAATCTAGTAATATAACAGAGTGAAATTGTATCTCTTTCTTTCTTTTCCCTGTTTTTGAATAAGCAAATAACACATATCACTAAAAAGAACCAAGGGAGTTCCAACTGAAGTACAAAGCTAACTTTAACAGAACAAAAGAAATATAAAATCAATAGCCTCTTGCACTACCATTAATTAATAAAAATTAAGAGTATAAAAGCACAGGAGCTTTCTTAAGGGTAAACTTTTTCTCTCCTTCCACAAAAACCACAAAATCAAGAGAGGGATCAAATCTAGCACCGTCTCTTAACTGAACAAACATATACACCCTTCCAAGACCACACTCCTTTCGAAAGGCAAATATGTACTATTCCAGTATCTATTTCAGTCAGTGAACTAGCTTATGACCTCTTAGAATAAGATTAAAACAATAAGTAAACAAAAATTTTTTATAGAAGAACATGATCAATAATCAAATAATGCTCCCTCTGCTTGAAAGCAATGATCCACATCACTAAACTTTAGGGCAACAATCTTAACTGTATTAATGCTCATGAATAATGCTGCATTTTCAGAATGAAGCCATTAATGATGATAATATATCCTTACAAAATGTAATTTATAGACACAAACACATACAGACGAGGAAAAAGAAAAATGATATTAGAGACTAAAGTACTCTTCAACATTGACTTTAGAAAAATTTACTAGACACCAACTCCACATGCCTATCAAGACAAACCTACCCTTCTTCTCAATCCTACAGCTTCTGCTGCTAGATCAACTAAGTTTCAGCTAAGACATTGAGATTCTCATACATTTTTCTGTTATTGCTTGTGCATCTTCCTTGATTAGGCTTTTTATTTACTAGCATTACAGATTCAGCTAGATTCATATTTTAATTCATAACTACACAAAGTGATACGTCACAACCAATGGCTTGGTAAATTTCACTGGCATTACTATCTTCATTAAGGAGTAATCAGGCATCAATTGTTCCAAAAACAATCATAAAATAATAGGGAAAGATAGTAGCTATGACAAGTAAAAACTTCATCTTGGTTTACATGTCCATATCAAAAATGCAAAAAGATAAAAGCAAATCAATCCTTAGACATCAATTACTATCTTTAACCTATAATTTGAAAGAATTTCTCATCGCTAAAATGTCTCATTAAGGATAATGCCAAAGGGTCTTACAAAGTATAAATTAGTGAAGCTTAGAACAAATATTTCTGGATTATTGAAAATAAACACTTAATTTGATACATCTAGAAAACAGAAAAGGAGACATTTAACAAGGATAGAGTAAGTAATATATGGTATAAATGCATACATAAATACAAAAAATCATAGTCTCCTTTCAGCACAAGACGGAAGGGAGGAAAAATGAAGATAACTTGAAGGGGGAGAGGTAAAGGGGGTTTTTAAATGTCTTTCCCTCAAACTTCCTAAAAAACTGACTTCAAATAAAAATGGTAATACGAATCAATCAAAGACACTTTGAATAAGCCAGGATATTATATTTCATGATCCTACCAAAGCATCTCAATTTTAAAATAAAAATCTTAAACCGGATGGCATAAAGATATTTTTTTTATATTGGGGGATGGGGGGGATTTGAACCCAGCTCTTTGAGCAGAGGGAAGCATGCATCAACCATTGAGCCAAATACTAAGGTGCAAAGATATTAAATGGTCAGAATTTACAAGAACAAGAAGACAAAGACAAATCAATTTTCAAAAGTGCATTTGTAACAGGTCAATGGCAATGCAATCTACCAATGTAAGAAACAAGTCTAACAATTTACGAAGTTAGAAGATATGATTAGAGAAAAATTTGCAGACCTGTTCACACTTCCCTAGACTCTCCTTGTCACCAGTGTAGCCCTAAAAAATCAAGAAGGTGAATCACACTAAAGAAGACAAACTAGTAATGGTAAATGGATTCCTACACTAGTAAAAAGCAGTTCTGAATAGCTTAAAATCCAATACTGAATCTACATATATGCTAAGGCTTCACCTTGAGAAGTTCCATTTCCTCTTTAGTTGGACAAAATTTTATGAGATTTTCCACTTGATCAACATCTAATACTGAATCATCCATTGCTAGCACTGCAGCCTGAGAAAATACATGAAGTTGTACATGGTTACTAAACAAATACAACTGACAACCTACAATTTAAACTAAGGAGAAAAAGGAAAACAAAAGAAGAGAGAGAGGATCAATTCAAAGAAAATCCAATTTTCCCCTATGCGTCCACTAATTCAGTCAAATATAGCATGAGAATGCTAAGAATTGGCATTACACCAAAATACAATCAGCTGAAGAAGACAATGGCCCTAAAGAAACCTATGTTACATGGACTTGGGTAGGGGTGTCCGATACGGGTATGTATCCAAGGGTCGGACTCGTCATTTGCTTAAAATTTTGGACACGCGGAGTCGTCTAAAAAGTATCCAAAAATAAGATACGGGTACGGGGATACGTTATCTAACAATGCCACAAAAATATATTAATGTTAATTTTAGATATTTAAATTCAATTTTTTATAATTAATGTTAATGTTAATGTTAATTTTAAATATTAAATATTTTATTTTAATAACTTTAAATCTTAAAATTTTGTAAATTAAATTTTATATGATAAAATACAAGCCCAAAATATAAAAGCCTAAGACTTTCTTTTTTCTTTTTGGGCTGGGCCAGACTAGGCTTTCTTTCCTTTCTTTTTCTTTTTTCCTTTTATTCTTCCTTCTTTATTCTTCTTCTTTTCATCTCCTGCCCACTAAACCAGCGTAAAAGTAAACTCTTCTCTCTAAACTCTCTTCTCCAGCACCCAGAAAATCAGAAGCAGTCGGTCGCCGCCATAGATTCCTTTCTTTCTCCTCTTTCTGTTTCTCCAACTGTATTTGTTAAAAAGGCCTTCAAAAAGTCTAGATTTAAAATCAAAGTCTACGGCAACTACCCAAAAAAATACCAGTCCGTCACTCCAAAGAAAACAGCCCTCGCCGCTGTCAACCTCCACTCCGACGCCGTTAGCCGCCGCCACCTCTCACAGCCCAAAAAGACGAGTCGAAAAGCGCAGCACCGAGTCGGACACATATTCCGTGTCCGCACCCGTGTCGTGTCGTGTCGACACGGGTACGGCACCCTAAAGTGCCGAGTCCATGTAACAGAGAAAGAAACCACATCTCTGGGCACTTAAGTGCAACCACTATCAAAACAACATGAATCAAATAACCTTGTTGTCCTGTTCATGCATATTATGGGGAAAACTGCCATATTCCAAGTTCACATCTATATAAATGAGAATACCATACACACTTCCTCTAGTTGTGTAAAAAACACCAAAAAATGCAAGAACATGACCGTATCCAGCATACCATCATATCAGAAAGTGGCATCTTAACTTTAGTGAGCATAATTTCAGTGTTATTAACCCTCCTCAAGTCAACCTACAATGCAACAAACAAAATTTGTTAGCGATGACACTGGAGAAGGGGGAAATAATCATCATTATTACGATCTTATAAAGTTCCAGATAGATGATAAATGCATAAATTATTTAATAAATTTTCAGAAAGGCATCTTTTACATCAATAACATGTCCCAAAAACTCAAAACAGCAAAACATGAGAACATCAGGGCTATAAATCATAAAGAATGTACATAGTCACAAGAGGACACCCTAGCGGTTAGAACTTGAGAATTTATCTTGGAGGTCTCGGGTTCGAATCTCGGGATGGGTGGGACAGGATTTATGGGAAGAGAGGGTTACCTCCCATTGTATAGCTCCAAAATACTTATGTACCAAAAAAATTAAAGGATGTATAAAGAATAAAAACTCCACTAGTATCTTCAACTTGCAGCTCTTTTTTGAAAATTTCCAAGAATCAGAAAGAGAAGTGTAAGTCATTAATTTGAACCACAAGACAAAGACTAGAATGCCTTTTTCCCATGACAAAGTAGAATCCTGCACTATATGCTTAAAATTAGAAATTCTTCAATTTCTAAGAGTGCAGACCTTGTACTCTTTCAAGCCTATAAGGTGGTTCAAGTAACAGTACCACAATCACCTATAAAAAACATAGATGTATAGAGTTTATTCAGAAAAATGAGATTACCAGGTGGACTACGTCAGCTTTTGATCCAGCTGGCTTGCATTGCCCTCCAGATTTACCCCCTGAATTAGCAGGTTTAGGAACAATTGCAGAGAAAAGAGTCTCAAGCTCTGACACATCAAATTCTGTCGGACTAGGAGAAGAAGGCAATGTCAGCAAATACATATGGGAAATGAATAAACGTAAAAGAGTAATGCAAACATATGATCCCATGGAATCTTAGCATAAATATCTAGTCAGAAATTTATCACTTATGGAAGTGTGCTATAGAAAAACTAAATCATTAAAAGAAGATAAAATACATTTGAGGCCCTCCATGTCTTTGCAATTCATCCCATAAGCTTCCTTGTATTGCCCTTGTGACCTTGCTCCAGTGTAAAGGCTTTAAGGAAGATCTTCGTGGTGCTGTAGCAGCTGCTGGACGCGTTCTTCCTCTCATGTCAGCTGCTCTGGCACCCAATGGCGGAGGTAGAGGAGGTCTAGCGCCAGGAGCTCCAGGTGGAGCTGGAGGGCCAGAACCTCGACCTCCAGGAGGTGGCGGTGGAGGTGGTGCTCCACCCATAGGAGGTGGGGGTGGTGGTGGTGCTCCAAGAGTAGGTGGAGGTGGTGGGGGTGGTGCTCCACGCGGGGGAGGAGGTGAAGGTGGTGCTCCATGCAATGGAGGAGGGGCTCCAAATTCTGAAGGAGGTGGGGCACCAGACATCGGAGGGGGTAGTGGAGGTGCGGGTGGAGTTCCTTGTAAAAAAGGTGGTGGTGGTGGAGGAGGAGGAGAAGCTCTGAGAAGAGGAGGCAATGGTGGCGGAGGAGGTGGGAAAGCTCCATACTGAGGAGGTGGGGTTGGCGAAGCTCCATGTTTAGTAGGCAGCGGTGGTGGGGGGGGAGGTAGAGATGGAGCTCCACACAATGGAGGGGGTGGGGGAGGAGGAGGGGCGGATGGCAATCCATGCATGAAAGATGGAACCATAGCACCTTGAATTGGTGGGGGAGGAGGGGGAGGAGGAAAATTACCAAGTTTTGATGTACCTAATGATCTGACAGGAGTAAGGGGTGGAGGTGGAAAATGTAGTACACTAGGGGCAGCTGAAGAATACCCAGACTTCCAAGGTGGTGGAGGTGGTGGAGGAAAAACCAGTGCAATAGTCTGCTTATTAGAAAATGGGGGAGGAGGTGCCGATGCAGTTTGTGAAACCATCCCAACATTCTGTACATTTGCTGCTCTATAAGGTGGAAGGGGAGGAGTAGGGGAATGGAGAGCAGGAGGTACTGATGGCAATCCACGCATGAAAGATGGAGCCATAGCACCTTGAATTGGTACGGGGGGAGGAGGAGGAGGAAAATTACCAAGTTTTGAAGTACCTAATGATCTGACAGGAGTAGGGGGTGGAGGAGGAGGAGGAGGAGGAGGAGGAGGAGGTGGAGGTGGAGGTGGAGGTGGAGGTGGAAAATGTAGTACAGTAAGGGCAACTGAAGAATACCCAGACTTCCAAGGTGGTGGAGGTGGTGGAGAAGGAAACGCCAGTTCAGTAGTCTGCTTATTAGAAAATGGGAGAGGAGGTGCCAAAGCAGTTTGTGAAACCATCCCAACATTCTGTACATTTGCTGCTCTATAAGGTGGAGGTGGAGGGGGAGGGGGAGGAGCAGGGGAATGGGGATGGGGATGGGATTGGGGAGGTGTTGCTGCAAGAGACATTCTGGAAACAGCATCTCCAATAACTGGCAGGAGAGGAGGTGGGGGAGGTAGTATAGATATTGCATTTTCCTGAAAAGATTGCGAAACCAACAAAGAAGATCTAGGTGGAGGTGGAGGTGGTGGGGAGGGTGAGGGTGAGGGTGAGGGTGAGGGTGGAGGTGGAGGTGGAGGGCTAGGTGGAATAGACACTGATTGCTGCAGACCAGGTAGTGATGTTGGAATTATTGGAGTTGTAGATATTTCTTTTGGAGAGTCTGAAGGCTTCGTAGGGTCAGCCTTCTGACTTTTTTGCTCAAATGAAACATCCTCTGAAATCACAGCTCCAGTAGAGCCCTTTAGGTTGGCACCTAAATTAGATTCCTTTAAAGCCGCACTACTGGAAAGTACAGGCGGTGCACTATTATATCTTGACGGTGGATATGATACATGCATCGAATTGGTATAAGAGCCTTTGCTAGGAAGGATCCACTGAGATACAGCACTAGGTTTTGCTTGCCTTGCAGGAGGACCCTGAGGTTCAAGTTGTTTGCTCTGTGGTTTCACCAGAACAGAATCTGAAGCCGATTTTGGGTCCAGCCCAACCTGTTTCTTTGAAGCAAGCAGTACTTTCTCATATTTAGGTTTGGAAACTGATGTTTTCAACATTTGCTGCAACACCTTAGATTCTGAATTCTTCAGTGGAATGGTGTCTTCTCTATCGTCCTTATCTTCCATCTGTTCCAATTTTCCAAGCACATATTCTGTCACTTCCTTTGTTTCTCTATCTCTCAGCATGTTGATAGTAAATACCACTGAATCGACCTTGATGTCTCCATCATCAACAGCTATTTCTTTCACTGCATTAGTGTCAGAATCCATCTTATCTAATTTGTAATTCACATCATCCAAAGCTGTGTCCTTCACTACATCTATACTAGAATCAACCTTGACATCCTGTTTGTGATTCCCATCATCTGATGCCCAATCTTTAAATGTAGGAGGATTCACATCCTCCCTCCAGATATCTTTCTGCTCTGGCTTGTTGTCATGAACTATCGGACTCACGCCATCCACCTTTCCTTCCAGCGCATCGACTGCATTGCCGAAGATCTCTTGCACCTCAAAAAATTCCTCCGGTGAAGCAATTTCTATCTCATTCCCATCTTCACTTGCCACGACTCTGGTGAGACGAGGGACAACAGCATCAGGGTCCGTAAAAAGTACCTGATACAGATATGAGTATGCATTCAACTCCTACAGCTTCAGAAAAGAAAATTTCAAAGAATAATAATTTTAACCTACCTCTGCTCTAAAGTCCTTTGGAAATTGATCCTTAGCATCCCACAACATATCAATTTCATCGCAGTAGAACATCAAAATATGTTCTCGCACAAACGCTGTGTGAAACATAACTCTGAATATCATCTCTTCACGTACCAAATCTTCATCCAAATGGATGCACTCAAGCACAACATCCCCTTGAATTCGGCAATGAATATCTATTTTCACCAATGCACACTCTTCCTGCAGACAAACCTTATTAGAACATCCCAAATTTTGGTCAACTTATCTTTTCAGTTTCAATTGTGTGACTTAGGCATCACCTTTAGGAAGTGACGAACTTGTTTTTTTGTCTTTGAATTTGAAAAAAGAAGCTTAGAACTTCTATTAGCTGGTGTTTTGGGGTCCTGTCCATAAACACGTATAACTGGCCTGCACCCTTCCCCCCCTTTAAAGGGGGGAAGAACTCTAAGAATTAGGCAATCCAAAAATAGAGGTGTATCTGAGGGAGGCCAATCAGAATCCAAATTTCTTCTAGTAATATACTGGAGATATCTCAACTGGGAAGGCTGAGGGTTCAAAGGAGACAGAAGCTGGAGAAGGTCCTTAGGAGCTTGCTTGTAGACCATTTCAAGAGTCTTCTGCTCACCATTGTACTGTTTTCGATATAACAGAAGACCGGCAAGCATGAAAGCAAGTATGGGCCATCCTCCTCTTTCACAGTGCATCAAAAGCACATTCTGCTGTCCTTCCAGTGACAACCAGCTTTCACTCGATCGAAGAAAGTAATGAATCATTTCAAGCGGCAGCAGTGGACATCCCTCATATTGCCGTGGGTAATCCATAACAGTCATGTCATACTGAGATAAAATATCTGAAATTTGGCTTCGCCTCTCCCCTTCTCTGAAATTAAACACCATGAAAGAAGCATCGGGAAAGTGGTCTTGTAGCTGCGCCACAATCCTACACATATACACCTTGTACTCATCTTCTTCCAATACATCCGTGGAGAAGCAACAGTCAAATACTGCAAAACAACCAACACAAAATTGAATCAAATAAGCAATACTTATTAACCATATGCCTCCAAAAGCTAATATGATATGGTAAGTTCGTAACTGTAAAGTTCATTACAAATGCTCACAAAAAGGGAATTTATTAACTTCCCCAAAACGGAGAAAAACAAATTACAGTTCCAAACAAAAACATCTATATCGAAATGGTACCGAAAATTTTTATGCATTAATAAGGGAGAGATAGCATATCAGTTTCTAAGCTCCAAATGATTTTGTTACAAAGTTCAAAAGCAAATCTATTCAGCAATTCTACTTTAAGGTAACTATTCCGCCCTATTTCAGCTTATCTCCCGAACAACCACGAAAACAAACAAGCTAAAAATACTTAGTTTCTTAATTGTAATAAAATAACCCAAAATTAATCAACAAAACCCTAAAAATCAAGAAATTAAGCAGTGCATTGTCCACAGAAATTAACATTAAATAAAAAATCGAGCTAAGAAATTTGAAAAGAAATATTCCCAAACAGAATCAAAGAATTCAAAAAAACTCGTCTCCATTGGTATTTCTCTCGGTAGGTTAGAATGAAGATGATTTCGACATTTTAAGCTAAATTGAACAATAAATTCAGAAGGGCAAAAAGAAGAAGAAAAGGTTACCGTAGACACGTTCGGAAATCTCGAGAAGCCGATCCTGTGGCTTCCGGTAAAATATGCGTCTGAACAGCGCCATCTGATGGCGCTGTTACTCCCTGATCGGATCCAAAACCCTTTCTTTCTATCACCAATCAGATCATATTTGAATTTGATCCTCCGCTCTTTCAACAAAACCACCAAAGATCCCCTATTCGGATTCTCAAATTCAATTACAATTGTGTTCCTTATCAACATTTGACCCCATTCCGACGTAAAATCAACACAATTTCCGTCAATGCCCTCTCCAAACTCACGAAATTATTCAAATAAATGAAGCTTTTCTTATCACAAAATTATTAAAAATTCAATGTCTTTGCCAAAAGCAAAACGAAACTGTAAATTAGAGAGAAGAAAAGAAAAAGAAATGCATAAATACAAATTTAGCCTTAAAACTATACAAAAAAATGGATTGAATTATGTAAATTGGATATTTTGACTCTATTCTTTTATTAGAATCAAATAAGCCCTCCATTTTTATTTTTATTTTTGTCGAATTGATCAGATTTTAATTTTAACCAAAAGCAATACCATTAACTTCCATTAACAGCCAATTTCCAAATCTGACATGGTACATGGTTGATGATGTGGTAATTCCAACTCCTATATCACTGTTAATATCATCTGATAAGCACAAAATGCCATGTGTCATGATGACATGCAGCAACTAGAAAAAATTCCAGCCCGTTTTCATACGAAAATCCATTGCCATTGCCGCCGGCGCCGCCACAAATCCTCTGCCGTCACTGAAATCACCACCCTTTCACAGCCAAGAAAACACCCCAACGACAACCACACTCAGCCCCAAAACTCTTGTCAATCCATTTCCCTTTTCCCACCACCACCACCACCAAAAAAAAATAGCCAACAAGCACAATCAGCAACACACACAAGACAATAGCAAGAGGAGAGAATATAAGGTTTTTGGGTAGGCTTTTCTCTTACGGTCTCAAGGGGATTTATGTTGTAACAGAAATGGAAATAAGATAGAGGGTGGTTTCCGAAATGTTTTAGAGAGGCGAAATACAAGGCTTAGATAAGGGTTTTAGGCGTTTCCGATTTCGATCTTTGAGAGTTCCCATTAGGGATTCGAGCTGGAAAGAAAGGAATGAAGGAAAGAACAGCGGTGGCAGCTAAGGGTGATAGTGGCGGCACAGCAAGGTTTTTTCTTAGGGTTTTCTGGTTTCATGTTCTTTTGAGGAAGAAAGGTTTGTTTTGAGAGATTCGAGACAAGAAAAGGGTAGTAAAGAGAAAGGTAAAAAGAAAGAAGTGCTTCCGGCGGCTATCGACGACAGAAAATGGCAGAACTGACGGTGGTGGTCTTGAGTTTCGAGATTTTTTATCTCAGGTTTTCGGGGCTTTTTTGGGAGGTTCGGATCAGAGCAGGAAGAAAGGACGCAAAAGAAGTTGTTTTGGTAGTGGTGGTGGCCGCGTCGGTGAACGGAGGAGCGACACTGCGACAGTCAATGGTGGCTAGGGTTTTCTGATAAAAAGGGAAGTGAAGGAGCTACTAGTGAGAGAAGAAGAGAAGAGAAAAAAAAAAAAGAAAATTACAAGTGGACTGCCACATTAGCGCCCACGTGGCAGCTTATGGTTTCTGACTCAGCTAGTCACCTGATGAGGGCTTCTGTTAAGCCAATTTGATACAAAATGATTGTACAAAAAATATTTTAGATAAATTTGAAAAATATATCATCAACAATATAATAATTATTAAATGATGTAATAAGAAAAAATATTTGAAAAAGAAAAATTAAAAATTATTAAAAAAAATATTATGAAGATAAAATTACCCTTAATGATACTTAATAGAAAAAATTACCATTTAACAAGGAAATATTATTTTTTTATTTTTTAAAAATTCTAATTAAAATAAATTTAAAATATGTAATAATTAAGTATTTATTTTTTTAAATTTTAAAAAAAATTAATTTAGAAATTTTTTTTAATTTTTAAATTAAAAAATATAAATATTTAAATATTTATTTATAAAAAATGTAAATTTTTTTAAAATATATTATTTTTTAATTAAAAAGTAAATTAAAAAATAAAAGATAAAGATAAAGATTTTTCATTAAGAGTAATTTTATCTTTACAATTTCCTTCCTAATAATTTTTTTATTTTTTTTTTCAAATAATTCTTACTCATTAGACCATTTAACAATTAGTGTATTGTTGATGATATATTTTTCAAATTTACCCTTTTATTTTTATATTATTAATTTTTATATTATGAATTTATTAAAAAAAATATTTTAACTTTGAGGTTGAGAGTTTTGGATATGATTTATGTATTGTATGAAAAAAAATTATATATTGAGCAAATAATTGGAAAAAAAATTTATATTTATATTAAATTTGTTCATTATTTTAAGTTTTATTCATAAGTTTTTGTTTAGTAAATTATCTAACGAACTTTATTAAATATTTTAGTAAAGGTTACCACTCAAAATTTTAATTGATTTAATAACGAACATTTATTTTCAAATGATTTATTATATTGACAAGTTAATTATATTCAAATATATAGCTAATAAAATAATTATTTTAAGTATTTTAGTAGATGATTATTTTTTATTAAAAGATAAATAAATTATTCATTAGTTATTACAATAATTAGAGTATATAATATTAGATGAAAGAAGTTTTTTTATTTTCTTAAAAAGATAAATATGTTTTTATATAAAGCATTGAAAAATATTAGTAGATTGTGCAAAAAAAAATTAAGAAAAATATAAGATTAAGTAATATATATACTTTGAAACAAAAGTTATCAAAAAAATTTTGATGCAATACATTACATTTATAAACTTAAAATCATAAGATAATTATTGGATGACAAATAAAATAATTATTTTAAATATTTTAATAAATGATTATTTTTTATTAAAAGATAAAGAAGTTATTCATTAGTCATTACAATAATTAAAGCATATAATACTAGATAAAAGAATTTTTTTTCCTTAAAAAGATAAATATATTTTTATATAGGCATTGAAAAAATTAATAGATGTGTGCACAAAAAAAAAATAACAAAAATATAAAATTAAGTAATATATAATTTGAAAGAAAAGTAACACATTACATTTATAAACCTAAAATCATAGGATAATTATTGGATGACAAATATATGTTTTTAATAACATAATACCATATATATATATATATTGATAGGATCCAAGATGGCCCAATATCATAACAATTTCTATATGGGCCAAGATCCAAGAAGATTTAAGAAACATGGCAAGAATGGGTGGAATTCACTTGGGTTATGTTGCAAATTATTCAAAAAAGGCTTCAACATGTAAGATGGACTTGCATCCAAGTTTGGTCCATGTGATTCAAGAACAGAAGGTGGCATATTAAGATGGCTTATTTGGGCATATTTTAAGTCTTGTAATTACTTAGGCATTATTGTCTGGGGGTTATAGTATTTAGGCAGTCTTGTTTTGGGGTTTCGTTTCTGGTAATTTAATCAAATCAATCTAACAAGATTTTGGGGTTTCAGGCATTCTTGTCTTGGGGTTATAGCTTTAGGCATTTTTACTAGGGTTATAATTTTTAGACGATCTTGTTTAGGTTTCAGTCTTGAAAAGTGGTTTAGATCAAGATTTCGTTTCTTGAATTCTTGATCTATTAAAAATTTCTTCTTATTGATTTTTGAACCAAATCTTGAAAAAAAAAAAAATCAAGAATTGAGAGGGGCATTCGAACAGTCTCAAGAAAGAAAAAAAAAGTTCATCCAAGATTTCAATAAAATCAAGAAGTCTCGTTCCTAAAAAAAATAAGAAAAGTGTTCGAACAGAAAAAAGAAGAAAAAAAATTGAAAAGAAGAGAAAGAATCGACATTCATTTTTTTTTTTTTTACCAACCAAAGTTGTTTTGTAGCAACTTTAAGATGTCTCTCACATTATGCGACGAAGTAAAATAGGTTCTACAAGAGATGAAAGAGCTCACCTTATTATTCGGGAGGTTTGTGCAACAAGAGAAAGAAAGATAGAGAACAAAAAAGAGAGGAAAAAGAAAGTGAGGTGGCTGCAAATAAAGAAAAGCAAGAGGAAACAGAGAGTAAAAAAGAAAGTAAAAAAGAAATAGAGGTGGCTGAAAATAAAGACACAAGAGAGGAGTCACTAGTGGAAAAGGAGACAATTCCTA
This sequence comes from Fremontodendron californicum, assembly GCA_030761205.1. Lineage (NCBI taxonomy): Eukaryota > Viridiplantae > Streptophyta > Magnoliopsida > Malvales > Malvaceae > Fremontodendron > Fremontodendron californicum. The sequence goes on along the minus strand of JAULJL010000032.1, from coordinate 2,785,354 downwards.
CCGAGGGAAACAAAGAATTTGAGAATTTTTCTGATGCAAAGGAGAGTGAGGTTCTTATTCTTGATGCTCTAACCAATCTCTTCATATTTTGCCTGTTTCTTTGTCAAAGGATTGTGAGAATTTATTTTCGGAGAAGTTGCAAGATGAGTTGCCACCCATAAGCGGCATTGTGCATCACCTTTGATTTAGTATCTAGCGCAGTCATTCTCACACACAAGGCTAAGATTCGAGGGCGAATCTTTTCGAGGAAAAGGGGAATGATAGGACCCAAGATGGCCCAATACCATGGCAATTTTATATGAGCCAAGATCCAAGAAGATTTAGTAAACATGGCAAGAATTGGTGGAATTTACTTGGGCCATGTTGCAAGTTATTCAAGAAAAGCTTCAACATGCAAGATGGGCTTACATCCAAGTTTGGTCCATGTGATTCAAGAACACAAGGTGACACATTAAGATGACTTATTTGGGCTTATTTTAAGTCTTGTAATTACTTAGGCATTTGGGCCTAACTTATGTAACTTATATAATATGTTCATTAGGCTACTTATTGGACATCCTTTTTAATTTATTATGTTTGGGTTTGAGCATGTTCAGCCCATAATTTAAGTAGTCTTTCTTATTTAGATTAGGACTAGCCGAATTTACACTTGTAATGGGATTAGGAGTGTGCTTGGCTGATTATTAAGTCTTGCACTTAGGATAGGAGTCTTTGGCTGCCAAGGAGTTTCATTTGTATTAGGAGTTCTTAGGTTAGTTGAATTAGGGTTAGTAGGGAGGCTATAAATACTCTTGTTTAGCATCTACTTCAGTAACCATTATTAATCTATTGAGTTTGAATTTATTCAAAGTGAGTGCTTCACTTTTTTTTCGTTCTTGACAAAACTAGTGAACTTATCAAAGAAATCTTTTCTTTGTGGCGTTTTTCCTATCAAATTTAGGTTCTAGAAACAAGTGTTCTTGGGGTTTAGTTAGCTTAGCGAATCTAGGTTCTTTGATCCAAGATTTCTACGGGTTTAAGTTCCATTACCTGAATCTTGCCTTTTTTGGGGTTAGGGTATTTTAATTTGTTAGTGGATTCAAAGGGTTTAACCCCTAGGGTTCACATCATATATGTATATATATATATATATATATATATAAAACATAAAGTAATACTTCACAATATATATTGTTTAATTTTTCTATGAAAAATATAATTAAATTAATGGAGATAAAAAGGATGTGCATGATTTTGAAATTAGTAAAATTGTAAAACAAATTAAATTTAATAAGTAAAATATTTTTAAATTTATAATAATTTAGAAAGATCTCATCATCCATTTTATTTTGACTTTGATAAGTTATAAAATTCAAGAATTCAATTTTCTTTTCCACCAAATTTTGCAAAAACCAAACATAGCTAATTGTTATCTTTTATAGAAATAAGATCCTTAATTGTTGTAATTAATAAATCAAGCATTAATTAATTTGAGCAACCTTAAAATTCAAGTAATAAATTGAACATAATTTTATATTTTATATTTTATATTTTATATTTTATATATTTTAAGTTTTAAGTTTTAATTTTTTATTTAATAATAAATAAAAAAATTAAAGCATTTATATTTATTTTTTGGTCAAATTGGACGGTCAATCTCTCTACTATAATGAACTGCCGGATTTAGTCCCTCTACCTTAATTTGTCATAATCAAACTCTTTATACATTAATTTTTTATTAATTTAGGTCCAATTGATAATTCCCGTTAACCTTTGCCGTTACTGTAATTGATATGGCATTTGACATTTTGATATGGACGTTGACTTTTTTTACTTATTTTTTATCAAATTTTTATTGGTCTGCATTTGATGACATGAAATTATTTTGGTAAAACTTATTTTTTTTTTTAGCCACAAGTAATATATAAAATAATTTTAATAACTAAAAAATAAAAAAAATAATTTTATTTTTGATTAATTGTTTTAAACTTTTTTCATATTTTTCCTTTCTCTCTCAAATAAAAATATTTGTTCTTTTAATTTTCCTTAATCAAACGCTAAAAATTCTCAAATAAAAAAAAATGAACAAATTACAATCACAACTCATCTTTTTAATCGTCTCAAAACATAGAAGAACATAATTGGTCTTTTGATTTTCCTTTTCTTTCCTTCTTTTTCCCTTTTAAATTTCAATTTCTCCACAATCAAGATCAAATTTGTTCACACAAGAAAAAACCCAGAATTACAGCTTTAAGTTTATAAACTTAAAGCATAGGGTTTCTAATCGCAGGAAAAATCCCATATTTCAGAAAAGATTAAAAATCCCAAATTTAACAAATGCTTACAATATCAGTATCAGATTCAATTAGAAAAACCTCAATAAATTATATAAAAATTTACAAACTTTAATGTCGTTGCTGTAAAACTCATCGTTATGACCAAGACAAGCAAAGAGGAAGAAATCCCACTGGGATCAACCCAAGGGTTCTCCCACAACACTCTCGTGAACCAACGGGAGCCCATCAGCCGTCCACCCAAAACCAGCCCCGATACTAACTACAAACAAAGCTGCCACCTCGGCGATAGCTTAATTCGGCTTTTTGTGGAATAGGATAGAAACAACCAAAATTCAATTAGATTTCATCTCAATATCTATATTTACTTTAGAAATAGTGTCAGAATCATTCCCAGGAAGGAGGCCAAGTAGTGGCAAAGGCTACAATGAAGTGAGGTTGCAAAGGATTATCAAGGTGGCTAAGTTATCGAATTTATCCTTCGTTACACTGCATACCTGGGTCAGACCAGCACCTATCAGACCCCTGAGGACGCTGCCTCCATTTGAAATGGACATCAGAGTTGCAAAAAGTGTTGCTTCATTCGACTTTTTACCGTTTGGTTTCTTCTTGTCATCCCTTGTTTGCTCAAAAGAGGACTCGATTTCTCGCGATCGTTGTTGTTGCTGCCATGGTTAGGGTTAGGTCTTTGATTTGAGAATTTTTAAGTTTGCTTCAATTGTTTGATTTGAGAAATAAAAGAAAAATATGAAAAAAAAAAAAAAAGTTTAAAACAATTAATCAGAAATAAAATTAAGTTTTTTTTATTTTTTTAGTTATTAAAATTATTTTATATTTACACGTGGCTAAAAAAATTTAGTTTTTACCAAAATAATTCCATGTCATAAAATACAGACCAATGAAAATTTGATAAAAAGTCAAGTTTAAAAATCAACATCCACATCATAAGTCAAATGACACGTTAGCTACGGTAAAAATTAACGGGAGTTATGAATTGGACTTGAATTAATAAAAAAATTAATGTACAAGGAGTTGATTATGACAAATTAAAGTAGAGAGATTAAATACATCAGTTCACTATAGTAGAGGGATTGATAATACAATTTGACCTTATTTATTAAAAAGTTTCTCCCAACACTTTCTGTTGAAATTTTGAAAATCTTTACACCTAAAAATTTTCAAAAAAATTGTCAGTTGCAATCTTAAATTTTTATAATAGGTTGGATTTAAAAATAAAATTTGTTGTAAAAAAGAATTACTTAAAAAGATAAATAATTGATGATGTTAGATTTTATTTTTAAAATTTTATGAGAGTAGATGGAGATAAATAAGATCTAATCTTATTTAAACTTGTCTTACGTGTTATTAAAAGAACATATCCACGTAAGCTTTCATGTTAGCAATGCTTGCCATGTAAGTTTAAGTTTTCATGTCAGCAATGCTTGTCATGTAAGCATGTACCTTGTTATATTATATATATATATATATATATATATGGTTCACTTAACCGGTGCTTATAGACATTAGTTAAGAATTATTTATTTACTATTTTAGGAAAGGTTTTTGCATTTAATACATTATTTTTATTGAATTCAAGAAAAAGTAATACATTAATTATATTTTTCTTTACATAAATAGCACCTTAACTAGTGCCACTAGACACCGGTTAACATTTCCTATATATATATATATATATATATATATATATGATTTTGGATATAATATAAAAATATGATATAAACATAATACATTTAATAAATATAAAAATAGTGTATATAACATATTTAAATATGATTTATATTATATATTTAATACACATATTTAAGATTTTAATATATTTAATAATTTTTATTATATTTATATTTTCATAATAGATAAAAAAAATACAAAATACGTGACGCATGCTTGAAACCCAATTGGTGAGGTAAGTTCGGCATTATCATCAACCGGAATAAATTCAGTTTATTTTTCTACTTGTTTTGAAAAATCACCACTCAAAAGTTTCTTTTGATTACATATGATTTAATTTATCCTCTAGCTACCAATTCAATTTCAATTTTTTTGTAAACTTATTTAATTTGATTTAGGATGATTATTTTTCTTGGCAGAGTTAGTCAATTTTTGCACAACCATTTCACAATATTCACAAAACCAAATAACGATAATGTTTAATGCAACAAATGGGCCGGGCCTTGAGCATTCTCCCAAGTAAACTTGTCCATGTGACGGCTACTCATCCGACCTGACAAACCCCCGTATTGAATCGAACTTTTACAAAAAAAAATTTAATTCAAACAAGTTCGATTCAACCCGAATTATTGTTTATTAATAAAAAAAAAAATTTAAATTTAATTATAAATAAGATTTTGCTAACAAATATCCTAAAAACACTTTTTAAAGTTATTATAAATAATATATTAATTAACTTTAAAGAGTACTCTAAAAACACTCGTTAGCAAAACCCTTATAAATATTAATATAAAAATAATATTTTAACACTTTTTGAACAACGATATGGGTTTCCGGGTCTAAGTAAGAAAAAAAAAATTCAAATCGCAACCCAACTCATAAACAGGTAAATTTGTAAATATAGATGCATACTCATAAACATTTCCAAAATTCATTCTTTAAGGCTTAAAAAAACCGAAGAACTATCAAAGTAACACTGAATTACCCATATGAGAAAAGAGAAAAGCCCGATATTGATAAGCCTTATGAATCATGAATTATGAATCATGATCATAATATACAAGACTGCTCTCACAATCAATTGGTATGAACCTATACATAGTGGGGTCAGACTTGATGAGCAGAAAGTAAGGAAACAAAAAGGAATTGAGTAGAAAACTTCAATTGAAAGGGAAAAAAAAAGAAAAAGAAGCAATCATGGTTCTTTGCAGAAAGAGACCCAGCAGCCATCCAGGGCTCTCTTCCTTTTGTCTTCCCTTAAAGCTCTATGAATTGTAACATGCAGCCCTACCATCATATTGTAGTTTCCTAGTTTTGTTCTTCACCACTTTTGTGCAGAAGCTTCAACTTGATAGGCATGGCATTGGCAGCCAACTTATCACTTTTGCCCTTGGAGTGTAGGATCCTGAATCACTGCCTTCTGGCCAGAAGCTTCTTCTTACTCGGCCCTTAGGCTTCAGAATATCTCAAGATTACTTCCCAAGTTTTTTACCTGCAATGCGAATATTAGTATAAACCAATGTTGGCCTGTATAATCTTGTTCAACAACATGAACTTATTGAGAAATAACTTTGTGGGTCGAAAGGTTAAAGCCTTGTAAGTATATATACCTATGTTACTCGGATTCGGGTGTGAGTGTCTGACACGGATATGTTCAATTTTTTCTAAGTTTTTTCATATATTTGGATGATCATATCCTCATACCCATGTCTGAATATGTGTCAGACATGGGTGTCAAGGGTACTCCGTACTTCAAGAAAAATGAAGAGTAGGAGCAACATAGGTATATACAGCTTTCATCATTAATCAAGTTCTATCTTATGATTGCTTTAAATAATATTTATGTCACCATAAAGTGGTTGAGAGAAATAAGTGAAAGTTATAACACCAACAATAGCCATCATAAAAGTAAATAATTGTCTAACCAGGTTTTGTTCCCTCACACACTTAATTGTCTCACACTTTCTTCATTTAATGGACTGAAATCAATGGCGTATGACTCTCAACTAATTCATAAAGCCAGCAAACTACAAGGGCAACAGGGCTCAAAGGCAGGCATTAAACTAAAGTGGCTGGCAACAGAAATCATTTATATTAGATAAAAAGAGATTAGTACTAAGTTGTTTCTGTTGTTACTGTTATACCTCTTTGGAACCATGACTTCCGAATTGCTTGGCGAATCTGTCGTTCATGTCGTTCTAACAGTTCATCAACTCTATGTGATTGAGACAACAAAGGACCCGAGAATTCAACCTTGTCCCCTTCATCTTGGTAATCCTGTCAGAACAACAATACATAGTTTGATCAATACAGATATTCTAAAGAAATTGATGTGATGATATCTACTCATTTGAGTTTAGGGGCATAGATAGAAATGGGTTCTTTTTTCTTTATTTTCTTATAGTTTTAACATGAAAAATAAAGACTACATTTACAAAAGTCACATTCTTCTCTCTCTATCTCTTTCTCTGATGGGTATGAAAGGCAGTTTCCTGTTTCATTTTGGTAAGGGAAATTTCAAAACTAGAAAATTTATGGAAAAAATTGATGCTTCCATTTATTTAAATAACATTTTCGAAATAGTCAATTTATGCTTGCGTGACAATTGCCTCACTTCAGCGATACAGTGGCTACCATTACAGGCCAAACCTAAACTTTTCAAGCCTCCAATTTATTGAAGTTCAGTGCAGTTATCCAACAATTTTTTTATATTTATAATTTTCAGAGATAGACTTATTGAATTTCATAACCAAATATTTTTTACCAAAAAATTAACAAAAAAAAAAATAAGATTCAGCCAATTCAAGTTTCCAGAGAGAGGAATAACAAGACCATGATTTCCCCTTAAAATTGACACTGGACTCAGTACTCAGTAGCATTGAAAGAAATGATAAACCTAAATGGATGGAAACTCATCTGCTATAGTAAACCAAGTTGAAGGAAGTAATTACTTTCAGCCCTTCAAGGTTTGGAATTTTATTAAAGTTTCCATTTTCTTAGTTTTATATTGAATTGAAATCATTTTAAATCTAGATGATTTACAAAATTATTCATGCAAACTTGAATTAAAACTGGATAACTGACGTCATGTTATCTGCAAAAGAAGTTTAAAATAGATGTCAAGAACAAAATGTAATTTCTGGTTCTAACATTTACAGACATACCAAATTATTTCTCTTGGCTGCCATTTCCTCTCTTTGATAAAGTGCCAATGATAGCTCTTGTGAGTGGTATCCATCAGAAGCATCAAATGAATCTGGGCGCTCGAACTGGCTCCATTGTTTCTGCATAGCACGCTTGGCAGCTTCATGTGAATCATGGCCTCTAGAATCGGTGCGAACTCCATATATTACATCCCCATTTTCATGTCGTTTTGAATCACAATTATTTCGTGTATGTAATTGAGTAGAAGGTTCTAAAGAATTATATACGTGACCTCTTGAGATAGATCTGCTGTGTGATCTTATGGATGCATCATCTTTTCGTCTTTTGGCCCATGCAAAGCCACTTGATGTAGAAACTTGTAATGGACCAGAGAAAGGAATATCACCTTGGGATGCATGCTTTACATGGGCAGCCTCTTCTAGTGCATCAGTAGATGGATTCGATACTCCCTCGCTGATAGTAGCATTTCTTTGCTTTGAGTTATGGACATGGTTACCATTAATTTTCTGAGAACCTCGAGTTTGTGCAGCAGCATCCTGCATGTGAAAGAAGTTGTATAGAAAATTAGTTTTCTGGGTAACCATTAATACAAACACAGGGGGACAAGGGAGAGAGAGAGAGAGAGAGGGAGAGAGATAGACAGACCTCGACTGGTGCCAATTTACTTATGCCATGGGGTTTTCTTATTGGCTTTCTTGTTTCAGGCTGGCGAACTCTTCCTATCTTTTTCCTGAGAATTCATTGAAGATGATATCAAACAGTGTTAACAGTTAAGTGGTTAAATATGTGTGTATACGGAGGAATTTGCAGATCATCATTGTGCAAGTACTATAACATGCACAAGTTTACTACATATTCTCTAAAACCTCAGAAAAAGAAAAAGATCAAGTACACAAACATCAATTGAGCATTACCATGTTTCATGGAAGCAAATCATTCTATATCTGTGGAAATTTTCATAAATTGGGGGGAGCTATCTTAGAAACTAAATGATACTACTTCTGTTAGATTTTTATGCTGGAATATGAGCATTCAGGTGACTACTAGGTTCTGGCTTGTGCATTTAAATGATATGATAGTATGATACCTTCCAAAACACATAGAATAACTTATATTTGATAGGAAATCTAGCTGAAAAGGAAAAAAAGAATGAAAAATTGGGAAAATATTGAGTGAAATGCCACAGTATTCAATGCAGATGGACTTAACATGGTTCCAGGGTCCAGAAAGCTATCTAAATATGTCTCCATACACACATTTTTTAACAAAGTTCTCACCTCCTTGCCTCTTCACGATGTTTTGCATCTATCTCTTTGCTAGGTGAATATACCGGCAAGCTTGATGGATCACATGCATAAGGCTTTGTTGTGAAATACTGAAAATTGTAGATTAAGAATCAGAATATTGCAAATGATGGAAAATAAAGCTAATTAGAAGTAAAAGATTTGCACAAGCATGTGTATAACACTGGATATTGCATTCTAAAGAAAATGCTAGCTGATATATAAGAACAACAAAGACGAGACAACTTCATAATAATATGGAAAGGACATAGAACTGAAACTTATATGCGAGTTACTTCAGGCCCTGAGTTTATTAAGGATTTTAATTGGTGATATTCCACATTAGTTAAGTTTGGTTAGTTCTGGCCTTATATTCAACTTGAACCTCTCCACATATGGCTTATAGCTGTTATGATAACATGGTATTGAAGCTCGGGTTGTTTGTTGCCATATTATGGATTAAGGATACAACAATGTAAAGATAAACACCTACAGACACTTTTTTTTTAAACAAAAGATAAGCCTAAATACCTGATCTCATTCCCTTATTTCATCCCTCCCAAACAGTGACGGATCTTGATATTTGATTTTGAGGGGGCCAATTAAAAAACTTAATCTATATATATTTCATTTGAGGTATGCTATAAATAGTTAAATCAAATCAATATAATAGTGTACTCTAACAAAAATTAACAAAAAAATATATCAAGTTTTTGATTAATCACAAAAATTTTAATATTATCCATGCATATAATAAGAAGATTATATAAACATATATTTTAAAAAATAAAATAAAAAATCTTAACAAAAATCTTGTTATTTTTGCTTTGTAAGGATGTTGTCAGTGACAAAAAAAAAAAAGAGTGGATTTATAATAAAAATTAAAAAAATAAAGATAAAAGTTAGCATAACTACTAACCAGCAAAAAGAGATCTTTGGGAATCTTACTAGGATCTTAATTTTTAAACTTGATAACTCAAATGTTAAGCACCAAGTTACAAACAAAATTAATTGAATTCGGATAGAAGAAAAAAAGCTATATGAGCGTAATGACAGGAAAATTCTGATTTTACGATATTTTGTTGAAGTCTTGTTGAGAAAGCTAACATTTAGAAAGTTAATTTAAATTCACATGATTGTGATTTAATATTTATAACAAACCAATTAATTTGAAGAGTTTATGAATAATAATTGGTGGGCAAAATAAAAAGATAAATAACAATGTAGTTTAACTTTTTAAAATTATAATGCATAAAATTAAGTTGTAAACAAAAATAAAAAATAAATAAATATAAATTTTATTTTGAGAGGACCAATTTAATTTAATTTATAATATATAAATACATATAAATATATATATATATATACTAAGGGATTTTCAAATTCTTGGGGGGGCCAAGGCCCGTACTGGCTCTTACCACCGTCCGCCTTTGCTCCCAAATGAAATTTCAATGCGATAGCAGTCCACACCCTTACACCAGTAAACTCTTATCTGCCGTAGCCACCTCCTTAACCAGCATACTCTCTCTCCCTCTTCTGCCAGATACTTTCTCTCAAACCTCCCCATCCCTTATTATCCTTAACACGGTAACAAGAGGTGCCAATTCTCAATCCATTTTATTCTTGGAATGAACCACTGCTGCTAGAAATCACCCAAGGCCCAGCCAAATGATGAGTGAAAAGCACTTCTCCCGTGCCTATTTGATGTCCTCATTACATCTTCCTTATCTGGATCTTTTCTGTATGGTGTGTCATTATTTCTGATACACATCCAACCATATTAGGGGCATGTCCATGTCAGACACAGTTACAACATAGACACAAAAGGGGGCATCATGTGCCCCTGCTTCAAAGTTGCCCCCGTCTGTTAAATAATTAGTTGTTTGTTACCCAAATTTCTTGTCCATGTCATAGGCCGTTTGTTTCAATTGTTAGCACTGGACCTAAATGTAAGGGTGTTTAGTGGTGTTATTCTAAGTTTTTACTTAAATTCAGCATTTGTGTTGGCCTAATATTCAAGTTGGGCTACTACACCTATAGTCAATTAATATCAGATTAGATGCTTAATAAGGGTGAACAACAAATTACAGTTTTGAATGAGAAACGATCATGGTGCCATTTGGCATAATTACCTCTGATGCAAGAGCAGAGGAAGCAGTCCCACGCTTGTATGGCTCCACTGAAAGCAAAGTTTCTATTAGGTTCACAGCAGTTGCTGGTAAATCTTTAAAAGTCTCCAGAAGACAACTATCATAAGGTTGTTGTGGTTTGAATATAGTTGCATGAGGAAGTCTGGATTTTTTCCAGTAATCGTCGGGTGGGGACCCACAGAGCTTGAAAATTTTATGCAATTGTTCGACCTGTACAAGAACACCATACTTTCATTAGTCTCAGATATGTGGATCAACAAGAAATTATCTTAAGGACAGCCAGGAAACAATGAAGAGATTGAAGTGAAGCAATGATCATCAGACAAAGCACTCTCATATAGAATTTTCGAATCAAACTTCTAAGATTGATACATTAGCAACAACTCTCAAAAGAATTACTCAATAAAAAGACACATAGGACTGGCATTTCCAGAGCCTCTTTTTGGCAGCAATATTGGTTCCTAATAAAATTTCCTATGCACTGTCAAACTTGTTCAGCTCTTGCAATTGATCCTTTTCCTTATTATGAGGAATCAATTATTTTCGACCGGCTCATCTCAGTAATACAAGTCATTTCCAATGAAATTGAGCTTTTGTTTTCTTTTTAAAGATCCATAAATAGTCTTTGTTGATAATAAAATTACTAAGATGAATATAACGTAAAAGGTATGTACTTTAGCAAGGTGCTTACCTCTGTTCTCCCTTGCAGGATAGGTTTCCCAAGGAGAAGTTCAGCAAATACACAGCCAACACTCCAAAGATCCACAGCTGCAGTATAATCTGTAGAACCCAACAAAAGTTCAGGGGGACGGTACCATAAGGTTACAACACGACTTGTTAACGGTTGCCTGCGCCCAGAACCATAGAAGTTTGCCAAACCAAAATCAGCAATCTTTAGGATTCCTTCGTTATTTACAAGGAGATTCGATCCTTTAATGTCCCGATGCATTATACCCCGTGAATGGCAGTGATCAACTCCAGATAACAACTGCTTCACATAGCATTTAATCTACAAAACAAAATCAATTTTCATTGTTAAAGATGCATGTTTCTATTTTATTAAGGCATGTGAATTCTTCACTAGTTTTTCTCAGCATTATGATGCATTCATCTTTGGGTTTCAGCAAAAAAGTTTAGGTTTTGGTACTCCAATGACTTTGTATCCCAGTAAACACATATTTACTGCAATTTGTATTCCACAGACTTTTGATTCCATCTAATATAATAACCTAAATATATGACACTACGTAGAAGAAAAAAAAAGTCCTCAACAATATGTGTTCTATATACATGCCATCATAGAACATTAGACTAACCTTAGCCACAGAGGCAAAGTGAACAAACCTGTGACTCGCTGAACTTGATGTCAGGACAAGACAAAAGTCCAGTGATATCATGTTCCATGTACTCAAAGACAAGGTATATGCTACCTGAGATTCGGGAAGTAATTATCCCATCCAATTTTATGATGTTTGGATGGTCAAGCCTTCGAAGAATCAGTATCTCCCTCGCCATGAATCGAACACTCTCAGGCTCAAAATTGTCAAACCGCACCTTCTTTAGAGCAACTATCTTTCCACTCTCAATATCTCGAGCTCGGAACACAGTGCTATATGTACCTTGTCCTATCTGTTAAAGCAGTTGAAATTGTACAAGATTATTAATCAAATATCAGGAACGGTATGGCATTCTTAAGACAATGTTGAGAAATTAGAAAATAGAAAAAAAGTTAAAACAAATAAAGAAGTCACAAGCCGAAAAATAAATAATACATCTCAAGTAGTTACTAGATTTAAGAAAACAACAGCTATCTGCCAACCTTTTGACAATAAAAGTTGCTTTTAGCAGAACAAGATTCAAGTTAGTATTGTGAATTTTATAACAAAAGAAGCTTAACAAGTAATTGAAAGGTTAACAGAAACACTACGACGCCCACCGTCATCCAAACAATTCAAAGATCTTCTAAACCTGAAGAGTTAAAAGACTCTTTATTCTCCTTAAAGTACCTGTCACTAACACCTGTGTACACATATTCAGACATGGGTATGAGGATCCAAATATACAGAAAAACTTAGAAAAAATTAAGCATACCCGTGTCAAACATATACCCGTATCAAACACTCACACCTGAGTCCGTGTAACATAGATTAAAAGCATCTCAAAATGTGTGCATGTAACATGCATGATTAACAAGAAATCCTCTGCCTATACGGCATATAATTTTTAAAAAAATTCCTATTGTCTATTACCAACAGTAAATAAATTCACTCCAACCAAATGCATATACAAATTGCTGTAAATGGTTAGGCTCTTCTTGATTTCCAAAAGGTACATAAGAGCAAGAATTGTTTGAAAAGAACGGAATTTACATTTTAAGTAAATTCAAAACATAAACATAAAAGACAATAGGGGAAAAAATCCAGTAAGAAAACATGAAAGAAAATGCTGAGCTCTTTCATTCTTCACAAAAGAATACAAAAAAGGAACAAAATCCCCATTACCCAACAAACACAATGCTCTGAAAGAAACTACACACATCAAGAAAATGACAAAACAAAAACATTAAGCAAAAAAAAAAAAAGAATATTCAAAACCAAACAATTTTCTGACATCCAAAGACAGAAATTTATTGGATAACATGCAAGAAAAAAGAAAATCCAAACCTTCTCAAGCTTCTGATAAGAGTCAGCGTTGAGTGGAACCCAGCCATGGATAGCTTCACCGGCGACGGCACTAAGCCAAGCAGGCCACCCGGCTGCCACCTGTTCACCTTCTATATACTTTTGTAAATTCCCCAACCTCAAACTCAACGAGTCGGATCTCGAACTCGCCCGACCCGACTCACCCGCTTCGCTCCCACTCAGTCCCAACCCACCACCCAAATCACTCACACCCCCACTATTACTATTCTTTTTCTTCTTGCTACCGCCACCGCCGCTGCTCCTCTTCTTCTCAAGCTCCGAGAACCCAACCCGAGACCGACCCGAATTGGTCCCGGAGCTAGCGGCACCCGCATTGTCACGTAAAGCGCCGGAGTAGTCGAAAGCAGGCGTCACCGACACCGCCTGCTTCGAACTCACACAACCCATCAATGGCCGTTGATCATGTGATCAAAAATCAAAGATCCCAACTTTCTTTCTGGGTTTTCTTTTTTGGCGCCAACCCAACCCGAAAAAAGAATCAACAAACACTGGAGGAGGTGAGTTGTAAACTGGATTTCAGGCTTTCAGCTTCTCTCCCTCTCTTCTTCCTTCTTTAAAAAGAAAGAAAAAAGAGATTAAAAAAATGAAGCCTTTTTAGACAATGAACATCCAAAGGCAGAAAAAAAAAATTCCTCAAAATTTTGTATAAATATGTATTTTTTTGGAAGCTACAATTGCGGAAGATGATGGATGGAGAAAGAACAGATTTTAATGTGGCTCCCAAACAAAACACTCTGAAGCTACCGAAATCAACGGAAAGATTGAAATGAAAAAAAGAAAAACCTTTGATGATGTTTTTTTTTTGGGTTGAAAATTTTGGGGAAATTAATGAATAAAATGTAATGTTTTGTTTGGGAGTTTATATTCTTTGTTCTTGTTTCTGTCTGAAAAATTTTAAAAAAAAAATGTTTTCCAACCCTGTTTTAATGAAGTTTGTATGATTCTCTGTTTCTATTTGACAAAATGAGTTCAAATAAGGGCAGAAAAGTTGGCTGGCATTTTACTTCAAGTGGGGTTATTTTTTTATTTTGATATTGAAATAAAAGAAATTAAAAAAAAATACTATAATATGTGGGTGAAAGAGAAAAAAATCTTAAATATTAAATAAAAAAGAAAAAGTTATTTGATGGCTACTAATTAAAAAAAATAGACAGCTTTTAAAATTATTTATTTTTAATTTTTAAAATAATAAAAATATATAATATTTTTATAAATATATTTTTTATGTTATTTTTTTATTTTTGATTTTTATATATTTTTTAATTGAATTGATATCGTTTAATTCGTAATAATTCAATAAAAAAAAATTATATTAGTAAAAATTAATAAACATCATAAATATTTATGTTTGTTTTGAGTAATTTATAATTAATTTTGTGAAACACTTTAATTTTTTAATTTTAAAATTAGAAGTTTGTTTATTCATGATTGTTGGATTGTTGTTGACTAAATTAGGCTTTTGTCTTTGAAATTTTTGAAGTTTGAAATGTTGATTTGACATATACTTTACATATATATCTATACATTTTCTTGCAATTCACACGTAAATAAAAAAAATATTTTTTTTAAATTTAAGATTTAATTCGATTAATTTATATAATTATTTTTTTAAAAATAATATTTAATATATTTAAAATTTCAATATTTATAATTTATTCTCTATCACAAATTGTATTTTTTAAATATATATGTTGTTTTTATAAATATAAGTTTATGGTTTTTTCTTTTATTTTTATATGTTTATGGTTGAGAATTGAGATTGAATTGAAGAAGAATAATAATTGTAGGATTGAAAATTTGAATTTTGTGTTACGTAAGAGTAAGGGGATAGGGAATGGGAGAAAGGAACAATCCATGTCCTACAAAGGAAAGAAAAGGAGACCCCAAATTCCTTTTCAGTTAGGTGCCTAGGTCATGTGAAGAGAGAGAAAACCCCCCAAAAATTAAAATTACTAATAAGTTTCCTTACCTTTTTCCTCGTTCATTCCTAGCATCTTGACCTTTTTTTCTTCTTATTTTTTAGTTTTATAAGTAATAATAATATATAATCAATAATAAAAAATAAAAAATGGGTCCATATATGGGAAAGCTAACGTTTCATTTTCATTAAATGGATAATAATTTATGTATTTATATCGTATTTATATTATTTTTTATTATAATTATATTTAAAATTTTATATATTTATAAATATTTTAATACGTTAATATTTTATGTTTTATAAATTTTAATATATTTATATATTCGTGTTATATTTATATTATTTTTTTATCGTATATTATATAATGTTTTAATTATTTTTCATGTATCTTGTTTTTATTCTTTAATTGTATAATATCCAAAATTATTAAATTTGCATTGTGAAAAGGGATTTTCATTAGGTCGAAATATCGTTTTATCAATGGATATTTATGAATTAAATGCCGAAATCTTTTCACACTATCTATCCAAATGAAACATAAATCAAGACAAAACAAAGCTTCTCTCCAAACTCTATGTTAAGAGCTCAATTTATTTATTTATTTAGTTCTTTCTAAACTCTAATACCAATCCCAAATCGGCTTTTTTATTACAATATAGCCAAAAAAAAAAATTATCAAATTACCGTTACTTTTTGATTATTTCCCAAAATACAGACTTTTTTTTTTTCAGCTGGGAAATCGTCATCCCCCATGGCAATTTCCCAGCGTGTTTTTTTGCAAATTTGCAAAAAAATACCAAGGGAAATCGCCACCCCCCATGGCGATTTCCCTTGGTAATTTTAGCCAATTTTGCTAAAACCATGAAGGGAAATCGCCATGGGGGGTGGCGATTTCCCTTCATGTATATATATATATTTTTTTAATTAATAAACAAAAATTATATTAAAACAATATTTTATTTTAATTTGATAAATTTATTTTTAAAAATTATAAATTAAATTAAAATATTTTTTTTATAGGTTTGGTTATTTATTTTTTTAAAATATATATTAAAAATGTAATTTAATTTATTATTACAATTTTATAAAAAATAAAAATATATTTCTTATTAAAATTTAAAAAGAAGATTATATAAAAAATAAAATTTTTATATCAAAAATTTTATTTTTTATAATTTTGTAATATTATAAAAAAGAAAATTTAATTTATATCAAAAATAATTTAATGATGTAAAATGTAAATAAATTTTTTTTAAAAGAAATTTATCGAGTCACTTTTTTAAATAAAGAAGTTATTTTTAAGTTGGTATCGTAAAATAATTTTTTTAATTTGATTAGTTTTTTTGAGTTGGTATTCGATTAACTCGTGACATTAATTTAATCATTGTTTTTAATAATAATATAGATTGTTACAGTTTAAAACTGGATATTTCTACCCGAATACTTTAAGAAAAATAAAGAGTCGGAGTAACAAAATCTATTTCTTTCAACTGCTTCTCCTTGTCAGCCATGGTGAAGAAATAAAAGATTCATTGCAATACCTGGAGTGAAATTCAAGTTCCATAAGACTTTTGCAATCTCTCTGTCCTATTTGATCTCGTCAATGGCACGTTTGAGCTCTTTTTCCAGGTTATGGGAGCTTTACATCACCTGGAAAAAGAGCTCAAACGTGCCATTGACGAGATCAAATAAGACAGATTGCAGAAGTGTTACGGAACTTGAATAATATAATATAAAAAAACAATAATAATATAATATAAAAAAACAATAATAATATAATATAATATAAAGAATAATAATATAATATAAAACAATAATAATATAAAAAACTATAATAATATAATATAAAACAATAATAATATAAAAAACAATAATAAAATAATATAATACAATAATAATATAAAAAACAATAATAAAATAATATAATACAATAATAATATAAAAAACAATAATAATATAAAAAACAATAATAATATAATATAAAACAATAATAATATAATATAATATAAAACAATAATAATATATAAAACAATAATAATATAATATAATATAAAACAATAATAATATAAAAAACTATAATAATATAATATAAAACAATAATAATATAAAAAACAATAATAATATAATATAATACAATAATAATATAAAAAACAATAATAATATAATATAAAACAATAATAATATAAAAAACAATAATAATATAATATAAAAAAATAATAATATAATATAATATAAAACAATAATAATATATAAAACAATAATAATATAATATAATATAAAACAATAATAATATAAAAAACAATAATAATATAATATAACACAATAATAATATAATATAATATAACACAATAATAATATAAAAAACAATAATAATATAAAAAACAATAATAATATAATAATATAAAAAACAATAATAATATAAAAAACAATAATAATATAAAAAATAATAATAATATAAAAAACAATAATAATATAACAATTTACTTACCTCGTTAAATATAACCTCCGAGATGTGATTTTCTTGTAACCTCAATAGTGAAGCCATTTCAAAATATTGTTGTAGAAAAAAAAAAATTGTAGAAAGAAATTTTTTTTGGTAGAAAAATGAAAAATTTTTGAAAGAAAATGAAAATTTGAATGAGAGGAATGAAAATTTGAAGAAGAGGAGGGGGGTATTTATAGAGGGTGGGGGGTGTGGGGGGAGGGGGGACGTGGGGGGTGGGGGGAGGGGGGATGGGGCAACGGTCATATGACCGTTGCCCTTTTGAATTTTTTTTTTTTTATTTTTTTTTTTCATTTGAAATTTAAAATTTAAAAAAAAAATTCAAAATATTAAATTATAAAAAAACCTAAAATATATTTAAGAATTTTTAAATTTTTTTAAATTATAAAAAAAATATTTTAATTTAATTTATAATTTTTAAAAATAAATTTATCAAATTAAAATAAAATATTGTTTTAATATAATTTTTTTTATTAATTAAAAAAAATATATATACATGAAGGGAAATCGCCACCCCCCATGGCGATTTCCCTTCATGGTTTTAGCAAATTTTGCTAAAATTACCAAGGGAAATCGCCATGGGGGGTGGCGATTTCCCTTGGTATTTTTTTGCAAATTTGCAAAAAAACACCAAGGGAAATCGCCATCCCCCATGGCGATTTCCCTTGGTGTTTTTTACAAATTTGCAAAAAAAACACGCTGGGAAATCGCCATGGGGGATGGCGATTTCCCAGCTGAAAAAAAAAGGTCCGTATTTTGAGAAATAATCAAAAAGTAACAGTAATTTCATAATTTTTTTTTTTTGGCTATATTGTAATAAAAAACCCTCCCAAATCCCAAATGGGAAAATATCTTAATTTTAATTTTTGTTTTTAAGTTTGACATTGACCATTGTTTTTTTTTTTCTTGATAAAAGTACACAACTTTTTCTTTTTTTTTTTAGAGTTGGGATGTGAATAGACCTATTTAAGGTCCGACCCAATAAATTTGATTTATATTGAATTGGATTTTGACATATATTTTTTATTATGGATCGATTAATTCAATTCGAATTATTGTTTATTAATAAAAAAATTAATTTTAATTTAAATATTAATATTAATATAAAATAATTTTATAATATTTTATTATTATTTTAAACAATGATATAGATTTTTGGATCGGATCAACCCAAATGTGAATAAAAAATAAAAGAATTTGAATCACAATTCCATCCGATCCAATTCATAAACAAATTTAAATGGGGATTGGGATGCTCCATAATGGTAGGGAGTTCATATTTGATGATTGTGGAAGGTCTTCTTTTTTTTCTTCTTTTGATGTTGGGAGTTGGGACCACTCTTGTCTGGGCAGTGATTATAGCTAAGATTAATATTACTAATTTTTAGCGAATTAAAATAATTAAACACTTAAATATATCTCTCCAAAATCTTCCCCCTTCCCTTTTAAATGTCTTTCTGCTTTTGGTTTCTGCTAAAGAATAAAGGGGAAAAAAAACAATTGGAGAATCTGTCATTGGATCTTGTGATAAGTTGTGAAAGGAATAATAAGCAACATCTATATGATTGAAAGGTGAATTAAAAATAAAAATAAAAAAACTTGCAAATCAAATTCAAAAGGAGTAATAAATGTTTAAACGGAGGTCAAGACTCAAATAGTAGCTCGAGCAGGTAGACAGTGTCAATGAATGGGATTGAGTCGAGTCTAGATTGGATTGGATCCAAATTTTATATTAATAAACGTTATAATTATTCAAGTTTGATCCAAAGTAAAAAAATATTAATAAAATTTTTTGTTCAGATTCAACTTGATTATGTAAAAGCACTACACAAGTTTGCATAAATCTATTCAAATTTATATACATTATCGATCTCTCTTTAAAATGATCGATCGTTTTTTTAAAAAATATCACTCTCTCTTAAAAAATATCAATCCCTCTTAAAAATTTATATTAGTAATAGTAAACTGGATTGAGTGAGACAGAGTCTGAACAAAAAATATCATGCCTAAGGCTTAGGTCGTTTTTTAAACGGGTTTGATTTTTTTGTCCAACCTTATTTTTTGAACTTAATTTTTCTGTCCAAACATTTTCAAACATTGAGCAAATTTTTGAAGTTAAACGGATAATCGACTCTTAAATAGGTCTACAACAAGGACAATGAGAGTCTTCACTTTCTAAAGAAACATGATCCCACACAAAAGGAGAATGTTGGATTAAGAGAATATCTAAACTTGGCTTCAAGTTATGATCTAACTAGACTTGTCCAAGGATCGGGTTATTGGTCCGATCTAATGGATCGAGTTTGGGTAAAGATTTGAGTAATTCGGCTTGGCCCGATCCGAATTACCATTCATTAAATAAAAAAAATTATTTAAATTTAATTATAAAATATATAAATATTAATATAAAACTAATTTTTTAATATTTCTTGAACAATGAAATAGGTTTTCGAACTGGCTCGGGCTTGATCCGATCAGAGTTTGGATAAGAAAATAAAAAAATTTATGAGTCATGGCCTGACCCGACCCATGAACATGTCTAGATGTAACTGTGGAGACCCGCACCCAACTTGCGAGATAATGTCCGCTTTGACTCGAAGGTCTCACGGTTTTGTCCCACAAAAGGCGCCTCACAAGTATGATTTAAGTCTCTACATATATATCATAGCGGATCCTCAAAGTTTCTCAATGTGGGATGGGGGGTGTTACAAACTCCCCCCCCCGTTAAACCTTGACGCCTTCGTCAAACCCAACACGGAACAGACAGAATCAGGATCACATCGGGCGTTGGGATTCTAGAGGTGACTCCCACCGTGTAGCACTTAGCTCCCGTAGGATTCTAGAGGTGGCTCCCACGATGTAGCATTTAGCTCCCTTAGGATTCTAGAGGTGGCTCCCACGATGTAGCACTTAGCTCCCATATTCCAGTCGGTGATTGTTCTGATACCATTTGTGGAGACCCGTATCCAACCTGCGAGGTATTGTCCGCTTTGACCCGAAGGTCTCAAGGTTTTGTCCCACAAAAGGCGCCTCACAAGTATGGGTTTAAGTCTCTATATAAATATATATATATATATATCATAGCAGATCCTCAAAGTTTTCCGATGTGGGATGAGGGTGTTACAATAAGATTACCCTTATTAATTTCAAATCATAAGTATTGGAAATTTTGGCCTAAATGTTTTGTAGCATGCTTAATCCAACTGAGGGGATGTCGGTTACTTGCTGAGTATTCGTACTCATTCCTTTAATTTTTCGGATTTAGGTATATGGATCTTCGGAGTTTAGTTTTGACGAGAGCCTTTGTTTTCAAGTTAAGTATTTGCTTATAATATTTTGAACGTGAGTAATTTGATATAAGGTTTAGTTGATCTATTAGTTAGTTAGAATATTTTGTATTCTCGATAAAGGCGTAATAATGAAATTTGGAGAGTTGAGATTTTGTAAACTGTAGTTTTAGAGACTTTTTGAGTTGTGATTTTTGATTTAGTAAAATATAAGTTGTTTTGCATACTTGTAAGATTCGTCTAATGAGTATGCGACGTTGTTACGTCTTAAATCCTAGGATTTGGGGTGTGACAGTAACAATATAAACAAAGTTTCAATAGATTAATATTTGCCCAACTGGTATATAACAACAATTCCCGTGATTTGCTTATTAAAAAGTTGTAGTATTTCATTTTTTAAACGCATTTAATTTGAGATTCAAAAAGAGATAGTTGTTTTAATTAATTTTATTTTGTTGGTCTCAAATTTTTGAATTTGAGACTTTCAAGTTGAAATTACAAGGAGTTGTGATCTCATGGATTCAATTATGTGAGAATTATCATCTGCAACTACAATCGTAAAATTCTAATTGAGGTTAGAATTATTAATAAAAAATTAAATTTATTTAATTAAAATATTTAAAATATTTATTTATTTATAATTATGAATTAAGATTTTGTGATATAATTATAAATTACGTTAAAATTTTGTGATAATTTTCACAAAAACGATTTGACGAAATCAAAACTCAATAAAATCTGCCTGTCTCCTTGAAAATAAAATTGTAGTATTTTACAAAGAGAATTCGGATGATCACTAAGGCTGAGGTTGAAGGCTGGAGTAGATATGTTCAGGTTTGGGTCTAGGTAGGATATTAACAAATTTTATGGATGTTTAGGTCCGATTTGGTTTTGATTATTTGGGTTTCATTATTTGCTCAAGCTCTGCCCTAAATGTAAAAGGACAATTTTGATTCTTCCAAGTTCATCTAGATTTTACATAGAAAAGATCAATTTATCTAAGGGATCGATCCATTTTTACATATAAAAATTCTCAAGAGCTATCAAGGGATTGATCCCGTACTCTTTTGAAATAAAAAATTTATCTTGAATGCATAAGGAGATCGATCCCCTTGAAAAATGAACGATTCTTTTAAATATTAATATTATTATCATATTAATATTAATATATAAAATATATAATTATCGGGCTGAGTCGGGCCTAGATCTTAAATGCTTGCTCAAGATTTGACTTGTTTAAAAAAATGAGCTTCTTATTTGTATTCAAATCCTTTTAAAAAATTTAATATTTTTGTCCAAATCTTCTTAAATATTGAAGTAACTTATAAATTTGGAGAAATTTGGAGGGATAACCTCACCACAAGTATGTCTAGACTAAAGTCAGTTACACCCTTTTAGTATATGGATTAATATGGACAAATTTTAGTAATAAATAAAATGGATACCATACACAAAGCACTATGTAATTTTTCTTTATAGCTACTTGTCCACAAAAAGCTGCAAATATTTCATGGATAAAAGTATATATGAAATTCTATATACATACTTTCTTATATATTAATACTATGACACTTATTAAGGGAAAATAGTATTAGACCTGCTCAAGGGTTAGATAATTCGTACTGGATCGAGTTTGAATAGTTGTATTTTTTTATCCAGGTCGATTCGGCCTTGGTCATTGTTCAGAGAATAAAAAAACATTTTATTTAAATTTAATTATAATTTTTTTTTAATTAAAGATGAACAATAAATTCGGACCCACGAACTGATCCGAACCCGTCCAAATATGAGCCTAGGCAAGCAAACAATATTATGGACCGTGGCCCGACCCGACCCATGAGCTAATCTAAATAGGATTTTGATAGTCCAATTTCCTGTGACCTTTTCTTGATTTCCTTTTTCACGAGAGAAATGTTAGCGACTACCCATCTCATTGTTTGATAATTTAATAGACAAAATAATGTTTAAAATACTATTATTTGCAGGTTTAAAAAAGTTTAGGTGAGTGAAGCTATCTTAGTTCAGAGTTAGGGTATTTCATAGGCTTCAAAAATAGCTAACAGTGATACTTATAAATCATCCACTAAGTAAAATTATTAGTGAGACTCGTACCATGATACTTGTCAAAACGCTAATGAATACTCAACTAACTGATCCAACTTACGTTTACTAAAATACTATTATTTATTATCTTTATATCTCTTTTTGTTGGACAAATTGTTCGATTTTTAAATAAAATAATATTACATTTACCATAACTCTTTTTATTATAAATAAATCATAATTTAAAAATATTTATTATCTTATGCATTAAATGATAAATTTATTTAATTTTATAAACGAATTTAAAAACATGACATGTGTCTATGTAATTAAATATGTCAAACTTTATAATTTTCTTAATTATTTAAACTCAAATAAACATGTGATATATATATATATATTTAAATTTACTTGTAAAATTTAAAATTTCTACCTTAATATATAGGAATAGGATCATAACAATTATAGATGTAAATGTAAAGAAAGTGCTAAAAAAAAAGTTAAAATCTCACAATAACCTAAGCTTAGAAAATTTTAAGATCAGATTAATACTACTTTAAAGACATTGCCTCCTTAATTATTTTGGGCAATAATGAAATTATTTGGGTCACTTTGTGACATTGAAAGATGTCATCAACTATAAACAAACAGTGTTAAAAGTTTGGTAGGGATTTGCTTCCCAAAAAAGGGCTTTGAGCCTTTATAAGAAGAAGAAGAAACATGCATGTTTTGTCATCATCAAACTGGCCTCTCTCAAAATAAACAAAGAAAACAGAGACAGAAAAAAAAAAGTTTTATGTCCTTTGGATTAGGCCTGTATGGGTGGAGTAAGGTCGGATCGGGACTTAATTTTTTTTTTAATTTTTTTATTCAATCTGATTAAGATCAAATTTGGATGGTCTAAAAATTTATTTTATTATTAAAAAAATATTAAACTATTATTTTTTATTAATATTTTTATATTTTATAATTAAATTTAAATAATTTTTTTATTTAATAAATAATAATTCGAGTCGGACCTGTTTTAATTATGAAAATTTTTACTCAAATCCAATTTAATTTATATCGAATTTATTAGATTAGACGAATAATCCGATCCTTAGACGGATCTACTTTGAATTTATCAAATGAAGAAGAAATATTTTAAGAGATGTGTTCCTCTCCTCTCCGACAATATGAAAAAAGTGAAAGGAATTTGGGAATAACAAAAAGCAAAGGGCAATGACATCACTCCAACTTCTTAGATCTTTTAATTTTAGACACGATACAAAAATAATATAATTAATAAATATAAAAATAATATAATAAACATAATTATCATAATACGTTTAATATACGTATCATAATCATGTTTAAAATTTGGGATAATGTCATGAATTGCCCCTTAAGTTTATCAAATTTGTCAATGTAGTATCTCTACTTTAAAAATGTCTATTTTGATACTTAAAGTTTACACTCCATGTGCTATTGTAGTACCTGTCAGTAACACCGTTAAAATTGATGATGTGACTTTTGTATCCAATGAAAACTTGACACGTGGCACCATATAAAGATGCCACGTGTACTAACTAAAAAATTATTATTTTAATTTTAAAAATAAAAATAATATTATTTTAAAAATATAATGATGACATGTGGCACCATATAATGATGCCACGTGTACTAACTTAAAAAAAAATTAATAAATATTTTTTAAAAATTTAAGAAATTTTAAAAAAAATTTAAATTTTTTTTTAAAAAATAAAAATAATTAAAATAACTTCATATTTAATTTTTGTAATTTTTTAATAAATATTTTTTAAAAGAATTAAAATAATTTCATAATTTAATTTTTGTAATTTTCAAAAATAATTTTTTTAAAAAAAATATATTTTTAAAAATTTAGATATTATAAAATTATTTAATATTTAATTTTAAAATATTTTATAATTTTAAAATAATTTTAGTTAAATATTTTAATTTTGTTATTTTTTAAAATTTTGAATTTAAAAAATAAAATTTAATTTTAAAAATTATTATTTAAAAATTATTATTATTTTAATATATTTTTTAAGTTTTTTAAAAAATTAGATTTTAATTTTTAAAATAACTTTTATTTTTAAATATTTTTTTATTTTTTAAATATATTTTATTTATTTTTTACAAAAATTCAGATATTAATTTCTAAAAAATCAGGTGCTACCATGTGTCATCACCTGATTGGTCAATGTCATATCATCTATATTTAACGGTGTTAAGTCAAAGTACCACATTGATACACAGTTTGATAGTACAGGTACCACATTGAATATTTTTAAAGTACAGGTACCATATTGACAAATTTGATAAACTTCAGGAGCTATTCATAATATTATCCCTTAAAATTTTGACATATTTAATAATTTGTATTGTCTTTATATTTACACAACTAACACAAAAAAAAATATGAAATACGACATACATATTCAAATTATTTGATCTAATTTTGAGAAATCAACTTATCATTGCATATTTTTAAAAGAACATTGTTATTTGCACACTCATACACACATCATGCTCATTTTAAAAATGACATGAAAGAAAATATGACATATGTATCCGTTATAAATAATGTTTTAATTTAGATAAAAACAAATATTTTTAAGTTTGGAGTTTTACTATTTTAAGTTTAAACAGTGAAAATATAAGCTGTAAATTTTAATATAAACTTTTTTTTTTTTTTTATATATATAATCAATTTGCATGTGAGCTGTGTCACCACTTCTTCTACTCTCATATTAAGGCATAATTGCTGTCTCCCATTATCTAATCAAATATCTACCATGCTACAAAAAAGCACTCAAATGCACTCATGCACCAAAATTATATTATCATAACACAAAAGAAACCCTTTTAGAAAAGTGTAATTTTACACACCTTTCAGTCTTGGACATAATTTTTTTTTTTTAATTTAAATTGACCCAATTTAAATTATTATTTATCAATAAAAATATATATTTTAAAATTTAATTATAAATGTTAATATAATTTTTTTTAATATTTTAATATCATTTTAAATAGTGATATGATTTTTGGATGATCTCAATCCGATTCAATCCGAATTTGGATAATTTTTTTTTTTAAAACGTACACGGATCCAATCCATAAACATGGCTAATTGTGCATAGAGCATTTTTTATCCAAAAAAATGACCATAAAAACTAACAGCATTTTGTAATCAAGTTCCCCTTTTTCTTTTTCCCAATTTTTTTTAACCTTTGCTCTCTGTGAGAAGAACATCAAACAATGTTTCTTTAGTGACATTTTAATCAACCTCTTGACATGGTTTTTAGTGGACAAATTCATATAAGGTAACCACTCTAATTTAATTAAAAATTAAATAGAAAAATAAGAAAGAAAAATTCATTTTTAATACATTGATAATATATTTTTTTAATTATAGAAACAGAATTAAAATATTATTATATGTCTTATTTTTTAAATATACTTTAAAAATATATGTCAGTCTGCTAACTCTATTTATGAAATCTAAAAATTTGAATAAATATGTGAAATAGTTTTTGTAAAAGAGAATCCAAAGTAACCCTTTTAGAACTAACAAACAACATTATAAACCTAAATTAAATTCATCTGTTTTTCTCCTTTGCTGCTTTACAAGTCAAAGAAAGATTTTTCAGAGACATTTAACATCTTGAAATATTGATTGTTTTGATCGACAATATATATGTATAATTTTATTTTTCTAAAATAATTCAAATACATAGATTACTTCAATCTCAGGTTAAAGAGTAAATGTATAAGTTTTTTTTCTTAGTCTCATGAATATGCAAAAAAACTTACATTTCGAAGAATCCAACGAGAGAACAGTTTTACTCAAATTTAAATTCTCTTATTGTCGAAAGGAATTGATTTGAGACAAACATCACTACAGATGTTCATGAATTGGTCCCACTCGAATAACAAAAAAAAATTATTTGTTTAAAGTTTGACCTAACTCATCGGATTTTAAAATTTAAATTACTGTTCAAAATATATTAAAAATATAAAAAAATTATTTTTATAAATATAGTCTTATTTATTAAATAATACTTTAAACTGGACCGAGTTGACTCGAATTTGAAATATTCTATTTTAGACTCGACGTGATTCAAATTGAACCTATCAAACTAAACGAATAATCCAAACTTTTAAACAAATTTAAGCATCACCACGAGAGCATTCTTAGTGGGAGGTGAAAAATCATTCATATGTTTAAATTGGAAAAAAGAAAAAGAAGCTTACTCCTTTCGTCTCTGGCCCTCATGATTGAATAACACTATTTAATATGCATTTTGTCCCAATTGGACAAAGTTTTTTTTTTATTTTAAATTTACTGACAAGTGTTTCAAGATTTTTAAAAAAATTAATATATAATAATATTTTTATTTAATACATTAAAAATAATAAATAAATTTATCAAATATTATATTTAATATAATATTATTATAAATAGTATATTAATTAATTTTAAAAATGTATTAACATGCATAATTAACAAAAACCCTTTAAAAAACTCAAATAAGGGAAAGAAAAAGTGATGAATGGGGTAAGTCAAAGATAGTGGTGTCATAATCCAAATCATTGCACAAAAACCCCACTCTAAAAAAAAGATCAACATTTCCTTCCTTTACCATTTTTTCGCTTACATTTCATCTTAATGTGAAGTGTTTAGTTTGGTGATGGCATTTATATTTGCATTCATTAAGAAATAGGAGAACCCTATATACATTAGGAGCTCTTCCTACATGTTAATATATTAATTGTATAAGTCAACTATAATTAGATTATTAGAGTAATTTTAAAGATTACGATCTAAATTATGATTATAATATTATTCAGATTACGATTATGATATTATACAAGATAAAAAGATAGCGTAGATATCATTAATATCATGTTTGGTAAGAGAGAAAGAAGGAAAAATTATTTTTTTTCGTTTGGTAATTGAAAAATAGGAATAGGGAAGAAAAGTCAATGGGTTTGTATTTTTTTTTTATATCTTTAAATTCAATCCTTTTAAATGTGATAGGAAAATACTTATTCAATTTAAATTAATAATTTTTATTTATTTATAATTTTACTCATATCTTATTTCTTTCTTTTTATTTTTCATTCTTTTAACAAACACAATGAATAAAAAATATTTTTTCTTTTTCTCATTCTTTTTTTCTTTTTCTTTCATCACATTTTTTTCTTTCCTTCATTTTCCTTTCTTCATACCGAACATAATGTAAGAAAAATTATATTTTTAGTTCTTAGGGAGACATCTTCATTTCCATGATTAGAGTTTGAATTCCAACATTAAGATCTCAAATTTAAAATTTGAAGACTGGCTTGAAATTTCAACTATAAGAGGGAGTTATCTTTGATTGTATAGTTCAAAATCAATAAGCCTTTTTTATATAGGGTTTTGTTTAGGGATGATAACGGATCGAATATCTGTAAATTTTTAAATATTTGAATCCGTTTAATTTATTCGAATCTGAATCCGTTTAGTTTATCCGAAATTCAAATCCGTTTATTATTCGCTTACTATTCGAATATCACTATCCGAATCCGTATTCGATTTAAAGAGTAATATCCATCACATATCCGAATTCACTAAATATTTGAATTTATTAAATCATTTTTTAAAAAATAAAAATATAAAATTAAATAATAACTAAATATGTAAATGGATATCGGATTCAGATATCTGAATCCATTATTTGCATAAATAAAGCGGATTCGGATAACGAACTTGGATATCCGACACTATCTAAACTAAAATTAAAGGGGATTCGGATAACAGATATCTAAGGATTCATATCCGAATATGCTCCAAATAGTAAATCCAATATCTGAATCCGCAAAATCCGAATCCGCAAAAACAGATCAAATAATATCGGATATCCAATTTTTTATTATACGTTTTCGTCTCTAGTTTTGCTATCGAGTATCTTTAGGGCATTCTTTTAAGATTAGTTAATATACTATTTTTAGTAATAGCATTGTATTAAATATAGTAGTTAACAATTTTATTTATCATTTTTAATGTATTGGATGGAGATATTATTATATATAATAACCTTAAAAAGTACCCTTAAGGTACTCGTTAGCAAAATCCTATTTTATATATACAAAAAAAAAAAAATCTACTTACACCAGTATAAAATTAATTAATTTTATACTTTTTTTCAATCATTGATCTATATTTAATCCAATGGCTAAGAAAACTCAGCCCATTATTGATCATTTAATTACATGTTTTTCCTCTTTTCCGTTCAGATTCCAAATAACGTTCCTGTTTTTCATCCAATGGCTTAAATTTTGTCAATTTTCCACTTTTCTTATTGCGAATTCAACTAACATATTTTATTTTTGATAGAATGACGAAAAAAATGTTGAAAAATCTTCAATCTACATTTAATTCCACAACTAACAATTTTCTTACTATGACTTTAAGTCTTTAACCTCCCGGAAAAGACTTTGTTTTCTCCTTGTTAGCTTTGAAAGAAAAAAAAAATGTTAACGAATCTCTAAAATATTTTTTAAAATTATTATATTAAGTTATTATTTTTAATATATTTGAATTAATCAAATTAATTACTGTATTGAATATAAAGAAATCAACCGATATTTATAGACACCAATTAAAGATTATTTTATTACTATTTAAAAAAAATTGTATTTAATATATTACTTTTACTAAATTCAAAAAAAATAATTTATTAATTATACTTTTGTTTCTATATATATTACCTTAATCAGTGTCACTAAAAATTGATTAATATTTTTTTAATGTAACAATAATAGTAACTTAATTAATCTTAACAAATACCTAAAAATACTCTATAAAAAAATGCAAAGTTATGAAAAAAAATATGTAATTAAATGGTCAATAATGGGTTGAGTTTTATTAACCATTTGATTAAATGTAGATTAACGGTTGAAAAAATATATAAAATTAATTAATTTTATATTAATGTAAGTGAATTCTTTTATATATATATATATATATATATATATATATATATATATATAGGAGGGATCTACTTATACTAGTGTAAAATTAAATTAATTGTTCGATTTAAAAAAGTTTAACTATTTGTTCGATTTAAAAAACTTTCAACCGTTAAATATATATTGAAAAAGGCAGTATTCTCTATCGGTATGATAGAGATATCGGATTGATTCGAAACTTTACGTGCACAACGAGTACAATTATATTGTTAAATTCAACGGTTGATTTGTTAAAATATAAATCGTATAAAAAGTAATGAAAATGTGTAAAACTAATTTAGTTTTATACTATTGTAAGTGAATCTCTTATATATATATATATATATATTATATTGATACAATCTTTCAAATTATTATTACCCTAATAATGATAGTAAATGAGGTAATTTAGACCTGCTCACGGGCCGAGCAACCTGCCCGGCCCGACATCGGATTACTGTTCATTTAATAAAATAATAATATTTTTAAAATTTAATTTTAAAAATATTTTAAAAATATTTTTAATACAATGAACAGTAAATATGGACAGACGGACTGGTTCGGCAGGATCCAAGGCTAGGCCTGGGCAAAGAAATAAAAAAAAAGGGGCCGCAACTGGCCCAGCCCATGAGTACCTCTAGGTATTACCAAATATACTTAATTTGATATATAATTAGAGATGTTAATAGATCGAATTTGAACGAATAATTCGATTCTTAAACAGGTCTATAGATAATTACAAGCATAGAGATTCTTTGCAAAAACTCAAGTGCTGTTTGAAAAATGAAAATGCTATGCATGCTTCTACAAAGAAGGAAAAAAAGAAAGTAAAAAGAACAAAATTTAACGGAAAATTTCTCACTCTTATCATTTTTTATTTTGTTCATATCACTTTTGTCATCTTACCTCCACTATGATTTGGTCAAATACATTTTATGCTTGAGAACAATAAGAATTACACTACTTAAGGAGTTATATTTTGTTTGCCAGCTTGTGTCATTATTATTAATCATTACTTATGAAATTTTAAACCCTCAAAATGGGATTTAAAAAAAATTCAATTAATAGATATTTATAAACATCAATTAAAAATTATTTTATTATTATTTTAATTTTTTTTATTTTTAATATATTATTTTTATTGAATTAAAAAAAAATAATGCATTTATTATTTTTTTTCTATAAATATCAAATATTGATTAATATTTTCCTTGAAAGAATACGATTAAAAGGTTCTTATAGATACCAATTAAAGATGAATTTTGCTAACGAGTGTCGTTAAGACACTTTTTTTAATCTAAACTTAACTTGTCCTTAAGACACTTTTTGAGGTTAGTTAATACTATTTATAATAATAATGTTGAATTAAATGTAATTGTTGATAACTTTATTCATCATTTTTAATGCATTAGATAAAGATATTACTATATATAATATAGTTTGTATTTGATACATTGATAGTGTATAAGTCTCATACACTGTCAGTGAACCACAACAAGACACCTCATTAATGAGTAAAATAAAAAATAACGAAAGACTTATAAATAAATATTAATTAGGTATCTTGTTTCTTTCTATATAGATTTCTATATTTATTTATAAGTCTTTCACTATTTTTTATTTTACTAATTAATGAAGTGTCTTGTTGTGGTTCACTAACAGTGTATGAGACTTATACACTGTCAATGCATCAAATATAAACTCTTTATAATAACCTTAAACAGTATACTTAAGACACTCGTTAAAAATTATTTCCCTTACAATGACATGAACTTGGGACTGGATGAGTGAAGATTGAAGAGTCTGAGGTCATTTTGCATTACTCGTGTAATTTAAAAAGTCTACTGGTGTTATTATGTAAGATAATTTAAAATTCGCATCCGAGCTTTTAGCTCAATAATTAGTGCATAACTCAAAAAGAATATAATTCGAATCCTCCGTCTCCAAACTATAAAATATATATATATATATTTTCTGAGGCCACCCCACCACATGCTAAAGACTTTAGGTGGGTGTGGTTGGTTGAGGTGGGGAGTCGACCTTTTCCATCCACTCACACACAATTTCTTCTTTTTTCTATGAGAATTAACAAGTTATGTCAGTCAATATCCAATGAATTTATGAAGCATCTCTCAACTTTTTTTAACTAATCTTTTATGCCAAATTGTTTCTTTCATGTATTGCGAGCTAGTTATGACTTTTTAGAGCTCTTCTGGAAAGGAAAAATGTGTAAAGAATTTGTTGTTTTTCTCAACTTTGGGAACATTTTGGAACATCCACCCTCTTGACAGTTTAAACCATCTGTCAAATTGATTGACGTTTTTCAGCCATTCACTAAGACCGGAGTTGTTGATGGCGGGGTTAAATTTTGATCGAACTTAAATATTATATCAATATTATATATATTTATTTAAATTTGATCCGATTTAAAATATAAATCTCAAATTTTATCTAAATTTATTCATATTTATAGATGAGCAGTCGAAATGTAGACCTCAAATTTTGTCAAAGTTCAAGTCCATATTTCGAGTCTAATATTTTTATTTAAATCTTCTCAAATATCAAACGGACCTTCAAATTTAAACGAATAACCCGATCCTTATACAAATATATATGCAAGTCTTTTTTATCAAGAGCTGACCAAAGAAGCAGCGGCCCCTCGAGCTGACTTTTGAGACTTCGAACTCGAAATGATGAACCCAAAAACAACAAGCGGAGATCGAAGACTTCGGAGGATTCTGTTGGTCAAGTTTAGATTTTGAAATTCGTGTATTTATATTATATTTATGTATTTTTTATATTATAATTGTGTTTAAAATATTTTATATTTATATAAATTTTAACGTGTTAATAATTTATTTTATTTAAATTTTAATATATTCATGTATTCATGTTATATCTATATTTATTTTTATATATGTAATCGTATCGTATTCAATATTATTAGATCTAGACTCAAGTCATTGCCATATCCCACATGTTCAAGGCTATTTGATGATTATGGTAACATACCTAATTCCATTTTTTTTTTGTTAATTCTTTCTTGTTCCAAGCCAAAGACATAGGATAGAATTAGCAATTTGTATATACATATTGTATTTTATATTTTTTTATGTCAATCGTGAAAAATTAAAAGGGCAAGATACATTTTGTTTTTATTCGTCGAGTATATAGTATTGTAACTGTGAACTTATAGTGGTGATATATACAAGAATTATTTATAATAATTATCTTAAATAACTGCTGAATATTATTTGGAAAGTTAAGATATATTGTTTTATATGATTAGCATGAGATTGACTTGGAGTTTTTGATAAGGATGACGATTGATGATTTGATAAGTGTTGGGTGTAAAGAGTTTTTACAAATTATGTAAATATAAATATTACATAAATTATTAAATATGTCATATTATATTTATTAGATTGTTTTCATATTTATTATATGTATTGTGTTCGTCTAAAATTTTCGTATTATATTCAAAATTATTAAATCTACAAAAAGATCATCCCACTTTAATTAAACACTTAGGCTCCATTTGGATGGGCGGTGATATTGGCTCCGATGAGGTTAAAAATAACGGTGGTAGTGAGATTAGTTACTATAGCGGTGAGATTGGGTACTGTAGTGGTGAGATTAAAATAAGTGGTGGGATATGTGTTTGGATTCAAAAGTAGCGGTGACGTGAGATGAATTATAGTGAGAAAAAAATGACCATTAAGGACATTAAATTAAAATGTGTATATAATGAAACTTTTAAATTATTTGATATTTATAAAATTAATAAAAAATTTAAATTAGATTTATATCAAATAATAGTTTTATTAATAAATATAAAAATTTAATAAAAGTGATAATAATATATTAAATAATATTTTCATATTTATTTTAAATTAATTCTATAATAAAAAAAAATATTTATCATATTAAAAAATATTTTAAATTTATTAAATAAAAAGAAAAAAAAGACTAGGTTTTTTTTTTTTCTACACTATACCTATAATCATAAAAAAAAAAGGGTATAATTGACAAATATCCTCCCACTGGAGGGCATTATTCTCCACTGGAGCATTATGCTCCAATGGAGAAATAAGTTGCTAGCACGATGAAACTGTGCTGGCCATGAGATCCAAACATGTCATGCAGCTTGATTGGGATAAAAAAATGTCGTTGTGTTTGTTTTCAAACGGAGTCTTATTGAGAGTTAGAAATATGAAATATTGATGCACAATTCAACCCACCTTTGACTAAGCAACACTCCCACGCAAAATACACAAAGAAATGGAAATGAAAATGACATCTCATTACATCAAACTATAATCAAGGATATGATACACATGTTTTTTTTCTACAAAGGAGGCTTAGATATGGGATTGCAGATACTGAGATTCGAATCTCAGATCTGTTAGATGCTACCTCATAAAGATGATTGCATGTAGACCTGGTAACTTTGGACACGATACGATTACACGACATGAAAAAAATAACTAAAACACGACACGAAAAAATAACATGAACACAACACGAATACACGAATGTGTCAAATTTTATATAATACGAATTATTAACGTATCAAAATTTATATAAAAATATAATACCTAATAAACACAATTATGACACATGAAAATACATGAACACGATACGAATATACAGATTATCAGATCTAACTCATGAATTAATTGAACTAAGCTTCAGATTTCAATCTGATACACATATTCAATCAGTGGCCCCGGTGATTTGGGGAGATTAAATTTCAGTTAACATTCCAATAAAATGAACATGTTTTCATGATCAGAAATGCAGAATCAAAACACATGCAGCTTCAAATATTCCTACGACTTCTACAGCAATATATAGCTCTAGTTTGCTATAAAGGTTCTTTATCATACGGCAATTTGCAAGCAACCAAGTCGTCTTTTGACTTTTATTTTCCAAGCATTTAAGCAACAGTTCTGCAACGACACTGATTTCCAAGTCGAGTTTGGGATGGCAGCGGATCAGATATCTATTTTTTTTTATAATATTCGAATCAGAATTCACAAATCTGCTTTAAAATTCGAATCCGTTTATTATCCGCATTAAATCCGAATATTACTATCCAAATCCGAATTAAATAATATTATCCGTCAGATATCCGAATTCAATAAGTAAAAAAATTAAATAAAAATATAAAATCAAACAAAAGTTAATTTTAAATTCAAATAAGCGGATAATGGATTCAGATATCCAAATCCGAATCCGCAAAAATAAGCGGATTTGGATATCCGAATCCGTTATTCATGCAGATTCGGATAATGGATATCCGAGATTTCCTATCCACATTCGTTTCGAATCCGCTGTGGATAGTAATTATAATATCTGAATCTGAATTTTATCCAAGAATCCACAATATTCGAATTTGCAAAAAGCAAATCAGATAATTGCAAATATCCAAATCCGTACTATTTATTACCATCCCTAGATCAAGTTACATCCCATAAACAGCCATTTCTATAATGTCAAGCTCCTTATCTAGTAAGAAGTACATCTGAATTAAGGTAGGTAAATACTTCAAAATTGAAATGATAAATTACTTATGAAAATTAGAGATATAAAACCATTATGTAACAAGATGGTTATTCCAAGAAAATTTTGGATAGATTGTAAGGCAAGAGCTGCCTTATTTATGTTTAAGGAAAAAAAAGGATGGGATGTTCAAAAGCTCAAGAACGGTCTATATAATACGAATTATTAACATATTAAAATTTATATAAATATATAATACATTAAATACGATTATGATATGTGAAAGTAATATGAACACAACATAAATATATATATATATATTGTCGGGTCTAGTTTATAACAGTTAAACTGCTTTTCCTGTTATTTTTTACTACTATATAGGGTTTTAAACCACTTAAAACCATGTACTTTCTAGCTTAAAGTTCTAAATCCCACTTCCATCACCCAAAAATTAGAATCCAAACTGTTAGGGCTGTAAATGAACCGAGCTTGAACGAACAAGCCTTTGTTCGTGTTCGTTTATTTATTTTTGAGCTTGTTCGTGTTGGGTTCGTGTTCGTTAAGGATTTTCAAATTGTGTTCAAGCTCTGTTTGTTTAAAATTGAGTGTGTTCGTGTTCGTTCATTTAATGTTCAAGAACAAGTTCATTTAATGTTCACAAACAAGCTCGTGAACATTAAATGAACATGTTCATGAACATATAATTGAACATGTTCGCGAACAATAAAAAAAAATGTTCATGAACAATAAATACACAAACAAATATAAAACAAGTCAATTTTATATTATTATTAAATATAAAATAATAAAATACAAACATAATTAAATTAAATTTATTACTAAATTATTAAATTTAAGTTATTAAATAATATTAATTATATTATAAATAAAATACAAATAATAATATTAATATTAATTATATTATAAACGAACAATAAACGAATATAAACGAGTTTTAAACAAACTAATAAACGAGCTTGAAACGAACCATAAACGAGCTTGTTCGTGAATATAAACGAACCAAACACACATCTGTTCGAACTCGGTTCGTTTAACAAACGAACATTAAAATTGTGTTCATAATCGTTTATTTAGCTTAATAAACGAACATAAACGAAAAGAAATCGAACGGTTCACGAACGGTTCGTCGAACGCTCTGTTCGTTTACAGCCCTACAAACTGCCACATACCCACTTCAAGGCTGCAATTTCTCTTTTCTTGGTTAGCCCTAAATCAATAATTCCATACTTCTTCTATTTCTTTCTTTTCTAATTGAATGCCTATTGGCCAGTTGCAAATACTTCAGAATTTCAAGTTTGTCCCTTAGGATTTTAGCATTTTTTTAAAAAATCATTTTTGGTTGAAATGCTTGAATCTAGTTCACTCATGGTTAGTTCTGAATCAGAGATTTAAATAGTAGTCGTAACACGACGCTATGATCGTTATTTTGCGATTTCGACTTCTTTCGCTGTTATCGCAATTGACCGTGATAGCATTCATCACATCTGTAACCACAATAAACGCGACACGAGCGAAAACATATCCTCGACCGCAATTTAAATCTCTAGTTCTGATTCTTTTTGTACTTTGCAATCTGTGAGATCTGACTCAGACTAAGTTCTTGAAGCTATTCAAAAGGCAGCTTTTTGTTTTGTGAATTTTCAAGTTGTTGCTGTTTTCATTTGAGAAAAAAAAAAAAGTGAAATTGCATGCACTTAGAGAGAGCTTTTGTTTATGTACACTGGCCAAGGAAATTTCTTTTCAAAACTATGGTAATGTTGTGAGAATGTGAAACTTGAATGCTTGAACTTTGAAGATGCGCCAGTGGCAACAAGAAAGGTGAAGATTATGACAGCAAAAACTAAAATGAGTTCAACTGGCTGATTCAACAGGTTGAATAGGGACTTAATCTCCAATCAGTTCTAAACCTGTTCATCGGCCGAGCAGGTTATAGCTCAATTTTTTTTCCCTCTTATTCAAGTTTGGGTCGAACTGATTCAAAAATCGTTTTATTGTTCATACATATTAAAATATTAATAAAATTATTTTTATTTTTATATTAATATTTATATATTATATAATTAAATTTAAATAAAAAATAATTTTTTATTAAATTAACAGTCATTCGATTCAGATCGACCCATATTGAAAAATATGTTTAGACCCGATCCAATTCGAACTGGATCTATTGAATCAAACGAATAATCTGATTTTTGAACAGATCTACTCTTCTTATAAAAAGAAAGAGCTGCTTTTCTTTTTCTTCTTCTCTTTTTTCAAGAAAAAAAAAGCAATGCCCTTTGAGAACAAAAAGAATACTAATCAATCATGCCTTACTAAAGGTGTTATCGAGTCGAGCCAAGTTCAAGCTATAAGAAATTCGAGATCGACTCGAAATTCGAGGCTCGAAAATTTGTTCGAGCTCGGTAGGATTTTACTTTTAAAGCTCAAGCTCGATTCGAGATAAAAATCGAACTACTCGAGCTCGCTCGATGAGGTTCGATTTGGCTCATTTATCTAGTAACAAATGAGCTCGATTTCCATGCTCGATTTCAAACTCGATTATTTGTGCTTGAGTTCAAGTACGAGTTGATATTTTTCAATACTAATTAAAAATAAATAATATATATTAAAAAAAACTCGATTAAGCTCGTGAACTATTCAAGTCAAGTATTAGGATATAAATTCGACTTGCTCGAACTCGATAATGATCGAGCCGAACTCGAGAATGACCGAGCCGAACTCGAGTAATTTGCTAGCACAAATATTTTATTTACATCCATACGCCTACTTCCCCGAAGTCTTCCAATTCCAAAAATACCCATATATTAATCTAATTTTCTAAAGCAATATTAGATTAAGCAAATAGAGCATAAACTGACACCAGAAATCATGATCCTCAAAAGAAAGCTTCGTGAAAGAGTATGAGAGATCTGCCACAATTCGGCGGATTTTGACCCATTTGCACATTTATATCTACATAAACTAGTATTTACTATCTACAGCAACAGCAAGCTCCACGTAAAAGCACAAAAATTTAAAAGTGAAGTTAATAGCATCGATAGTCTCCAAAGTTTATGATATATTTTATATTGATTATCAAATTTTAAAACGAATTAATCAGATCTTTGATTTTATAGTTTTGTATCAATGTGGTTCTTCTGTTAGCAAAACCGTTAAAATATGCGTTAAATGACAGATGACATATGACGTGTAAATTATAAAAATACCATCCTGCTAATGTGATTATTCTTTTTTTTTCTTTATTCTTTTTCAAAATTTATATATATTTTTTTACAAATAAATACAAAATATAAAAATAATTATATCATAATTTAAATGATTTTTTAAAAATATAATTAATTTATTAACATATAAAATATTTAGTTAAATTAATTTTATAAAAACGTAACAAGAAATTTTTTTATTATATTTTTCTTTTTTCTCCTTTTTATAAAAAAAAAATTATATTATAATTTAAACTAATTATATAAAAAATAATAATTAATGAGAAATAAAAAATATTTATTTACATTAATATTATAAAAATATTTTAATTTTTTTTGGGGTACTTTTTTCTCTTTTTTTACCTTTTTCTTCTTTATAAATAAATAAAAATAATTTAAATTATAATTTATATTAAAATTTCAAAAATAAAATAATTTATAAAAATATAATATATTCATTTACATTAATTTTATAAAAATTAAATTAAATTTTATTTTCCTTTTTCTAATTTTATTTTCCTTTTTCTAAATAAATTATTTTTTATAAAAATAAATAATTTATAAATATAAAATATTTATTTACATTTATTTAATTAAAAATTTATATTTTTTATATCGACTCCAATGTTGAAGTCAAGGCGATAACTACCTTGACCGAATCTGCCATAAAGCGTCAAATCAGACCCTCATTGATCTAGTGCCAGGGATCAAATTTGGCCTATTGCAATGCCTATCGAGCTTTATGAATGGTATTCTGATTCTTCGCAAGATTGAACTGGTGGTAGGGATTCAAATTTTTCTTTGTCGATCGACGAGAGTGATGCACCCAAAAGAGTGTATCTTATTTAACCTTGCACTAAAAAGATAAATTGTAAGTATAGTAGTTAGCAAGGGTCGAGTCCTCAGGGATTGGGTTTTAGTTTATAAGTTAATAGTTTAAAACTTAAATTCAAGAACAATAAAAGAAAAGGGGTTTTTGAAGCCAGATTTAAACTAAAGTAAATAATAAGAAGAAGATGCAAGGCGGTATAACCAGCCAATAAAAATATATATACTAAATTAGGCGGTATAACCAGCCAATAAAAGTAAAACAAAGTTAATATACAAATTAGGCGGTATAACCAGCCAATAAAAATAAATATACTTTTAAAAATAAGCAAACTAGAAAAGTAAGAAAACAAGTAAGTAAGAAGAATCAAATATGAAAAATATGGTTAAGGTTTCATTCTCCACCACTAGACATCATTAAGAATCAATTTCAGATCTATCAATATCAACCAACTATCAAAGTTAACAACCGTAGATAACAACAAGCTCTGTTATCCCAATCTTTCCTTAGTTTGTCGTTAAATAGAACAAGCTCTCTATTTAATCTCTAACCATTAAACAACCTAGAATAAGCTCTCTAAATTCAATTTAATGGCAGCTTTATGATGAGAAAGATAGGTTGATCTAAGCAACAAACACATAAGCTCGGATTGTTCAACTTAGGTTATGTTCCACTTTGCAATTATTGAAAACTTGACCATAATCATTAATCACAAATTGCCACTTATGAATAGGAAATCAAGACAATTACACGGATCAAGACTCCTAAACTAGCAATAGATAATTATCAAAATCTATCTAGTTGTACACCTAAACAAATCAAGACAACATCATGAACAATTCTTGTAGAAGAACATAAGCAACTTTGATAGAAAATTAATGATAGATAGAATCTGAAAATCAATCACAAAACATGTCTAGGGCTTTGAAATCACCCTTAACCAAATAGAAGTTTAGCCTAGCATAGGCATTATAAACATAAAATTAAATAGAATCTAAGAAGAAAATAAAAGAAAGAAAGAAGAAGAAGAAGAATATTAATTATCCAACCTCTTGCTCTTTCAAAAGAAAAAGAAAACTAGAGAAAAGAAAGAAGAAGAAAACTTAGAGAATTTTATTACAATGGCTAATATCCTACCTATGTACAATATAATCCTCTACAATCATCCAAGGCCCTCTATTTATACACATTTTGGAGGGCTAAATGACAAGAGACAAGCTTTACAAATTTCAAAGGTAGGTATAATAGGTGGGTGCATTTTTCTAACAATTTTCGTCATATTGTATGACCATTTTGATCAGCCAACTTGATGGTCGATTTTGTCAATCTTGGAGGCCTGATCTGATCACATGGTCTTCTAGAAAAATGTTCCCCTATGAGTTACTGATTCATAGCCGTTGGAATCAGCTCATTTGCTGATGTGGAGAAGAAGATATGGGCAAAATACGAAAACAGGTCAGCACAGACGTCATTGCACATCAGCCAACTTGATGGTCGATTTCTTCAATATTGGAGGCTTTATCTGATCACATGGTCTTCTAGAAAAATGTTCCCCTATCAGTTAGTGATCCATAGCCGTTGGAATCAGCTCATTTTCTGATGTGTATCGGACGATATAGTAAAAATGCGAAAACTGCTCAGGACAGACGTCATTGCACATCAGCCAACTTGATGGTTGATTTCGCTAGGCAAAACGACTCCGTTTCAGGAAGTGTAAAACATGAAAAAGATAGATATGCTTCTTAACTTTGCACGGTTAAAATTTCAGCCTTATTGCTTCAGTGAAACTCGAGATATAGCTGATATAGCAAAAGCTGTCGGAACTGGAACTGAACTGGATTTGCCCTTAATTCCAGTAATCTGAAATCACTCAAAAAAACTTGTGAAAAACACTAAATTACATAAAAATATAAAAGTTTATAAACACAATTAGACTAAACAATAATAACTCGTATTTGACACAAAACAATAATAAAACATAACTAAAAACTATATAATTATACGAGTTATCACACCCCCACACTTAGATTGTTGCTAGTCCCTAGCAACGACTCAATAAAAATAAAATAAGAAAATCTAATCTAATCCATTTTCGTAGGAAATCACGGTGGCACTTAGCATGTGACACAAGCCTTTAAACCCCTAGGTGTCCCTAGTGGACGAGTTTAGTCTCGTGAGGGTTTACTAGAACGATACCCACAAACATTGAAAAACTAAAATATAAATAAACTACATATACTAAAAATATTTACTCCTAATCCTTTCAATACAAATTAGAGACAATCTTTGAACAAGTCTTATAAACTAATCAATAGCTTAAAGAATTTCACAAAAAATCATACTTGAATGTAAATTGTTTGAGTTAAGCCAATATTAACATAACATATTTCAATCAAAATAGTGCATATTCAAACTTAATCTCAACTACTCACATGGGATACCCTCATGATTTTCACTCTTTAAAGTAGTGGTGAAGTGTTTACACTCAATCAATCTCATGAAAACAGTTCTACCATATTCTTGCTTGTCCACCTATTCTCCACTATTTAGATCATACAACTTCATGAATCAAGAGGTCTTTAATCAAGGTTGTAATGGGGCCAAGGGGTTTGTAATGTGGTTGAAGAACAAAAGGATAAAGATATCACAAAGGTTCCAAAGAGTTCATAAAGTTTCGAGACATAAAAAGATCATACAAATAAAACTTCTCAAAACTCTTATAAAGCACATAATAACATAGGCTAAATATTCATGTTGAGCCTTTGCATCATTCTAACCAACTTTGTAACATCTTTTTCTTTACTTTAACTAGAAGTTCAAGAGAAGATTTTTTTTTTTTGTTTTTTTTTATATGAGAATGTATTTGACAATGATCCCTTTCTTTTTCTCTTGACTTTTTTTCTTTCTTTTCCCCCCACACTTATTTCTTGTTTCTAACCCAAATTTTCAATAAATCTTCTTTGTCTTTGCAACTTGTCTCAAAACATGCTAATTCATCTTTTGGAACAAAGGTAAAGATATAAGTATATTTAGGTTAGGGACAAGTTATGGTTACCAAAGATATAGCTTATTCAATGTAGGCTCAAATTGGTTCACTAAGGGTGTGTTCTCTTGGAACATTAATAATGGATGGCTGTTTGGCTCTGGTTATAATCCTAATGCCTCTATCATATTCATGTTGTCACATGTATCAATATAGTCTCAAACGGTTTAAAGCAAGTTCTAGAGAATCATGTAATCATAAGAGCACTCAAGAAAGAAATTAGATTGATTTGTATAATGCATCAATCATTATAGGCTCAAAAACTCACAAGGATGATTATACAAGTCAGATTAAGTCTAAACATGCTTCTTTCTCAATCAACATATCATATTAACATTGGCTCATAAAAAGGTTGACATCAAGCTCAATTCTCATGAAAATCTTCTCACTAATAAACTGTTTTAGACTTATGCAATTCATATCTCATCATATTATTGCAAGTAACTAAAACACACTAAAAATAATAATAATAATAATAATAAAGACTCACAAAAAAAATAGTAGACAAAAATAAAAGAAATCCTAAATCATTCCCCCCACACTTAATTCTTACATTGTCCTCAATGTAAGTCTATTAACCCAAATGAAAGAATCATGTGTAAGAGAAAAGAACTAATAACATAAGAATAGGAACAACTAAGACTCAAAACAAAACAAACTCATGCAACCTAAATAATCCTAAAATACTAAACAAAAATTAACAAGTAAACATAAAAAGATTAAAATCAAACTGACAAGGTATGTCTCAAGTCTCCCTTACTCAGACCTCGTTCAGAATGAATACTTCTAGATTGCTTAAAACACAACAAACTTTTTTTTTTTTTTTTTTTTGAAAAGAAGAAATCAAACTTGACAAGGTATGTCTCAAGTCTCCCTTACTCAGACCTTGTTCAGAATGAATACTTCTAAATGGCTTAAAACACAACAAATATTTTTTTTTTTTTTTTTTTTAAATTAG
Source organism: Fremontodendron californicum (assembly GCA_030761205.1). Taxonomy (NCBI): domain Eukaryota; kingdom Viridiplantae; phylum Streptophyta; class Magnoliopsida; order Malvales; family Malvaceae; genus Fremontodendron; species Fremontodendron californicum. The sequence continues at coordinate 2,741,777 of JAULJL010000032.1, read as the reverse complement.
CAAAATATGTCCCTTACCCCATACTAAAATATGACATTGTCCCCAATGTCAAATTTTAAAGGTAGGATTTAGGAGATATTACCTGCAGAGGTTGCTAACCATTTATTATAACTGAGACACAACAAACAAAATGTTAGATAATGTCACAAAGACAAAGTGCAATCCACTCCTTGCTCGTCCATATCTCTTTTTCTTTTTCCGAGCGTTTGCGAAACAACCGTAGCAGATAAATACTCATAAGCTTGGAGCTTTTTGAGTAAATCTTCAATGGTTGTAGCAGAAATTATGGTTCTCCTTGCCTCTGAAAACATGAATCCATTATCCACAGCATTATCTAAATATGAAAGCAAATTACTAAAATAACCATTAATATTAAGCAAACCAATGGGTTTCTTATTTGTGACCAAAGATGACCAAGAAGCCACGCAAGCTATTTCTTCCAATGTACCCAGACCTCCTGGTAAAGCAATGAATGCATCGGCAGAATGGTACATGATTGTCATCCGTTCAGGGATACTCCAGACTTGTATTTCCTTACCCACGGTAGGTCCACAAAAACTTGTGAATAGTTTTGGCACGATTCCTAGAACTGGACTTCCTCCGGCGTGTGCTGCTGTAGCGACTGCTCCCATTAAACCCGTACTACCGCCTCCATAAATCAAGTGGATCTTTTGTTGGGCAAGTATTACTCCAACTCTTATGGCTTCATCAGCAAATATGTTATTTTTCCCTGGATAAGCACCTCCAAAGACACAAATTTTTTTAATGCGCTGGGATGAAGTACTTTCCATTTTTTTTTCTTCGAGTGCCTGAAAGAGAATGAGTACATGGTGTAATACATAGAGGACTCAGTAGTGAATCAGACAAGAGTAATAATGTCGCCGAAAGTGTATCTGACCTGTCAGAAGAAAATGTTAACCTAACAAAAGATTTTTGCGTGATTTCAGGAAGAAAATCAAAAAGAGAAGAAAAATCAACCGTAAAAGACAAATAAAAAAAATTGAGAATAATTACACAAATCGAACAACACGTAAATTAAACCGAAATGAAGTTATTGCAAATCAAACCAAAAGCTGAGAAGTTATTTATTGTAGTTGTGATTGTGGCTCACATCTTCCTCTGGGTTTACGTCCAGAAACGGCTTAAACGCCTTCTATGAGTCGAGGATATGCTTCCCATCCAGTTTTCTTACAAGCTGGCAAACAGGGTCTTTTAACATCAGATTCCCAAGATGTTGCCATTCCCTTTGGAATTGCGGCCATAAATCAAGAATTTCTCTTTGTACGTCTCCACTAGGATGCGTCTCAAGAGAAAGTTGGATATTACCCAAATTCTCCTTACTCAGTCCATCCTTAATGAATTCAATTTTATCATCTCGATTAGAGGACGGAATCCCAATAGAACGACATTTACCATTACACGTCCATCGTGCACATTTGTGGCAATTTGAACTCATGCGCTTTGCTCGTCGCTTCTTTGCAAAAGTGCTTCTACCTGTACCTGGTAAATGCAAAACAGGAAGATATTCATCTTCACGTACCTTGGCTTCAATTATCCAACGTATGTCTCCAGGAATCCCTTTGTGCATAAGCATTCTTAATCTTTCAAATCGAACTTGGTAAAGCTTCAGTAAAATATTTCGAGGAAAGGGAGGAAATCGTTTCTGCAATCTTGTGAGAATATCATCCATCCTGAAAAAAAAAAAAAGATAAATTGAAAGAGAAATTTATATACAATATCAGTTTTGTGGGTAGCTGATGGAACCGACTTAAATAATCACGGAGTACCGTTATCCGCCATTTAACCGGGGTTAAAAAAAATAAAATAAAAATTATATTTACATCTAGTTATTTTAAAAACAAGGATCAGAAAGAAAAACAACCTAAAAAGACTCAAAAACAAAAAACTCTAAATAAAATCCTAAATTACTAAACAAATAAACATAAAAATAAATAAATAAAAACAATAAAAAATAATAAAAGGAAAAGGAAAAGAAAGCAAATCTGAGTATGGCAGGTTGGTAATTTTTTCATTAATTGGACTGCCTTCCCAATTAGTACTGATTTAAGTTGTCCAACCTAACCAACACCCCTTCTTGGCTTTTTAGGCTTGTTAGGCTCATACATGAAACTTCCCAAATTTGAACGTTTGATAGGAAGCTTTCTTTGCACAAAACTGGATGCATTCTCCATTACAAGTATTATTCCATCATCCTTTGTGGTGCATATCTCATCGAGGAATGGAGCATATGTTGGTACTTGTTGAATGGCATCCACAAACAAACTGTTTAAGGTTTCCAGCATGTTTTGTTCATGTTCTTCCTCCTTGAACTTTGCAAATCTACTAGGAAAAGGTGGAGAAGAAACATTAGTAAAAATTGGAATCTTAAACGTTACCTCAGGTGCTGAAATACTCTTATTTGGATTTGTGGCTTCATTATCCTCAAGAATAGAATCCATCTCTAATTTTGTCTCATCCTCATCTTGTTCATCATTCTTCAAGGTCACAATAGTAGCATTCTCCTTTGGGTTAATCATCGTTTGGGCAGAGAATTCTTCAGATCTTTGTGCTACCCATACCACCATACTACTAGCCAATAGGCTCATTGATAACTCGTATAATTATATAGTTTTTAGTTATGTTTTATTATTGTTTTGTGTCAAATACGAGTTATTATTGTTTAGTCTAATTGTGTTTATGATCTTTATGTATTTTGGTGTTTTTCACAAGTTTCTTTGAGTGATTTCAGATTACTAGAATTAAGGGTAAATCCAGTTCAGTTCCAGTTCCGACACCTTTTGCCATATCAGCTATATCTCGAGTTTCACTGAAGCATAAGGCTGAAATTTGTAGCCGTGCAAAGCTAAGAGGCATATTTATCTTTTTTATGTTTTACACTTCTTGAAACGGAGTCGTTTTCCCTAGCGAAATCGACCATCAAGTTGGCTGATGTGCAATGACGTCTGTGCTGACCTGTTTTCGTATTTTGCCCATATCTTCTTCTCCACATCAGAAAATGAGCTGATTCCAACGGCTATGAATCAGTAACTCATAGGGGAACATTTTTCTAGAAGACCATGTGATCAGATCAGGCCTCCAACATTGACAAAATCGACAATCAAGTTGGCTGATCAAAATGGTCATACAATATGACGAAAATTGTTAGAAAAATGCACCCACCTATTATACCTACCTTTGAAATTTGTAAAGCTTGTCTCTTGTCATTTAGCCCTCCAAAATGTGTATAAATAGAGGGCCTTGGATGATTGTAGAGAATCATATTGTACATAGGTAGGATATTAGCCATTTTAATAAAATTCTCTAAGTTTTCTTCTTCTTTCTTTTCTCTAGTTTTCTTTCTTTTCTCTAGTTTTCTTTTTCTTTAGAGAGAGCAAGAGGTTGGATAATTAATATTCTTCCTCTTCTTCTTTCTTTCTTTTATTTTCTTCTTAGATTTTCTTTAATTTTATGTTTATGTTTATAATGCCTATGCTAGGCTAAACTTCTATTTGGTTAAGGGTGATTTCAAAGCCCTAGACATGTTTTATGATTGATTTTCAGATTCTATCTATCATTAATTCTCTATCAAAGTTGCTTATGTTCTTCTACAAGAATTGTTCATGATGTTGTCTTGATTTGTTTAGGTGTACAACTAGATAGATCTTGATAATTATCTATTGCTAGTTTAGGAGTCTTGATCCGTGTAATTGTCTTGATTTCCTATTCATAAGTGGCAATTTGTGATTAATGATTATGGTCAAGTTTTCAATAATTGCAAAGTGGAACATAACCTAAGTTGAACAATCCGAGCTTATGTGTTTGTTGCTTAGATCAACCTATCTTTCTCATCATAAAGCTGCCATTAAATTGAATTTAGAGAGCTTATTCTAGGTTGTTTAATGGTTAGAGATTAAATAGAGAGCTTGTTCTATTTAACGACAAACTAAGGAAAGATTGGGATAACAGAGCTTGTTGTTATCTACGGTTGTTAACTTTGATAGTTGGTTGATATTGATAGATCTGAAATTGATTCTTAATGATGTCTAGTGGTGGAGAATGAAACCTTAACCATATTTTTCATATTTGATTCTTCTTACTTACTTGTTTTCTTACTTTTCTAGTTTGCTTATTTTTAAAAGTATATTTATTTTTATTGGCTGGTTATACCGCCTAATTTGTATATTAACTTTGTTTTACTTTTATTGGCTGGTTATACTGCCTAATTTAGTATATATATTTTTATTGGCTGGTTATACCGCCTAATTTAGTATATATATTTTTATTGGCTGGTTATACCGCCTTGCATCTTCTTCTTATTATTTACTTTAGTTTAAATCTGGCTTCAAAAACCCCTTTTCTTTTATTGTTCTTGAATTTAAGTTTTAAACTATTAACTTATAAACTAAAACCCAATCCCTGAGGACTCGACCCTTGCTAACTACTATACTTACAATTGATCTTTTTAGTGCAAGGTTAAATAAGATACACTCTTTTGGGTGCATCAAATTTTTGGCGCCGTTGCCGGGGATTGTTTTCTTTAGTTTATTTGTTACTTGGTTTATTCTTATTTTCAGTTCTAATTAGTTCTATTTTCTTGTACATACAAGTTTTTCTTATCAAATTTTGAAAAAAAAAAAAAAAAAAAAAAAACGATGGTATTGAGCAATCTAACGCTTGAAGAGTTGGTGGCATACATGAACATGGAGAATCAACAAGCCAATCTCACCTTCCCAGTTCAACAATTTGCCATGGGAGGATGTCAAGGCCATCAAGCGTTCCAAGACCAACAGTATGATCATTACTCAAACACTTATCATGAGGGATGGTGGGATCATACTAATTATGGCTACTCGAAAAATTACCAAGAAGTAGATCCTTATGCCAATTACACTCATCCATCTAGCTTCAATCAATCATGGTCCCAAGAACCAGATCTTTTTCAACCACCACATATGACTCAAAACTCAGGTACTTCTTTAGAAGATCTTGTCTATTCTCTTGTTACTGATACATTGCAATTTCAACAGGAAACAAGGGCAAGCATCCAGAGTTTGGAAAAGCAAATGATCCAATTGACTAGTAGTATGGTGGGATGGGTAGCACAAAGATCTGAAGAACTCCCTGCCCAAACGATGATTAACCCAAAGGAGAATGCTACGATTGTGACCTTGAGGAATGAGGAACAAGATGAGGATGAGACAAAATTAGAGATGGATTCTATTCTTGAGGATAATGAAGCCACAAATCCAAATAAGAGTATTTCGGCACCTGAGGTAACGTTTAAGGTTCCACTTTTTACTAATGTTTCTTCTCCACCTTTTCCTAGTAGATTTGCAAAGTTCATGGAGGAAGAACATGAACAACACATGCCAGAAACCTTAAACAACTTGTTTGTGGATGGCATTCAACAAGTATCAAAATATGCTCCATTCCTCGATGAGATATGCACCACAAAGGATGATGGAATAATACTTGTAATGGAGAATGCATCCATTGTTGTGCAAAGAAAGCTTCCTCTCAAACGCATAAATTTGGAAAATTTCATGTATGAGCCTGACAAGCCTAAAAAGCCAAGAAGGGGTGTTGGTTAGGTCCAAAACACTAACTCAAGTGTTAATTGGGAAGGCAACGCAATTAAAGAAGAAATTGCCAACCTTCCATATTCAGATTTGCTTTCTCTTTCTTTTCCTTTTCCTTTTTCTTTTCTTTTCTTTTATTATTTTTATTTTTATTGTTTTTATTTTTATTTTTTATGTTTACTTGTTAATTTTTGTTTAGTATTTTAGGATTATTTAGGTTGCATGAGTTTGTTTTGTTTTGAGTCTTAGTTGTTCCTATTCTTATGTTATTAGTTCTTTTCTCTTACACATGATTCTTTCATTTGGGTTAATAGACTTACATTGAGGACAATGTAAGAATTAAGTGTGGGGGGGAATGATTTAGGATTTCTTTTATTTTTGTCTACTATTTTTTTCTTTATTATTATTATTATTATTATTTTTGTGAGTTTTAGTTCCTTTTTAATACAATGATAAGATATGAATTGCATAAGTCTAAAACAGATTTATTAGTGAGAAGATTTTCATGAGAATTGAGCTTGATGTCAACCTTTTTATGAGCCAATGTTAATATGATATGTTGATTGAGAAAGAAGCATGTTTAGACTTAATCTGACTTGTATAATCATCCTTGTGAGTTTTTGAGCCTATAATGATTGATGCATTATACAAATCAATCTAATTTCTTTCTTGAGTGCTCTTATGATTACATGATTCTCTAGAACTTGCTTTAAACCGTTTGAGACTATATTGATACATGTGACAACATGAATATGATAGAGGCATTAGGATTATAACCAGAGCCAAACAGCCATCCCTTATTGATGTTCCAAGAGAACACACCCTTAGTGAACCAGTTTGAGCCTACATTGAATAAGCTATCTCTTTGGTAACCATAACTTGTCCCTAACCTAAATATACTTATATCTTTACCTTTGTTCCAAAGATGAATTAGCATGATTTGAGACCAGTTGCAAAGACAAGGGATATTTTTTTGGTTAGAAACAAGAAATAAGTGTGGGGGGAAAAGAAAAGAAAAGTCAAGAGAAAAAGAAATGGAATACTGGAAAATACATTCCTATGTAAAAAAAAAATATATATGAATCATCTCTTGAATTTGTGGAAAAAGAAAAAGATGTTACAAAGTTGTTTAGAATGAAGAAAAGGCCCAACATGAATATCCGGCCTAGGTGACTATGTACTTGTAAAGAGTTTTGAGAAGTTTCTTTGTATAATTTTTTTTATGTCTCTAAACTTTATGAACTCTTTGGAACCTTTGTGATATCTTTATCCTTTTGTTCTTCAAGCACATTACAAACCCCTTGGCCCCATTACAACCTTGATTAAAGACCTCTTGATTTATGAAGTTGCATGATCTTTTAGTGGAGAATAGGTGGACAAGCAAGCATATGGTAGAAGTGTTTTCATGAGATTGATTGAGTGTAAACACTTTACCACTACTTTAAAGAGTGAAAATCAAGAGAGTATCCCATGTGAGAAGTTGAGATTAAGTTTGAATATGCATTATTTTGATTGAAATATGTTATGTTAATATTGGCTTAACTCAAACTATTTACATTCAAGCAAGATTTTTTGTGAATTTCTTTAAGCTATTGATTAGTTTTTAAGACTTGTCCAATGATTATCTCAAATTTATATTGGAAGGATTAGTTATAATTATTATTTTTAGTTTTTCTTATGTTTTCAATGTTTGTGGGTATCGTCCTAGTAAACCCTCACGAGACTAAACTCGTCCACTAGGGACACCTAGGGGTTTAAAGGCTTGTGTCACATGCTAAGTGCCACCGTGATTTCCTACGAAAGTGGATTAGATTTGATTTTCTTATTTTATTTTTCTTGAGTCGTTGCTAGGGACTAGCAACAATCTAAGTGTAGGGGTGTGATAACTCGTATAATTATATAGTTTTTAGTTATGTTTTATTATTGTTTTGTGTCAAATACGAGTTATTATTGTTTAGTCTAATTGTGTTTATGATCTTTATGTATTTTGGTGTTTTTCACAAGTTTCTTTGAGTGATTTCAGATTACTAGAATTAAGGGTAAATCCAGTTCAGTTCCAGTTCCGATACCTTTTGCCATATCAGCTATATCTCGAGTTTCACTGAAGCAATAAGGCTGCAATTTGTAGCCGTGCAAAGCTAAGAGGCATATTTATCTTTTTTATGTTTTACACTTCTTGAAACGGAGTCGTTTTCCCTAGCGAAATCGACCATCAAGTTGGCTGATGTGCAATGACGTCTGTGCTGACCTGTTTTCGTATTTTGCCCATATCTTCTTCTCCACATCAGAAAATGAGCTGATTCCAACGGCTATGAATCAGTAACTCATAGGGGAACATTTTTCTAGAAGACCATGTGATCAGATCAGGCCTCCAACATTGACAAAATCGACAATCAAGTTGGCTGATCAAAATGGTCATACAATATGACGAAAATTGTTAGAAAAATGCACCCACCTATTATACCTACCTTTGAAATTTGTAAAGCTTGTCTCTTGTCATTTAGCCCTCCAAAATGTGTATAAATAGAGGGCCTTGGATGATTGTAGAGAATCATATTGTACATAGGTAGGATATTAGCCATTTTAATAAAATTCTCTAAGTTTTCTTCTTCTTTCTTTTCTCTAGTTTTCTTTCTTTTCTCTAGTTTTCTTTTTCTTTAGAGAGAGCAAGAGGTTGGATAATTAATATTCTTCCTCTTCTTCTTTCTTTCTTTTATTTTCTTCTTAGATTTTCTTTAATTTTATGTTTATGTTTATAATGCCTATGCTAGGCTAAACTTCTATTTGGTTAAGGGTGATTTCAAAGCCCTAGACATGTTTTATGATTGATTTTCAGATTCTATCTATCATTAATTCTCTATCAAAGTTGCTTATGTTCTTCTACAAGAATTGTTCATGATGTTGTCTTGATTTGTTTAGGTGTACAACTAGATAGATCTTGATAATTATCTATTGCTAGTTTAGGAGTCTTGATCCGTGTAATTGTCTTGATTTCCTATTCATAAGTGGCAATTTGTGATTAATGATTATGGTCAAGTTTTCAATAATTGCAAAGTGGAACATAACCTAAGTTGAACAATCCGAGCTTATGTGTTTGTTGCTTAGATCAACCTATCTTTCTCATCATAAAGCTGCCATTAAATTGAATTTAGAGAGCTTATTCTAGGTTGTTTAATGGTTAGAGATTAAATAGAGAGCTTGTTCTATTTAACGACAAACTAAGGAAAGATTGGGATAACAGAGCTTGTTGTTATCTACGGTTGTTAACTTTGATAGTTGGTTGATATTGATAGATCTGAAATTGATTCTTAATGATGTCTAGTGGTGGAGAATGAAACCTTAACCATATTTTTCATATTTGATTCTTCTTACTTACTTGTTTTCTTACTTTTCTAGTTTGCTTATTTTTAAAAGTATATTTATTTTTATTGGCTGATTATACCGCCTAATTTGTATATTAACTTTGTTTTACTTTTATTGGCTGGTTATACTGCCTAATTTAGTATATATATTTTTATTGGCTGGTTATACCGCCTAATTTAGTATATATATTTTTATTGGCTGGTTATACCGCCTTGCATCTTCTTCTTATTATTTACTTTAGTTTAAATCTGGCTTCAAAAACCCCTTTTCTTTTATTGTTCTTGAATTTAAGTTTTAAACTATTAACTTATAAACTAAAACCCAATCCCTGAGGACTCGACCCTTGCTAACTACTATACTTACAATTGATCTTTTTAGTGCAAGGTTAAATAAGATACACTCTTTTGGGTGCATCACTCATTTGCCTTTCCAAACTCTGGATACTTGCCCTTGTTTCCTGTTGAAATTGCAAAGTATTAGTAACAAGAGAATCGACAAGATCTTCTAAAGAAGTACCTGAGTTTTGAGTCATATGTGGTGGTTGAAGAAGATCTGGTTCTTGAGACCATGATTGATTGAAGCTAGATGGATGAGTGTAATTGGCATAAGGATCTACTTCTTGGTAATTTTCTGAGTAGCCATAATTAGTATGATCCCACCATCCCTCATGGTAAGTGTTTGAGTAATGATCATACTGTTGGTCTTGGAACACTTGATAGCCTTGACATCCTCCCATGGCCAATTGTTGAACTGGGTAGGTGAGATTGGCTTGTTGATTTTCCATGTTCATGTATGCCACCAACTCTTCAAGTGTTAGATTGCTCAATTCCATCGTTTTTTTTTTTTTTTTTTTTTTTTTTTTCAAAATTTGATAAGAAAAACTTGTATGTACAAGAAAATAGAACTAATTAGAACTGAAAATAAGAATAAACCAAGTAACAAATAAACTAAAGAAAACAATCCCCGGCAACGGCGCCAAAAATTTGATGCACCCAAAAGAGTGTATCTTATTTAACCTTGCACTAAAAAGATAAATTGTAAGTATAGTAGTTAGCAAGGGTCGAGTCCTCAGGGATTGGGTTTTAGTTTATAAGTTAATAGTTTAAAACTTAAATTCAAGAACAATAAAAGAAAAGGGGTTTTTGAAGCCAGATTTAAACTAAAGTAAATAATAAGAAGAAGATGCAAGGCGGTATAACCAGCCAATAAAAATATATATATTAAATTAGGCGGTATAACCAGCCAATAAAAATATATATACTAAATTAGGCGGTATAACCAGCCAATAAAAGTAAAACAAAGTTAATATACAAATTAGGCGGTATAACCAGCCAATAAAAATAAATATACTTTTAAAAATAAGCAAACTAGAAAAGTAAGAAAACAAGTAAGTAAGAAGAATCAAATATGAAAAATATGGTTAAGGTTTCATTCTCCACCACTAGACATCATTAAGAATCAATTTCAGATCTATCAATATCAACCAACTATCAAAGTCAACAACCGTAGATAACAACAAGCTCTGTTATCCCAATCTTTCCTTAGTTTGTCGTTAAATAGAACAAGCTCTCTATTTAATCTCTAACCATTAAACAACCTAGAATAAGCTCTCTAAATTCAATTTAATGGCAGCTTTATGATGAGAAAGATAGGTTGATCTAAGCAACAAACACATAAGCTCGGATTGTTCAACTTAGGTTATGTTTCACTTTGCAATTATTGAAAACTTGACCATAATCATTAATCACAAATTGCCACTTATGAATAGGAAATCAAGACAATTACACGGATCAAGACTCCTAAACTAGCAATAGATAATTATCAAGATCTATCTAGTTGTACACCTAAACAAATCAAGACAACATCATGAACAATTCTTGTAGAAGAACATAAGCAACTTTGATAGAAAATTAATGATAGATAGAATCTGAAAATCAATCACAAAACATGTCTAGGGCTTTGAAATCACTCTTAACCAAATAGAAGTTTAGCCTAGCATAGGCATTATAAACATAAAATTAAATAGAATCTAAGAAGAAAATAAAAGAAAGAAAGAAGAAGAAGAAGAATATTAATTATTCAACCTCTTGCTCTTTCTAAAGAAAAAGAAAACTAGAGAAAAGAAAGAAGAAGAAAACTTAGAGAATTTTATTACAATGGCTAATATCCTACCTATGTACAATATAATCCTCTACAATCATCCAAGGCCCTCTATTTATACACATTTTGGAGGGCTAAATGACAAGAGACAAGCTTTACAAATTTCAAAGGTAGGTATAATAGGTGGGTGCATTTTTCTAACAATTTTCGTCATATTGTATGACCATTTTGATCAGCCAACTTGATGGTCGATTTTGTCAATCTTGGAGGCCTGATCTGATCACATGGTCTTCTAGAAAAATGTTCCCCTATGAGTTACTGATTCATAGCCGTTGGAATCAGCTCATTTGCTGATGTGGAGAAGAAGATATGGGCAAAATACGAAAACAGGTCAGCACAGACGTCATTGCACATCAGCCAACTTGATGGTCGATTTCTTCAATATTGGAGGCTTTATCTGATCACATGGTCTTCTAGACAAATGTTCCCCTATCAGTTAGTGATCCATAGCCGTTGGAATCAGCTCATTTTCTGATGTGTATCGGACGATATGGTAAAAATGCGAAAACTGCTCAGGACAGACGTCATTGCACATCAGCCAACTTGATGGTTGATTTCGCTAGGCAAAACGACTCCGTTTCAGGAAGTGTAAAACATGAAAAAGATAGATATGCCTCTTAACTTTGCACGGTTAAAATTTCAGCCTTATTGCTTCAGTGAAACTCGAGATATAGCTGATATGGCAAAAGCTGTCGGAACTGGAACTGAACTGGATTTGCCCTTAATTCTAGTAATCTGAAATCACTCAAAAAAACTTGTGAAAAACACTAAATTACATAAAAATATAAAAGTTTATAAACACAATTAGACTAAACAATAATAACTCGTATTTGACACAAAACAATAATAAAACATAACTAAAAACTATATAATTATACGAGTTATCAGAGAGTTAAGTGGAGAGAATTGAAAGAAAAAAATTTAAAAAAAAGGAAAGAAAAAAAAATATTTTCAAACAAATTAATGTAAATAAATATTTATATTTGATAAATTATTTGATAAAATTAATTTATTTATAAAAGAAAAAAAGAAAAAGGAAAATAATTTTTTTAATTAATTAAAATAAATATTATTTTTATAAATTATTTAATTATTACAAATAAAAAATTAATTATTTATAACAGTAAATAAAAAAGAAAAGAAAATTTATTTTTATAAATTAATGTAAATAAATATTTTTATATTTTTATAAATTATTTACTTTTTAAAATTTAAATTTAATTATATTATGAATTATTATCTTTTCTTCTTTGTATTTATTTATTAATAAAAAAAGGAAAAGAAAAAAAGAGAAAAAAGTAAAAACATACAAATAATTTTTATAAAATTAATGTAAATAAATATTTTATATTTTTAATAAATTATTTAATACTTATAAATTTAATTTAATTTAATTTAATATAAATTATTATTTATGTTTTAGTTTATTTATAAAGAATATAAAATGAAAAAAAAAGAAAAAGAAAAAAGGAAAGAAACAAAAAAAAATTAAAAATGGTTTTTATAAAATTAATTTAAATAAATAATTTATATGTTTATAAATTAATTATATTTTCAAAAAATTAATATAATTTTTTTTTTGTGTTTATTTATAAAAAAAAAAGAAAAATTTAAAATTTTAAAAAAGAAAAGGAATAGAAAATAAAGACAATAAGAATGACCACATCAGCAAATGACATTTTTACAATTTACACATTGCACGTCATCTATCATTTAACGTATATTTTAACGATTTTGTTAACGAAAAAATCATATTGATACAAAACTATAAGATCGAAAATCTGATTAATACATTTTAAATTTAAAAACCAATATAAAATACCTTAAAATAAGTTTAAAAATCATTGATATTATTAACTCTTAAAAAGTGCTTTCCCGTCAAGAAAAGAGGGTGGGTTCGAAGGTTATATGTATTAGGGTGTGAAATGTGACAAATTTATTAAACCAAACCTTGCTAAAACACATATACTCGCAAACAACTCACAAACAACTCGAATTCGATTTTAAAAACCTTAGAATTTGACTCGATTGAAAAACCTTAAATTCGATTCGATCATTGTAGAACCACGTTCAGGCTCGATCATTGTTGAACCGAACTCGAGCTTGAATAGTTCGAGTTATTAAGCGAACCGAATTTCAATATCTTAATGTTTGACTCAAATAACTAACGAACCTAATTGAATTTATTTTTTTTAATTAGCATTGAAAAAAATCCCAATTCGAACTTGAGCTCTAAGCACAAATAATCAAAGTTTAAAATTGAACATGAAAACCAAACTTGCTTTTTACTAGATAAACAAACTTAATCAAGCGAATTCGAATAATTCAATTTTTATCTCAAATGAAGATCAAACTTTAAAAATAAAATTCAATCAAACTTGAACCGAATTTTAAGCCACGAGTTTCGAATCAAACTCATGCTTCTTACTGCTTAAGCTAGACTCAACTCAATTACAAACCTAATAACTATGTAAAGCCAAAAGCAAGAGATGTGTTATAACGAACAAAATACAACCAGATAAACAGAGATCCCTGATCTGACTCAATCCTAGATTCCCTATCCCATATCATGTTCTTTATTTTGACAGCAATCTTTTGCTTACAACCCTTCCGATAGAGTTGAAAACACCTTAAGAAATAGACTGTTTAAAGTCCCACTGATCCTTCTAAAACAATCAAAATGACAAAAGATGAAAACCAAGATCAAAGAAACAAGGCCTTGAAAGGAGAAACAGTAAACCATAGCACAACAAGAAACTGATAATGGTGTTTTTTTTGTATCCAGACCAAACATAAAAACCCATCCAAACATCATTTATACCTACCCAAGTCTTGGAGAGGCAAGCTATTAAAGCTCTTACAATAATCTTTCCATTTAAAATTGCAATAACAGGCTGCAACTCAGTCTCAAACTACTTTGGACCAATGTCCTTGAGAGCACAGATCTGCTCCTCCCCCATTGCAGACATAACAGACACAACCAGATCTTTCCCCTCGGCAAAACCGTCCTTGATCTGCAGTCAAGAAAAAAGATATTATTGGCAGCGACTCCATATGAGGGATGCAGAGACATGAATGCAAAATATAACTTTCATCATGATGAAAAAGAAATGCAATCACAGTTTCATGGTTGAAACAGGTATTGGTCATAATATAACTAATCATGAGAAATGCAAACACACAACTATGCAGTAAAACAAGAAAAGCAAAGCTGAGTAGCATCGGAATAAAAACAGCAGAACAAACAATTTTTAGCTTATTTTAGACATGCGAAAAGGACTATATTCCCCCATAGGAAATTGGGATTCAATCAGGATGCCCACGTCAAGCGGCTGGGGGGAAAATCAAAAGACGACAATTTGAAAATTGAGATCAATAAAACATAAACCTTGCTTTTTTACCGAACTAGAAATTAATAGTAAGGCATAAACCTCTCTCATGCACAATTTTCAACTCCCTTTTCTTTTTTGTGTAGGAGGAAAAGAGAGGCTGTAATGCATGCTGCCACTGGAGCCCCTTGATGCAAGGGTGATGTGGTCAAGGGGCTCGCACCGCACGGGCACAATATAATACAAGTAGTCAACCTTAGACAGTTGATAAGGGCTTTTGTTTATTGTTTTTAGAATTCAAATCAGTAAATTAATTAAAATGAAAAGCTACTCAATAGCAAAAGAGCCACATATCAAAAACATATAAAAAAAAATAGTTAATTGACCTGTTTCAACAAGCTTTCATCAGTTGGGAGCTTCAGATCATCCTTAGTGTCTCCACTCTCAGTCAGCAAACTCACCTGAAATATTTAACTAGTTGATAAGAAACACACACACAAACACACACACACACAAAAGAAAAGAAAAGAAAAGAACATCACGCAAAAAAGAAGCAAATGAACTTACAAATCCATCCTCAGAAATGTCAATCAACTGGTAGTCAGTACGATTGACATGTGGAACCTGTTAAAACGAACAAAATCATTCATTAACACAAACGCAATTACATGACAGATTAAAAGTTAAAAACGAGAACGAAAACACTTCATACATCACAGTTGTGGGAAGAAGGAACAATATCTTCCAGCTTCTTGGCAGTGAAGATGTCAATTGCAACAAAGTGACACTTAGCATGGCCGTGCTTCCCAGTCTTGGAGGTGGAAACTTCTACAACCTGGCGCAACGCCGTACAACAACAATCAAGTTAGCTAAAATTGCAAATCATTATACACCCAATCTAAATAGCAACCATAGGGTGCAAATAAACAGTCAACACTAATTTATCACATGCCAATAAATATCATCAGCTTGCTCATCCTTAGAATATTCATTCAAAATTTATTAATTTCTTAATACTAAAGGCTCTGAGTTGTTTGTTTTTGTTACTTTTTTCCAATTTGCTTTTGCTTTATCAAAAGTTACTATAAAGCTAAAGAAAACATTAAAAAGTAAAATCATATTCGATTCAAAGTAAAATCATATTTGATTCTTCTTTCTTTTAATTTTTCAACAAATATTAAATAAATAATAAAAAGTAAATAGAAAAGTAAAAAACAAACGAAATATATAGATTTCAATTATCAAACAATTAAAATTATTTATAAAAAAAAACAGATCTGAACCATCAGAATCTCAACTAGAAATTATAAACAAATAAAAAATTAAATCTAAAAGATAATTCCGAGTTCATTTTCAGGATAATATTAATCAAAGAGATCCTTAAAAAAAAAAATTTCCGAGATTCAAAGAGGGGAACCTTGCAGGGGCGGCTTTTGATGACGATGTAGCCGTTCTTGCGGATGGTACCGGCCTGCTGAGGGTAGGTTTTGGAGGCGCCGGCGTCGGCCTTGGACTCGAAATGGTGCTCCTCGTCCGACATTTGAGGGTTTCAAAATGTTTTGTTTTTACTTTCTGGGTTTTGCAAAGGCAGAAAATGGGGAGGGCGGTGGCAGATGGGGGAAATAAGGGGAGGGATGTGTGCGGGTTTTTAATTTATATTTTTATATATTTATTTTAAGTGTGATTAGGGTTTTCAATTTATTCGTCGTTATCCTTTCGGGAGAGTGAAGGGTGGGTGGGTCCTTTGGCCCTTTTAGCGGTTGATATTTAGCGGTGTCGGAAGAAAATTTGATTTGGCATCTGAGACGAATATTCGTTATTATATTTATTTTTAAATATATTATTTTTTATAAATAAATAAAATTAATAAAATATATATTAATTATTTGTTCTTTTCAAAATTATGTCAAATTAAAATAAAGTATTATTTTTAGTATTAATGTAAAATTAAAAAAATTTATTTTTATTTATCAAATAAAATTTAATATAAACTTTAACTTTTGTTTTTTTTTTTTGTTATGAAATAAATAATAAAAATATTTATAATAATAATTTAAAAATTAATTAACAATTATAATTATTTTTGTTAATTCAAATTATTCTTTAAGTCCGCACTTTTATACATATTAGAGATCATATTATACTTTGATGGGAGATAGGAAAACTCGCGTTTATTTTGTTTTGTTTTTCATTTTATAATATTTTCTTTGATTAATATCTATTATAATTATTTTTGAGTTTTAAGGGATTTAAAGGGTATTTTTTAAATGTTCAAAAAAATTATCTTAATTTGTCTTTTAGTGGAAAAAAGAAAAAGAAAAATATTTTCTTTTATTATTATTGTTTTAATTTTTTATAATTTATTATTTTCAAAAAAATTAATAAATATATATTTTTTATTTTTGTATATTAAAAAAATTATAAAGATTTTTTATTATTGATTTTTTAAAATAAAAATCACTGTTTAAAAATTGATTTATCACTTTTTATTTTTAAAATTAAACAAAAATGTTTATAATTTATTAAATTTTTTTATTTTTTTAAATTTTTATTTGATGTATTTAAAATGGTTGGTCCGTACGTTGACTCGCGGATCGATTTAATATTCGTACTCGAATCGTTCGGGAAAAAAAGTGAAAAAAAAGAAAGAAACGAACTTTATATTAACCTATGCGAAAAAATCGATCCTACGAGAGAATAAAATAAAAACCATAATTTTATTTTCTTATTTTTCATTGATTATTTTTTACCTCATATAAATACAAATATACAATATACAATAAGATCTAAATATTTTTCAAAATACATACAAATAAAATTTGAAAATACATAAGAACAACTTTTTTTTTTACGATCATGGAAAGAGGTCATTTGTGGTTTTTATTATCAAATAATCTTAAACTTGAAAAGATGAAAGAAAAGAATTCTCAATATTTACAAATTCAATCTTATCATTGACAACATATTGTAATATACAATGCTCAAATAAAACAAGAATTTGTTTTCAAGAGTGCTTTTAAAATTAAATTTTGTATAAAACTAAAGAGTATCCATGATTGGCGATTCATATTTGCATCTTTCTTTATTTCATTTTGTCAATATGAGCAACACAATTATCTCTCAAACCTCAAATAGAAAATGTAAAATCCATTAGGCTTTGGATCATGGAAAGAGGCCTAAGTTAATTGAGTTCGTCAAGCCTTGAACCATGAACAAAAAAGTTCAACAGCATCAGGTTCTTTATCTTGGCTCACCATTCGAGGCACACAAAGGCGACCCTTAATATCTCGAGATCGCGTCGCTGTCTATCACCTCGAAAGGTCACATGACTTTCCTAACAGCCGTTTTACCATCACATCGCCACTCATCACCTCAAAACTCACGTGGAACCTCGACCACTACGCTGCGATACTCATACCATCGACCACTAACGCCTAACCAAGTTATAACACATGGTAACCGGCAACCCGTAGATAAAAGTATAAATAGCCTTCCAAAAGCTAACAAGAAGACTCTAGAAACCTTACTCCAAAAAACATCGTTGCTCTGCCCATTTTCCCTCTCAACCACCCTCCTACGACCCTTCTCCCTACACACCATTAGGACAACAACCCAAACATCAAAAAGACATCAATAGGGAAAAACATGATTAAATTGGAAAATAACTCATGCCCTATCAAATTCTTTCCGATGATGATCTTTTCTCTTTCTTTACCACTAAAGAGTAATAATTGTGGAAAACATTTTTGATACCTCCGTCATTGAAACTGATTTTCAAGTTTTAGTAAAATAGATATAAAAAAAAGAAATGAAAGAAATAATATAAAATGGACAAGCCGGATCATATTGGGTTCAAAGCTCAATCAAAATTTGAAAGACCCAATTAGTAAACTTAAAGGCCCAAACAATTCAAATGTCTAAAAGCAAATCATAAAGAAGAAATTAAAGTTTAAACTCAGTTTTATGAATTACGAAAACCGAATTTAATTTTTAATTCATAGTAAAATGAGTTTGAATTAAACCCAATAAAATAAAAAATATCTAATAATTCAATTTAAACTAATCCGAATTTTTCAAAAATATTTTAAAAGATTTTAGATAAAATAGAATGTATAAAAAATAGTTCTGGTTTTTGCATTGCATAATCTCTTTTTATAAAGATGCCAAAAGTAGCCATTAGCAAAACCTGAATTATTATCGAGGGTTTTTGCTAATGATTGTTTTTAGGATATTTTTTAAGATTAGTTAATATACTATTTATAGAAATAACATTGTATTAAATACAGTATTTGATAATTTTATTCATAATTTTCAATACAATGGATGAAGATATATATATATATATATTGTTATATATAGTAATCTTAAAAAGTGCCCATAAGGCATTTGTTAGCAAAGTCCTATTATCAATTAACCCATGAAACAAAAGAAAAAAAAATTACAATAAAATTGAATATTCCTTAAATTGTCATTTACTTTTCCAAGTTTGGTTGAAGTTGAACAAATCTTTTACAGGCATCCTATCCTAACAAAGGATAGTGATACATTCCAACCACTTTAATGGGTATTCAAGCTTTTGGTTGGTGCAATCAATGAAGAACTTATTAGTGAAATCATTGATTAAAAAATTGGATCAGATCGGTCGGTTGAATCAGAAACCGACAAGTTGTTCAGTCCGGTACAATATATAAAACCGAATGATAATCGAACCGGTAAAAAATTGGAATAATCGGTAAAAAATCAAAAAACCAGTTTAATATATATTTTTACTTTTTTTTATTAATTATTGATAAGATTTGAACTTTAACCTTTTAGTTATATATTAAAAATCATATAATTAAGTCAAATACATATTTTTATTAATTATTTACTATATTTAATATTTATTTAACATTAAAATCAAATTTTAAACATTTAAATCTTTATTTAAGTGAATCGGTCGATTGAATCGATTGAACCGAAAATCTAATCGATTTGATCTTTGGTCCTATTTTTTTAACCTTGAGTTAAATATATTGCATTAGGACACAGGAGATCATGCCAGTGGATCTCGCAATCCAAAGAGAATTGGGTTTTTAGCCAGAAGATTGCCATGTTGAATATGCAATCTGTTAATGACTCTGGCTTACTCATGCCTTTTCAGGTATGAAATCTGTCTACTTTTTTGCGTGACCTTTGTATATATGTTACTGTGGTGACTACGAAATAATCTCGAGATAGCTAAAGTTTTGCATTTTCAACAGTTTGATATTGTGAAATTCCACTGGGGGATAGAATTTTAGATATTGCTGGAGTTTAGGATAAGAAAGTACATTGTTTTAAGTTCTCAGGGAATAGAACTAATTCATGAAGTTATTGCTGAGAAGAATCTCAATTTGGGTTGGGATGACCAATTTGATTAAAGGTTCGAAGCTATGTTACCTAGACTAGTGGATGAGTGTACGGGTATATGTCTTACACGGATATGTTCAATTTTTTAAAAAGTTTTTTTTATATATTCGTGGGTCGTA
Source organism: Fremontodendron californicum (assembly GCA_030761205.1). Classification (NCBI taxonomy): domain Eukaryota; kingdom Viridiplantae; phylum Streptophyta; class Magnoliopsida; order Malvales; family Malvaceae; genus Fremontodendron; species Fremontodendron californicum. The sequence goes on along the minus strand of JAULJL010000032.1, from coordinate 2,721,836 downwards.
CCCTCCTACCATGTCTGAATATGCGTCAAAAACAGATATTTCAAGAAAAATAAAAAATCCGGGTAAAGAAGGAAACGATTTGTTTTTCGAAGCATCAGAGTCACTTTGCAAACCATCCATGTTAACAGTCGGCTATGCCCCAATGTACATCTTTTTTTATTCTTTTTGACACTCCTAAACCTGAGAAGTCTTTAATCTGTACATCCGTATGCTTCAGACTTTACCCTTTTGAAACCCTGACTATTTCATGATTCAAAACAGCGTGTGCTATAGATGCGTGTCAGCTTCCACAACGATTTTGTCACCTTCATCCTTGTGATAGATATCTCTCTTGTGTATCCCATATTAACTGATGCTCATAAGCTTTGTTGCTCTGACTCTTCATTTTTTTAAGTATTCGTGTCCGACACCCATGTCCGACTTATATCCCGATATGGGTATAGACATATGATCCCCCAAGGACCCTCCAAATGTTGGAAGTATTTGGACATAAGTGAACAAATACACCAAGTACACACAAGATTAACTTGATATGAATGATATATGATGATGGTAAACTAGCAAGGAGATGAGATAAGCTTATGGAAGCTCATAAGAAGCTTAAAGTGAAAGCTTACTCAGCTCAAGTTAGCTCAAGGTAGCTAGACACCAGCTAGCTCAGCTCAAGGAGTTGGACACCAGCCCACTTAGCTAAATGTAGCTGAAGGGTAATTAGGTGAGTGACACTCTATGAAGTGGAGTGACACTAGCTAGTGGTAGCTAGGTGGCCTAGATGATGTGGCACATAGGTGTGACACATCAGCACCATCATGCACAAGTGTCACCAATCGGTTTGTGATGTGACATCATATATCATGTGGTTGCCACATGGACCGAAACAACATGGTGTTTCGGGTAAGAGAGGTTTCCTCCTAATAGCCGAATAGATGTGATCATTTGGAAGAGAATGGTTCTGTTCACCCAAATGAAGGGTGCTATTCTAGAGGGGGTTGTGTCCTTTAACCCTTTCATGAAGCAACCTTGAGAGGCTATAAATAGGAGAAGATTCGACCAAGACAAGACACACCAATAATCAGAGGCAGATTGCTAAGTGAGTGAGGGGTTCTTGATTGCTTGAATTATCAAGAAGCAAGGCAGAAAGCATTATGGTTTGGATGAGCAAGATAGGTTGTGGAAAGGTTTTTGTAGTTTCCTTAACCGGTTGATTACAAGAGTGCCTTAGGTATTCGGTTGAGTTTATTACTCATATCCACAATAAGCGAGCATTGCATAGGCAGACAAGTACGTGACTTGAACTCTTCCTCTATGTTCTCGGATTTTGATAAGTCAAAATCCAACAGTGGTATCAGAGCCTATAGGTTGTTTGATATGCATGCTCTTTGGCTGAATAAACATATAAATGCATGTTGATTAGGGTTCTAAGCCTTTTCCCTATTCGGCTGTTTGTTTTTGCATGATTAATGTTTTTTGATTTTTCAGCCCTTGCTTATTAGAATAATATGTTATTCTACTTGTTTTTGACATGATTATAAACTGAATGCATGTCTTGATAAAGCTTGTAACCTTGTAAGGTATTTCAAAGCAAATTGAACAAGATAGTCACTCTTATGTCCAAATGAATTTGATTGCATTCTATAAGTTTGTTTTTGGTACGTTTTGGCACAATGATATTGTCTTATCTATTTTGTGTTTGGAAATATCTTGTTGTGATGAATATGCTAATATAGGTACACAATTGCATGATGTAGATGGCTAGAGCCACAAAGGGCATAATAGCCGAATTAAACAAAAACCTTAAGCTTGATGATGATAATTACACCATATGGCAGCAAAAGGTTCAATTCATTCTCACCGGGCAAGACTTGTTAGATATAATATCAAGAGAGGTTGTTGAACCAATTTCAGAATCTACACAAGAGGTAAGAGAGGAGTATGATGCCTTTAGAAAGAAAGACACCATGGCTCGGATTACATTGTTAAGTACAATGACCGATGACCTTATGGTGGACTTTGCCATGCTTGAAACTGCCAATGCCATATGGGACAAGGCAAAGGATAAGTTTGGTACTGTTTTCTTGGAGAAACAAAGGACTTTAATTCTCAAATTTGAGAATTACAAAAAGAAGGTTGATTATAACATGAGTAAACACTTGCGAGAAATGTCTCGCACGATCTCTTATTTGAAATCAATTGGTTATACCCTCACGGATAAGCAACAAGTGCAATCCGTAATAAGATCCCTACCTGATGATGAGTGGCAATTGATGAAGGTAAATTATGCCACAATGTTGAAATTAAGACCTTCGATGATATCACTAGACATTTACTTCTCGAGGTAGAAGTTATGGATATCAAGAATCCATCTAAGGCATATGTTGCCGAGACTTTTTTTCCATAGGGAGAAAGAAGAAAGGGTTCAAGAAAAAGGCATTCAACATAAGGGATGTAACCTCTAAAGGGAAATTCAAGAAAGTTTGGAAACCAAAGAACAAAAGCAAGGTTAAGTGCTTTAATTGCAATAAGAAGGGGCATTTTGCAAAAGAGCCTAAGGTACATATATCTTCTTATACTTTATTTGTGCATGTTATGTCATGTACACTTATGACTGAATCTGACTCTTCGTGGGTTATTGATTCAGGTGCCACCGACCACATCATAAGGGATCGTGGCTTGTTTGTCAATTATTGAAAGATACCAGCTCGGACTAAATAGGTCTATGTTGGCGACAATTCAAGACTTGAAGTAGAAGGCAAAGGAACTTGTGTAATACCTTTGAAGAGTGGAAACAATCTGATTTAAATTGATGTCTTATATGTACCAAATATTCGAAGAAATTTAGTCTCCGTGACTTGTTTATTGCGTTTTGGATTCCAATTAAATTTCCATGACAATGTAGTTGATATTTATCTCAATAAAGTAAGAATAAGTTCTTGTATCCTAAATGGTGATTTCTTTGTATTAGATACTGTTATAAGTAATAGTAGTTGTCTTGTGGCCAATGCAAATAATGAGTTCATTTGGCATGCAAGATTGGGACATATAGGGCAAGAAAGGATGAAGAAGTTAGCTAAAAGTGGCTTACTTGGTTCTTTATCTAATGTATCCCTCCCAACTTGTGAGATATGTCTCGTGGGCAAGGCAACAAGAAAACCATTTGGAAAGGCTCATAGAAGTGAATATCCATTGCAAATTATACATTCTGATGTTTGTGGTCCCTTGAATGTGACATCTAGAAAAGGTTTTAGATACATTATCACATTCACGGACGACTATACTCGATTCACTCATGTCTATTTGATAAATCACAAAAGTGAAGCATTAAGGTGTTTCAAGACTTATGTGACTTTAGTTGAGAATAAAATAGAAAGAAAGATTAAATCATTAAGTACTGATTGGGGTGGAGAGTATTTGTCAAATGAATTCAAGGGGTTATGTGATGAGAAAGGAATATCAAGGCAATTGACTATTCCTAGAATACCCCAACAGAATGGAGTGGCGGAGAGAAAGAATAGAACTCTCCTAGACATGGTGAGATGCATGATGGCTCAGGCCAACATGGACATTTCCTTTTAGGGAGATGCATTACTTACGGCTATCTATATTTTGATTAGAGTGCCATCGAGATCTGTTTTGTCTACTCCTTATGAGTTATGGACTAAAAGAAAGCCAGATTTAAGTAATCTAAGGCCTTGGGGCTGTGCGGCTTATGTCCATAATCCAAATCATATTCTTGGTAAGTTAGGACCAAGAGGGAAGAAATGTGTTCTTCTTGGATATTCTGAACATTCTAAAGGATATGTGTTCATGGATTTGGAATATAAGGATAGACAAGTTGAATTCGAATCAAGGATGCAACTTTCTTAGAAAATAAGTTTCCTAAGAAAAGGAATGGTAATAAGAATTATCCTTTATATGAAATTGATGAATCTAGACTAACAAGCACAAATGATGCGTTAATATCACTTAATGAAAGTGATAGTGGTATTGGACCGAGTGGGAGCTAAGTGCGTCCACAAGTTGTTGGTCATAGTGGCAACAATGACCAAGATAAACCTATGGATGAAATAGGTGATCAAAACGTTGATCAAGTGATGGTCCAACAACATGAGGATGAGTTACCTCAAGAAGAACATAATGAGGTTGAGTTACCTCATGAAGAGCCTAATGAGGATGTGTTACCTCATGAAGAACTTGATGGGAATGCAAATGTGCATGATCAAGAAGAACATAATGCTCCTACTATTCTTAGACGTTCTTCAAGAAAATTCAAACCTCCAAGTAAGTGGTGGATTTTGGATGAAAGTGAGGCTCATTTGGTGTCATCTATGGATGATGAACCACAAAGTTTCAAAGAAGCTCTTGAAAGCCCAGATTGTGATAAAAGGATAATTGCAATGAAAAATGAATTGGAATCTATGCATGTGAATAAAGTATGGGACTTAGTTGATCTTCCTAAAGATAGAAAGGCTGTTGGGAACAAATGAGTTCTCAAGATCATGAGAAAAGTGGATGGTATCATTGAAAGGTACAAGGCACGTTTGGTTGCCAATGGGTATACATAAGTAGAAGGTATTGATTATAAAGATACTTTCTCACCTGTTGTGAGATTCAACTCCATCAGGTTAATACTAGCTATTGTTGCTAATCTTGACTTGGAATTACATCAAATGGATGTTAAGACTACCTTCCTCAATGGTGATTTGAGTGAAGAAATCTACATTAAACAACCAGAAGGTTTCATAGTAGAAGGTAAGGAACACAATGTATGTCGACTAAAGAAGTCGATATATGGTCTTAAACAAGCTTTAAGACAATGGTATTTGAAGTTCCATGAATCTGTTTTGAACTTTGTTTTCAAGATGATGGGTGGAGACCTTGTGTTTATGTCTTAAATTCCAAGAACAAGTTTATGATTATGTCATTATATGTTGATGATATATTGTTAGCTAGTAATGATTTGAGCACCATTAAGACATGGTTGTCTTCCACCTTTGATATGAAGGATATGGGAGAAGCGGCTTACATTCTTAGAGTTAAGATTCTAAGAAATAGGTCCAAAAGGTTGTTAGTGTTGTCTCAAGAACCTTATATCAATAAGATTCTTGAACGCTTCAACATGCACAACTCAAAGCCTATGAATACTTCTATTGCTCACAATTGCAAAATTGGTGAAGCAATGTGTCCACAAAATCTTGAAGAAAAGGAAGATATGAAAAGAGTTCCATATCTGAATTCCATAGGAAGTCTAATGTATGCCATGTTATGTACTAGGCCGGACATTAGTCAAGCGATTGGTTTGTTAGCTAGGTATTCATCTAACAGCATTGGAAGTGTGTCAAAAGAATATTTCGATACCTTAAAGGTACGAAAGACTATTGGTTGTGTTACCAAAAGGTAACCTAAGGTTGCAAGGATACACAGACGCTGATTGGGGTGGTGATAGAGATGAATACAAGTCTATATCAGGTTATATTTTTTTACTTATAAGTGAGAAGCAGACTTGCACGGATTTGTTGCCGATCGGTTGTTGTGCAAGAAGCCTTGTGGCTTGGTCTTTGCCTTGATCGCTTAGGTGTTGTAGCACCTAATGATAAGCCAACCACTATCTTTTGTGATAGCATGGCTACTTTGGCTTATATTAAGGATCCGGAATATCATGGAAAGACCAAGCATATAGGGACTAAGTATAACTTTATGAGAGATGCAATTGAAGGGAAAGAAGTTCAAATGGAATACATCTCTACAAATGAGATGGTCGCGAATCCTTTAACTAAATCAATACCACCAATCTTGTTTGCCAAACATGTTAGGGCAATGGGTCTCCGTAGATTATAATTCGTTTGGATGAACTTCTTGATGTCATGTACTTGTACCTTATTATGATTGATTGAATGAATGAATTGTGTTTTATGAGTTTAAATACAATTCTATGCATATTCTATATATTTCACAACGAATAAAAATTATATGTCAAACATAGGTAGAGGATTGGTTTGCTCACACAAACAATCTGCCTCTATTCTTTGTGTAAGAATAGAGATGAGACTGCTTAAGTGAATAAGTAATAGACATTTGTTGTCTTGAGGTTTAGACATTGGTTGTCTAATGGACATATGTTGTTCTTAAAATGAGAGTATACTTATTCTAGTGGGAGTCACATCTTCCAAACATGTGACAACTTGAGCATATTAGTCACCTTGATTAAGAGAATCAAGATGAGGTAATGTGTGATTTACCTAACATGTATGACCACACATACATGAATTAAACCTATGTAGCCAGGTGTGAATGTTCAAGACATGAATATTCAGGTTAATCAATGTGTTTGATTAATTAAGGCCTGTACGGTATTTGAGTATTATTGAATTGGCATATACTCCTAATGGCTGATAATTCCATATGGGAATTACATAGACTTGTTTATTCAAGTGGGAGTCAATATGGGGATGTCTATGATTAAATGATTTAAGTGGGAGTTGAGAAACCCATGTTGTGAAGTAAATCATTTAAGTGGAGATAATACCGTAGCACATGCGCATAGCATGTGTGTATAAGATGACCAAAAAGAAAACAAGGATTGATCCCTGTCTCCTTGTGGTGTGAGTTTCTTTGATCGAAATAAGTTTTGATCAGATTTATTGCTCTTAGTGACTATTGACTAATATTTGATATTTGAAAGTATTCTGTTTACTTTGATGGGATCTCCTATGACTATGGTAAATTCGGTCTGTTGGAACCTTATTGGGTAAATGCATAGTTTCAGATTGTTAGATAGTTAGTGCAAAAGGAAAGACATTGTTAAGATACATATGGCATTTATACTTGAAAGACGCGCGCATATTACTTTGTGTAATATAAATGAGTTCAAGTATAAGAATGTCTTGAAAAAACAAGTGCACTTGGTGTTTGGTACGTTTCATGAGTTTGAAATGTGTTTTCAACTCATATGAAAGGGATTGAAAGTAGCCAAACTATGTATCGACAAGTCTTAAGCACATGAGGCATGGTTAATGATATATGGATCATTAACATGAATAACTTAAGAGTTATTATGATTTGATATCTATGATAAGTCATGGATGTGTTATATGGATTGAGTAAGATCTCTTATGTCTAACTTAACAGTTGCATATTAGATGAATTCCATTGAATGCCTAGGGTCACACGACCTACTTGCATATGTTATTCCAATGTTTGAATGCTTTGCCTTGATTATGTCTTTGGTCTGAATATATGTGGATGATAACTCGTATAATTATATAGTTTTTAGTTATGTTTTATTATTGTTTTGTGTCAAATACGAGTTATTATTGTTTAGTCTAATTGTGTTTATGATCTTTTATATTTTTATGTAATTTGGTGTTTTTCACAAGTTTCTTTGAGTGATTTCAGATTACTAGAATTAAGGGCAAATCCAGTTCAGTTCCAGTTCCGACAGCTTTTGCCATATCAGCTATATCTCGAGTTTCACTGAAGCAATAAGGCTGAAACTTTAACCGTGCAAAGTTAAGAGGCATATCTATCTTTTTCATGTTTTACACTTCTTGAAACGGAGTCGTTTTGCCTATCGAAATCAACCATCAAGTTGGCTGATGTGCAATGACGTCTGTGCTGACCTGTTTTCGTATTTTGCCCATATCTTCTTCTCCACATTAGCAAATGAGCTGATTCCAACGGCTATGAATCAGTAACTCATAGGGGAACATTTTTCTAGAAGACCATGTGATCAGATCAGGCCTCCACGATTGACAAAATCGACCATCAAGTTGGCTGATCAAAATTGTCATACAATATGACGAAAATTGTTAGAAAAATGCACCCACCTATTATACCTACCTTTGAAATTTGTAAAGCTTGTCTCTTGTCATTTAGCCCTCCAAAATGTGTATAAATAGAGGGCCTTGGATGATTGTAGAGGATCATATTGTACATTGGTAGGATATTAGCCATTATAATCAAATTCTCTAAGTTTTCTTCTTCTTTCTTTTCTCTAGTTTTCTTTTTCTTTATTTTCTTCTTCTTCTTCTTTCTTTCTTTTATTTCCTTCTTAGATTCTCTTTAATTTTATGTTTATGTTTACAATGCTTATGCTAGGCTAAACTTCTATTTGGTTAAGGGTGATTTCAAAGCCCTAGACATGTTTTGTGATTGATTTTCAGATTCTATCTATCATTAATTTTCTATCAAAGTTGCTTATGTTCTTCTACAAGAATTGTTCATGATGTTGTCTTGATTTATTTAGGTGTACAACTAGATAGATCTTGATAATTATCTATTGCTAGTTTAGGAGTCTTGATCCGTGTAATTGTCTTGATTTCCTATTCATAAGTGGCAATTTGTGATTAATGATTATGGTCAAGTTTTCAATAATTGCAAAGTGGAACATAACCTAAGTTGAACAATCCGAGCTTATGTGTTTGTTGCTTAGATCAACCTATCTTTCTCATCATAAAGCTGCCATTAAATTGAATTTAGAGAGCTTATTCTAGGTTGTTTAATGGTTAGAGATTAAATAGAGAGCTTGTTCTATTTAACGACAAACTAAGGAAAGATTGGGATAACAGAGCTTGTTGTTATCTACGGTTGTTAACTTTGATAGTTGGTTGATATTGATAGATCTGAAATTGATTCTTAATGATGTCTAGTGGTGGAGAATGAAACCTTAACCATATTTTTCATATTTGATTCTTCTTACTTACTTGTTTTCTTACTTTTCTAGTTTGCTTATTTTTAAAAGTATATTTATTTTTATTGGCTGGTTATACCGCCTAATTTGTATATTAACTTTGTTTTATTTTTATTGGCTGGTTATACCGCCTAATTTAGTATATATATTGGCTGGTTATACCGCCTAATTTAGTATATATATTTTTATTGGCTGGTTATACCGCCTTGCATCTTATTCTTATTATTTACTTTAGTTTAAATCTGGCTTCAAAAACCCCTTTTCTTTTATTGTTCTTGAATTTAAGTTTTAAACTATTAACTTATAAACTAAAACCCAATCCCTGAGGACTCGACCCTTGCTAACTACTATACTTACAATTTATCTTTTTAGTGCAAGGTTAAATAAGATATACTCTTTTGGGTGCATCAAATTTTTGGCGCCGTTGCCGGGGATTGCTTTCTTTAGTTTATTGGTTACTTGGTTTATTCTTATTTTCAGTTCTAATTAGTTTTATTTTCTTGTACATACAAGTTTTTCTTTTCAAATTTAAAAAAAAAAAAAAAAACAATGGAATTGAGCAATCTAACACTTGAAGAGTTGGTGGCATACATGAACATGGAGAATCAACAAGCCAATCTCACCTCCCCAGTTCAACAATTGGCCATGGGAGGATGTCAAGGCCATCAAGTGTTCCAAGACCAACAGTATGATCATTACTCAAACACTTACCATGAGGGATGGTGGGTGATAACTCGTATAATTATATAGTTTTTAGTTATGTTTTATTATTGTTCTGTGTCAAATACGAGTTATTATTGTTTAGTCTAATTGTGTTTATGATCTTTTATATTTTTATGTAATTTGGTGTTTTTCACAAGTTTCTTTGAGTGATTTCAGATTACTAGAATTAAGGGCAAATCCAGTTCAGTTCTAGTTCCGACACCTTTTGCCATATCAGCTATATCTCGAGTTTCACTGAAGCAATAAGGCTGAAATTTTAACCGTGCAAAGTTAAGAGGCATATCTATCTTTTTCATGTTTTACACTTCTTGAAACGGAGTCGTTTTCCCTAGCGAAATCGACCATCAAGTTGGCTGATGTGCAATGACGTCTGTGCTGACCTGTTTTCGTATTTTGCCCATATCTTCTTATCCACATCAGAAAATGAGCTGATTTCAATGGCTATGGATCAGTAACTGATAGGGGAACATTTTTCTAGAAGACCATGTGATCAGATCAGGCGTCCAAAATTGACAAAATCGACCATCAAGTTGGCTGATCAAAATTGTCATACAATATGACGAAAATTGTTAGAAAAATGCACCCACCTATTATACCTACCTTTGAAATTTGTAAAGCTTGTCTCTTGTCATTTAGCCCTCCAAAATGTGTATAAATAGAGGGCCTTGGATGATTTTAGAGGAGGATATTGTACATAGGTAGGATATTAGCCATTGTAATAAAATTCTCTAAGTTTTCTTCTTCTTTCTTTTCTCTAGTTTTCTTTTTCTTTAGAGAGAGCAAGAGGTTGGATAATTAATATTCTTCCTCTTCTTCTTTCTTTCTTTTATTTTCTTCTTAGATTTTCTTTAATTTTATGTTTATGTTTACAATGCCTATGCTAGGTGATGGAAACTCAATTAGAGTTGTAAACCCAAGTGCAGGTTATGTTCAAGTAATAAATTCTCGGGTGTCCGAGGTCGAACCACAGGGAAGCGTATTAGTAAGTATAAGTTTATAAATATATAAGAAAAAGAAAGTAAACAAGATATTAGGGAATCAACAACAAAACAAAATAAACAAGATATTAGAGAACAAAATAAATAAAATAACATAAAAGAAATTAAACAAAATATAAAAAAACAATAAGAAAGGATGTTGAGGTTAGAGAATCCACTCTTGGTGTTATGCTAAGATTAATCTTGTTTTATTACACAATTGAAATCCACACATAAGGGAGGTTCCAATCGGAAGGTTTAGCAATTCAGTCCAAATTGTCCAACGTCCATAGCATATGATATTATGTTCATTTGGTGTCCTCAAAACTCATAAAAAGAGTCCAAGCATTCCTTATGCCAAGGTATATGTCTACAACAAATCAAGGTTATGAGACCAAGCATTTACTGTGCCATTTTCATTGTCAATAATGAATCAAGATCTCTACTTTGCAAGTATGATTTTAAACCAAAAGAAAATATTATCTATGCTAGTGCTTATAAATGATGATTCATTTTAGCTCATGTTTAAGAGACTAACCTTAGCATTTACCAAGAGCTTCACCTCATCACCTCAACAATATGATTAGAAACACATACTAGATATGAATAAAATGAAAAGAAATGTAAGAAGAAAAAGAAAACTAGAGAAAGGAAAGAAAAAGAAAACTTAGAGAATTTTATTACAATGGCTATCCTACCAATGTATCAATGTATCCCAATACTCATCCAAGGCCCTCTATTTATACACATTTTGGAGGGCTAAATGACAAGAGACAAGCTTTACAAATTTCAAAGGTAGGTATAATAGGTGGGTGCATTTTTCTAACAATTTTCGTCATATTGTATGACAATTCTGATCAGCCAGCTTGATGGTCGATTTTGTCAATATTGGAGGCTCGATCTGATAAAATGGTCTTCTAGAAAAATATACCCCTATCAGTTACGGATCCATAGCCGTTGGAATCAGATCATTTGCGCACGTGGATCGGAAGATATGGTCAAAATACCAAAACGGTGCAGAACAGACGTCATTGCACATCAGCCAACTTGATGGTCGATTTCGCTAGGGAAAACGACTCCGTTTCAAGAAGTGTAAAACATGAAAAAGATAGATATGCCTCTTAGCTTTGCAGGGATACAAAGTTCAGCCTTATTGCTTCAGTGAAACTCAAGATATAGCTGATATGGAAAAAGGTGTCGGAACTGGAACTGAACTGGATTTGCCCTTAATACTAGTAATCTGAAATCACTCAAAGAAACTTGTGAAAAACACCAAATTACATAAAAATATAAAAGATCATAAACACAATTAGACTAAACAATAATAACTCGTATTTAACACAAAACAATAATAAAACATAACTAAAAACTATATAATTATACGAGTTATCACACCCCCATACTTAGATTGTTGCTAGTCCCTAGCAACGACTCAATAAAAATAAAATAAGAAAATCTAATCTAATCCATTTTCGTAGGAAATCACGGTGGCACTTAGCATGTGACACAAGCCTTTAAACCCCTAGGTGTCCCTAGTGGACGAGTTTAGTCTCGTGAGGGTTTACTAGGACGATACCCACAAACATTGAAGAAATAAGAAAAACTAAAAATAATAATTATAACTAATCCTTCCAATATAAATTAGAGATAATCATTGGACAAGTCTTAAAAACTAATCAATAGCTTAAAGAAATTCACAAAAAATCTTGCTTGAATGTAAATAGTTTGAGTTAAGCCAATAATAACATAACATATTTCAATCAAAATAGTGTATATTCAAACTTAATCTCAACTTCTCACATGGGATACTCTCTTGATTTTCACTCTTTAAAGTAGTGGTAAAGTGTTTACACTCAATCAATCTCATGAAAACACTTCTACCATATGCTTGCTTGTCCACCTATTCTCCACTATTTAGATCATACAACTTCATAAATCAAGAGGTCTTTATTCAAGGTTGTAATGGGGCCAAAGGGTTATAATGTGGTTAAAGAACAAAAGGATAAAGATATCACAAAGGTTCCAAAGAGTTCATAGATTTTAGAGACATAATAAGATCATACAAATAAAACTTCTCAAAACTCTTATAAAGCACATAATAACATAGGCTAAATATTCATGTTGAGCCTTTGCATCATTCTAACCAACTTTGTAACATCTTTTTCTAGAAGTTCAAGAGAAGATTTTTTTTTTTTTTTTTTTAATATGGGAATGTATTTGACAATGATCCCTTTCTTTTTCTCTTGACTTTTTCTTTTCTTTTCTTTCCCCACACTTATCTTTTGTTTCTAACCCAAATTTTCAACTAAAAATATCCCTTGTTTTTTGCAATATGTCTCAAAATATATAATCCATCTTTAGAACAAGGGTAAGGATATAAGTATATTTAGGCTAGGTGTAAGTTGTGGTTACCAATAAAACAGCATATTTAATGTAGGCTCAAATTGGCTCACTAGTGGGGATGTTCTCTTAGAACATTAATAATGGATGGCTGTTTGGCTCTGGTTATAATCCTAATGCCTCTATCATATTCATGTTGTCACATGTATCAATATAGTCTCAAACGGTTTAAAGCAAGTTCTAGAGAATCATGTAATCATAAGAGCACTCAAGAAAGAAATTAGATTGATTTGTATAATGCATCAATCATTATAGGCTCAAAAACTCACAAGGATGATTATACAAGTCAGATTAAGTCTAAACATGCTTCTTTCTCAATCACATATCATATTAACATTGGCTCATAAAAAGGTTGATATCAAGCTCAATTCTCATGAAAATCTTCTCACTAATAAATCTGTTTTAGACTTATGCAATTCATATCTCATTATAGTATTGAAAGTAACTAAAACACACTAAGTCTAAACATGTTTTTTTTTTTTTTTTTTTTTTTGAAAGAAAATTAAATCAAACTGACAAGGTATGTCTCAAGTCTCCCTTACTCAGGTCTTGTTCAGAATGAATACTTCTAAATTGCTTAAAACACAACAATTTTTTTTTTTTTTTTTTTTTAAATTAGCAAAATATGTCCCTTACCCCCTACTAAAATATGACATTGTCCCCAATGTCAAATTTTAAAGGTAGAATTTAGGAGATATTACCTGCAGAGGTTGCTGATCACTTATTATAACTGAGACACAACAAACAAAATGTTAGATAATGTCGCCGAAAGTGTATTTGACCTGTCAGAAGAAAATATTAACCTAACAAAAGATTTTTGCGTGATTTCAAGAAGAAAATCAAAAAGAGAAGAAAAATCAACCGTAAAAGACCAATGCAAAAAAAAAACGAGAATAATTACACAAATCGAACAACACGTAAATTAAACCGAACTGAAGTTATTGCAAATCAAACCAAAAGCTGAGAAGTCATTTATTGTAGTTGTGATTGTGGCTCACATCTTCCTCTGGTTTTACGTCCAGAAACGGCTTAAACGCCTTCTATGAGTCGAGGATATGCTTCCCATCCAGTTTTCTTATAAGCTGGCAAACAGGGTCTTTTAACATCAGATTCCCAAGATGTTGCCATTCCCTTTGGAATTGCGGCCATAAATCAAGAATTTCTCTTTGTACGTCTCCACTAGGATGCGTCTCAAGAGAAAGTTGGATATTACCCAAATTCTCCTTACTCAGTCCATCCTTAATGAATTCAATTTTATCATCTCGATTAGAGGACGGAATCCCAATAGAACGACATTTACCGTTACACGTCCATCGTGCACATTTGTGGCAATTTGAACTCATGCGCTTTGCTCGTCGCTTCTTTGCAAAAGTGCTTCTACCTGTACCTGGTAAATGCAAAACAGGAAGATATTCATCTTCACGTACCTTGGCTTCAATTATCCAACGTATGTCTTCAGGAATCCCTTTGTTCATAAGCATTCTTAATCTTTCTAATCGAACTTGGTAAAGCTTCAGTAAAATATTCCGAGGAAAAGGAGGAAATCGTTTCTGCAATCTTTTGAGAATATCATCCATCCTGAAAAAAAATGAAATAAAATAAAATGAAAGAGAAATTTATATACAATATCAGTTTTGTGGGTAGCTGATGGAACCGACTTAAATAATCACGGAGTACCGTTATCCGCCATTTAACCGGGAAAAAAAATGAATTTTTTTTTTTTTTTTTGAAGATTAGTAAAAGTTATATTTACATCTAGTTATTTTCAAAACAAGGATCAGAAAGAAAAACAACCTCTTCTTGAGTAACATGATTTTCCAAAAAGAGTTTGAGTCTTTGTCCATTTACCTTGAATACGTTACCATTTTGAGGATTCTCAATGTCAACTGCTCCATAATGATACACATGCTTAACCACAAATGGGCCAGTCCATCTTGATCTCAACTTACCAGGAAATATGTGAAGTCTAGAATTATAAAGTAGAACTTTTTGCCCAACATCAAATATTTTTCTTAAAATTAACTTGTCATGAAAGGCTTTAGTTCTTTCTTTATGAATTTTAGGATTCTCATATGCATCATTTCTGAGTTCCTCAAGTTCATTTATGACTGGAAAAGTTTCATTCTCACCCAAAAAGGAATATTTTAGCTCGGATGGCAATGGTTTTAAATCTAGCTTGGGTGGTTCAATAGTTGATGGTACAGTGACATTTGTGAGTGATGGAAGTTCCTCAAACTTTTGTTTCCAACAATGCTTAACCTGAAAAGAATTTAACAAAGAATCAGTATGTGAGATTTCTGAAGCATTATCAAACTCACATTCAATTAAATAAGCTTCTAAAGGATCATGGAATGTGGTAGTGGTGAGATGTTCATGAACAAGTTCTTCAATGAAATCCACTTCATGTACTTCTGAATCATCACCAGGTTGCTTGCAAGTGTTGAACACATTTAATTCTAAAGTCATATTTCCAAAAGAAATGTTCAACATACCATTCCTGCAATTTATCAGAGCATTAGAAGTTGCAAGAAATGGACGGCCTAATATAACAGGAATTTGAACATTTGGATTTGAAACAGGATGTGTGTCCAAAACAATAAAATCAACAGGGAAGTAAAAATTATCAATTTGAACCAAAACATCTTCAACTATCCCTCGAGGAATTTTTACAGAACGATCAGCTAGTTGAAGTGTAACAGGTGTTTCCTTGAGTTCACCTAAACCTAACTGTTGATAAACAGAAAAAGGCAAAAGATTAACACTAGCACCAAGATCAAGCAATGCACGTTCTATTCTAGTGTTTCCAATGATGCATGAGATTGTTGGACATCCAGGATCTTTGAATTTTGGTGGAGTAAGGTGCTGAATGATTGAGCTCACACTTTCCGTCAGAAATGCTTTCTTTTGTACATTATGTTTCCTTTTAAATGTGCACATGTCCTTCAAAAATTTAGCATAAGATGGAACTTGTTTGATTGCATCCAATAAAGGAATGTTAATCTTAACTTGTTTGAAAAGTTCATAAATTTCTGCATTTTGATTCAAATTCTTTATTGTTTGCAACCTGTGAGGAAAAGGAGCAGGATGCATACCTTTTTCTTTGTCCAAATTTTCAAGAAGTTTAGACTTACCATCATCCTTACCATTACTTTTCGGAGGGGAAAGAGGATTTTGGTCTTTTGATGGAATGTTTTTGTCAATTGCCTTTCCACTTCGAAGAGTTGTGATAGAACTGGCATTTTCCTGTTGAGTTTCATTGGAGCAAGAAACAAGACATTGAGTAGAAGGGTTAGGCTGAGGTTGAGCAGGAAACTTACCTTTTTCTTGAGTGCGTAATGAAGCTGTCAATGTGGACAAGGTGTTTTTTATCTCATTGATGTCCTGTGAAGTCTGGCTATTCACATTTGCTTGTGTTTGCATGAATGCTTGCAATGTCTCTTCCAAGGTTTGTACACGTGAAGGTTGATAGGAAAAAGTGTTGCCCGGCTTTTGAGATTGTGGTACCTGAACATGATTATTATTCCGCCAACTGAAGTTGGGATGATTTCTCCATTCAGGGTTATACGTTTCAGAGTAAGGAGAAGGAAAAGGCTTTTTAAATGTGTTTATGGAATTTACTTGATCATGCAACGCTTCTTTAAGAATGGGAATGTTTGGACATTCAGAAGTGGGGTGTCCCATGATTTCACAAATTCCACAACTTTCTTCATTTTTAACCGTTTTGACTTCTTTTACTTCTCTAAGTTCCATGGCTTCAATCTTTCTAGCCAAATTAGCTACTTTAGCTTTTATCTCATCTTCTTGACTAAAATGATATTTACCTCTGTTAGAAAAAAGATTAGATCTATTGGAACTTTCAGAGGAATTATCTGTGTGCCAGGCTTGAGAGTTATCTGCCAAATGGTCTAGGTAGTCAAAGGCTTCTTCAGGTTCTTTTTCTAGAAACTCACCGTTACACATTGTTTCAACAAATTGTTTAGTTTCGGGAGTTAAACTTTCATAAAAGAAACTAATAAGACGCCATTTTTCAAAACCATGATGTGGACAAGAACTTAACAAATCTTTAAAACGCTCCCAGCACTGAAAAAATGCTTCATTTTGATTTTGATTGAAATTTTGAATCTGTCTTTTCAAAGCAGTAGTTTTATGTGCTGGGAAAAATTTCTTTAGAAACTCAGTTTGTAATTCTTGCCATGTGCCAATTGACCTTGGTTTTAAATTATGAAGCCAAATTTTTGCTTTATCTTTTAAAGAAAAAGGAAATAATTTTAGCTTGACAATTTCATTTGTACATTGTTGGTCATTAAAGGTGACACATACATCTTCGAAGTCTTTTAGAAACGAGTAAGCACTTTCCGATTCCAACCCATAGAAATTTGGAAGCAAAGCTATCATACCTGGTTTAAAACGAAAGTTGTTTGCATTGAGAGGAAAAATAAAACAAGAGGGTGATGAGCTTCGAGTTGGTTGCAAGTAGTCACGCATGGTGCGTACTTGTCTGTTCTCATCTTCAGCATGAACACTTTCATTGTCAGCCATGGTAGGAGTTGTATTAGAAAGATTACCTGAAAAAGTTTCACAATAAAATCTAACTAAACGACGAGATCTAAAATCACGTCGCCAAACAAGCATAAAACAAAGTTAATAAACAAAATTAGGCGGTATAACCAGCCAATAAAAATAAATATATACAAATTAGGCGGTATAACCAGCCAATAAAAATAAATCAAAGTTAATATACAATATAAATATAAATATATAGAAAATTAGGCGGTATAACCAGCCAATAAAAATAAATATAGGCGGTATAACCAGCCAATAAAAATAAATATACTTATAAACTTATATACTTAGTATTGCCTCCCCGGCAACGGCGCCAAAAACTTGATGGAAACTCAATTAAGAGTTGTAAACCCAAGTGCAGGTTATGTTCAAGTAATAAATTCTCGGGTGTCCGAGGTCGAACCACAGGGAAGCGTATTAGTAAGTATAAGTTTATAAATATATAAGAAAAAGAAAGTAAACAAGATATTAGGGAATCAACAACAAAACAAAATAAACAAGATATTAGAGAACAAAATAAATAAAATAACATAAAAGAAATTAAACAAAATATAAAAAAACAATAAGAAAGGATGTTGAGGTTAGAGAATCCACTCTTGGTGTTATGCTAAGATTAATCTTGTTTTATTACACAATTGAAATCCACACATAAGGGAGGTTCCAATCGGAAGGTTTAGCAATTCAGTCCAAATTGTCCAACGTCCATAGCATATGATATTATGTTCATTTGGTGTCCTCAAAACTCATAAAAAGAGTCCAAGCATTCCTTATGCCAAGGTATATGTCTACAACAAATCAAGGTTATGAGACCAAGCATTTACTGTGCCATTTTCATTGTCAATAATGAATCAAGATCTCTACTTTGCAAGTATGATTTTAAACCAAAAGAAAATATTATCTATGCTAGTGCTTATAAATGATGATTCATTTTAGCTCATGTTTAAGAGACTAACCTTAGCATTTACCAAGAGCTTCACCTCATCACCTCAACAATATGATTAGAAACACATACTAGATATGAATAAAATGAAAAGAAATGTAAGAAGAAAAAGAAAACTAGAGAAAGGAAAGAAAAAGAAAACTTAGAGAATTTTATTACAATGGCTATCCTACCAATGTATCAATGTATCCCAATACTCATCCAAGGCCCTCTATTTATACACATTTTGGAGGGCTAAATGACAAGAGACAAGCTTTACAAATTTCAAAGGTAGGTATAATAGGTGGGTGCATTTTTCTAACAATTTTCGTCATATTGTATGACAATTCTGATCAGCCAGCTTGATGGTCGATTTTGTCAATATTGGAGGCTCGATCTGATAAAATGGTCTTCTAGAAAAATATACCCCTATCAGTTACGGATCCATAGCCGTTGGAATCAGATCATTTGCGCACGTGGATCGGAAGATATGGTCAAAATACCAAAACGGTGCAGAACAGACGTCATTGCACATCAGCCAACTTGATGGTCGATTTCGCTAGGGAAAACGACTCCGTTTCAAGAAGTGTAAAACATGAAAAAGATAGATATGCCTCTTAGCTTTGCAGGGATACAAAGTTCAGCCTTATTGCTTCAGTGAAACTCAAGATATAGCTGATATGGAAAAAGGTGTCGGAACTGGAACTGAACTGGATTTGCCCTTAATACTAGTAATCTGAAATCACTCAAAGAAACTTGTGAAAAACACCAAATTACATAAAAATATAAAAGATCATAAACACAATTAGACTAAACAATAATAACTCGTATTTAACACAAAACAATAATAAAACATAACTAAAAACTATATAATTATACGAGTTATCACTAGGCTAAACTTCTATTTGGTTAAGGGTGATTTCAAAGCCCTAGACATGTTTTGTGATTGATTTTCAGATTCTATCTATCATTAATTTTCTATCAAAGTTGCTTATGTTCTTCTACAAGAATTGTTCATGATGTTGTCCTGATTTATTTAGGTGTACAACTAGATAGATCTTGATAATTATCTATTGCTAGTTTAGGAGTCTTGATCCGTGTAATTGTCTTGATTTCCTATTCATA
The DNA here is from genome assembly GCA_030761205.1 of Fremontodendron californicum. NCBI lineage: Eukaryota > Viridiplantae > Streptophyta > Magnoliopsida > Malvales > Malvaceae > Fremontodendron > Fremontodendron californicum. The sequence goes on along the minus strand of JAULJL010000032.1, from coordinate 2,702,443 downwards.
AGTGGCAATTTGTGATTAATGATTATGGTCAAGTTTTCAATAATTGCAAAGTGGAACATAACCTAAGTTGAACAATCCGAGTTTATGTGTTTGTTGCTTAGATCAACCTATCTTTCTCATGATAAAGCTGCCATTAAATTGAATTTAGAGAGCTTATTCTAGGTTGTTTAATGGTTAGAGATTAAATAGAGAGCTTGTTCTATTTAACGACAAACTAAGGAAAGATTGGGGTAAGAGAGCTTGTTGTTATCTACGGTTGTTAACTTTGATAGTTGGTTGATATTGATAGATCTGAAATTGATTCTTAATGATGTCTAGTGGTGGAGAATGAAACCTTAACCATATTTTTCATATTTGATTCTTCTTACTTATTTGTTTTCTTACTTTTAGTTTGCTTATTTTTTATATTTATTTTTATTGGCTGGTTATACCGCCTAATTTGTATATTAACTTTGTTTTATTTTTATTGGCTGGTTATACCGCCTAATTTAGTATATATATTTTTATTGGCTGGTTATACCGCCTAATTTAGTATATATATATTTATTGGCTGGTTATACCGCCTTGCATCTTTTTCTTATTATTTACTTTAGCTTAAATCTGGCTTCAAAAACCCCTTTTCTTTTATTGTTCTTGAATTTAAGTTTTAAACTATTAACTTATAAACTAAAACCCAATCCCTGAGGACTCGACCCTTGCTAACTACTATACTTACAATTTATCTTTTTAGTGCAAGGTTAAATAAGATACACTCTTTTGGGTGCATCAAATTTTTGGCGCCGTTGCCGGGGATTGTTTTCTTTAGTTTATTTGTTACTTGGTTTATTCTTATTTTCAGTTCTAATTAGTATTATTTTCTTGTACATTCATGTTTTTCTTTTCAAATTTTGAAAAAAAAAAAAAAAACAATGGAATTGAGCAATCTAACACTTGAAGAGTTGGTGGCATACATGAACATGGAGAATCAACAAGCCAATCTCACCTCCCTAGTTCAACAATTGGCCATGGGAGGATGTCAAGGCTATCAAGTGTTCCAAGACCAACAGTATGATCATTACTCAAACACTTACCATGAGGGATGGTGGGATCATACTAATTATGGCTACTCGAAAAATTACCAAGAAGTAGATCCTTATGCCAATTACACTCATCCATCTAGCTTCAATCAATCATGGTCTCAAGAACCAGATCTTTTTCAACCACCACATATGACTCAAAACTCAGGTACTTCTTTAGAAGATCTTGTCTATTCTCTTGTTACTGATTCTTTGCAATTTCAACAGGAAACAAGGGCAAGCATCCAGAGTTTGGAAAAGCAAATGAGCCAATTGGCTAGTAGTATGGTGGGATGGGTAGCACAAAGATCTGAAGAACTCCCAGCCCAAACGATGGTTAACCCAAAGGAGAATGCTACTATTGTGACCTTGAAGAATGAGGAACAAGATGAGGATGAAACAAAATTAGAGATGGATTCTATTCTTGAGGATAATGAAGCCAAAGATCCAAATAAGAGTATTTCGGCACCTGAGGTAACGTTTAAGGTTTCACTTTTTACTAATGTTTCTTCTCCACCTTTTCCTAGTAGATTTGCAAAGTTCAAGGAGGAAGAACATGAACAACACATGCCGGAAACCTTAAACAACTTGTTTGTGGAGGTCATTCAACAAGTATCAAAATATGCTCCATTCCTCGATGACATATGCACCACAAAGGATGATGGAATAATACTTGTAATGGAGAATGCATCCACTGTTGTGCAAAGAAAGCTTCCTCTCAAACGCATAAATTTGGGAAATTTCATGTATGAGCCTGACAAGCCTAAAATGCCAAGAAGGGGAATTGGCTAGGCTGAAAACAATCAATCAAGTGCTAATTGGGGGAGGCAGCCTAATTAGTGAAAGCATTGCCAAACTGCCATCCTCAGATTTGCTCTCTTTTTCTTTATCTTTTTCTTATGTTTTTTTTTTGCTAATTGTGTTTAGTCTTTCTAAGTTCATTTAGGCTGCATAAGTTTATTTTGTTTATTAGTTCTTTTCACTTACACATGATTCTTTCATTTGGGATTAATAGCATTACATTAATGACAATGTAAGAATTATGTGTGGGGGGAAGAATTTAGGATTTTATTTAGAGTGTTTTGTTTTTGTGTCTTTTTATGTTGTTTTTCTTTCTGATCCTTGTTTTGAAAATAACTAGATATAAATATAATTTTTAATTTTTTTAACCCCAGTTAAATGGCGGATAACGGTACTCCGTGATTATTTAAATCGGTTCCATCAGCTACCCACAAAACTGATATTGTATATAAATTTCTCTTCCAATTTCTCTTTCAATTTTTTTTTTTTTTTTTTCAGGATGGATGATATTCTCACAAGATTGAAGAAACGATTTCCTCCTTTTCCTCGAAATATTTTACTGAAGCTTTACCAAGTTCGATTTGAAAGATTAAGAATGCTTATGCACAAAGGGATTCCTGAAGACATACGTTGGATAATTGAAGCCAAGGTACGTGAAGATGAATATCTTCCTGTTTTGCATTTACCAGGTACAGGTAGAAGCACTTTTGCAAAGAAGCGACGAGCAAAGCGCATGAGTTCAAATTGCCACAAATGTGCACGATGGACGTGTAACGGTAAATGTCGTTCTATTGGGATTCCGTCCTCTAATCGAGATGATAAAATTGAATTCATTAAGGATGGACTGAGTAAGGAGAATTTGGGTAATATCCAACTTTCTCTTGAGACGCATCCTAGTGGAGACGTACAAAGAGAAATTCTTGATTTATGGCCGCAATTCCAAAGGGAATGGCAACATCTTGGGAATCTGATGTTAAAAGACCCTGTTTGCCAGCTTGTAAGAAAACTGGATGGGAAGCATATCCTCGACTCATAGAAGGCGTTTAAGCCGTTTCTGGACGTAAAACCAGAGGAAGATGTGAGCCACAATCACAACTACAATAAATGACTTCTCAGCTTTTTGGTTTGATTTGCAATAACTTCATTTCAGTTTAATTTACGTGTTGTACGATTTGTGTAATTATTCTCATTTTTTTTTTTGCATTTGTCTTTTACGGTTGATTTTTTCTTCTCTTTTTGATTTTCTTCCTGAAATCACGCAACAATCTTTTGTTAGGTTAACATTTTCTTCAGACAGGTCAGATACACTTTCGGCGACATTATTACTCTTGTCTCATTCACTACTCAGTCCTCTATATATTACACCATGTACTCATTGTCTTTCAGGCACTCGAAAAAGAAAAAAAAATGGAAAGTACTTCGTCCCAGCGCATTGAAAAAATTTGTGTCTTTGGAGGTGCTTATCCAGGGAAAAATAACATATTCGCTGATGAAGCCATAAGAGTTGGAGTAATACTTGCCCAACAAAAGATCCAGTTGATTTATGGAGGCGGTAGTACGGGTTTAATGGGAGCAGTCGTTACAACAGCACACGCGGGAGGAAGTCCAGTTCTAGGAATCGTGCCAAAACTATTCACAAGTTTTTGTGGACCTACCGTGGGTAAGGAAATACAAGTCTGGAGTATCCCTGAACGGATGACAATCATGTACCATTCTGCCGATGCATTCATTGCTTTACCAGGAGGTCTGGGTACATTGGAAGAAATAGCTTGCGTGGCTTCTTGGTCATCTTTGGTCACAAATAAGAAACCCATTGGTTTGCTTAATATTAATGGTTATTTTAGTAATTTGCTTTCATATTTAGATAATGCTGTGGATAATGGATTCATGTTTTCAGAGGCAAGGAGAACCATAATTTCTGCTACAACCATTGAAGATTTACTCAAAAAGCTCCAAGCTTATGAGTGTTTATCTGCTACGGTTGTTTCGCAAACGCTCGGAAAAAGAAAAAGAGATATGGACGAGCAAGGAGTGGATTGCACTTTGTCTTTGTGACATTATCTAACATTTTCCTTGTTGTGTCTCAGTTATAATAAGTGGTTAGCAACCTCTGCAGGTAATATCTCCTAAATTCTACCTTTAAAATTTGACATTGGGGACAATGTCATATTTTAGTAGGGGGTAAGGGACATATTTTTCTAATATAAAAAAAAAAAATTTGTTGTGTTTTAAGACATTTAGAAGTATTCATTCTGAACAAGGTCTGAGTAAGGGAGACTTGAGACATACCTTGTCAGTTTGATTTAATCTTCTAAAAAAAAAAAAAAAAAAAAAAAAAAAAGCATGTTTAGACTTAGTGTGTTTTTAGTGTGTTTTAGTTACTTTCAATACAATGATGAGATATGAATTGCATAAGTCTAAAACAGATTTATTAGTGAGAAGATTTTCATGAGAATTGAGCTTGATGTCAACCTTTTTATGAGCCAATGTTAATATGATATGTTGATTGAGAAAGAAGCATGTTTAGACTTAATCTGACTTGTATAATCATCCTTGTGAGTTTTTGAGCCTATAATGATTGATGCATTATACAAATCAATCTAATTTCTTTCTTGAGTGCTCTTATGATTACATGATTCTCTAGAACTTGCTTTAAACCGTTTGAGACTATATTGATACATGTGACAACATGAATATGATAGAGGCATTAGGATTATAACCAGAGCCAAACAGCCATCCATTATTAATGTTCCAAGAGAACACACCCTTAGTGAACCAATTTGAGCCTACATTGAATATAAGCTATATCTTTGGTAACCATAACTTGTCCCTAACCTAAATATACTTATATCTTTACCTTTGTTCCAAAAGATGAATTAGCATGTTTTGAGACAAGTTGCAAAGACAAAGAAGATTTATTGAAAATTTGGGTTAGAAACAAGAAATAAGTGTGGGGGGAAAAGAAAGAAAAAAAGTCAAGAGAAAAAGAAAGGGATCATTGTCAAATACATTCCCATATTAAAAAAAAAAAAAAATCTTCTCTTGAATACTAATTAATGTAAAGAAAAAGATGTTACAAAGTTGGTTAGAATGATGCAAAGGTCAACATGAATATTTAGCCTATGTTATTATGTGCTTTATAAGAGTTTTGAGAAGTTTTATTTGTATGATCTTTTTATGTCTCTAAACTTTATGAACTCTTTGGAACCTTTGTGATATCTTTATCCTTTTGTTCTTCAACCACATTACAAACCCCTTGGCCCCATTACAACCTTGATTAAAGACCTCTTGATTCATGAAGTTGTATGATCTAAATAGTGGAGAATAGGTGGACAAGCAAGAATATGGTAGAACTGTTTTCATGAGATTGATTGAGTGTAAACACTTCACCACTACTTTAAAGAGTGAAAATCATGAGGGTATCCCATGTGAGTAGTTGAGATTAAGTTTGAATATGCACTATTTTGATTGAAATATGTTATGTTAATATTGGCTTAACTCAAACAATTTACATTCAAGCATGATTTTTTGTGAAATTCTTTAAGCTATTGATTAGTTTATAAGACTTGTTCAAAGATTGTCTCTAATTTGTATTGAAAGGATTAGGAGTAAATATTTTTAGTATATGTAGTTTATTTATATTTTAGTTTTTCAATGTTTGTGGGTATCGTTCTAGTAAACCCTCACGAGACTAAACTCGTCCACTAGGGACACCTAGGGGTTTAAAGGCTTGTGTCACATGCTAAGTGCCACCGTGATTTCCTACGAAAGTGGATTAGATTAGATTTCTTATTTTATTTTTATTGAGTCGTTGCTAGGGACTAGCAACAATCTAAGTGTGGGGGTGTGATAACTCGTATAATTATATAGTTTTTAGTTATGTTTTATTATTGTTCTGTGTCAAATACGAGTTATTATTGTTTAGTCTAATTGTGTTTATGATCTTTTATATTTTTATGTAATTTGGTGTTTTTCACAAGTTTCTTTGAGTGATTTCAGATTACTAGAATTAAGGGCAAATCCAGTTCAGTTCCAGTTCCGACACCTTTTGCCATATCAGCTATATCTCGAGTTTCACTGAAGCAATAAGGCTGAAAAATTAACCGTGCAAAGTTAAGAGGCATATCTATCTTTTTCATGTTTTACACTTCTTGAAACGAAGTAGTTTTCCCTAGCGAAATCGACCATCAAGTTGGCTGATGTGCAATGACGTCTGTGCTGACCTGTTTTCGTATTTTGCCCATATCTTCTTATCCACATCAGAAAATGAGCTGATTTTAATGGCTATGGATCAGTAACTGATAGGGGAACATTTTTCTAGAAGACCATGTGATCAGATCAGGCGTCCAAAATTGACAAAATCGACCATCAAGTTGGCTGATCAAAATTGTCATACAATATGACGAAAATTGTTAGAAAAATGCACCCACCTATTATACCTACCTTTGAAATTTGTAAAGCTTGTCTCTTGTCATTTAGCCCTCCAAAATGTGTATAAATAGAGGGCCTTGGATGATTGTAGAGGAGGATATTGTACATAGGTAGGATATTAGCCATTGTAATAAAATTCTCTAAGTTTTCTTCTTCTTTCTTTTCTCTAGTTTTCTTTTTCTTTAGAGAGAGCAAGAGGTTGGATAATTAATATTCTTCCTCTTCTTCTTTCTTTCTTTTATTTTCTTCTTATCTTTAATTTTATGTTTATGTTTACAATGCCTATGCTAGGCTAAACTTCTATTTGGTTAAGGGTGATTTCAAAGCCCTAGACATGTTTTGTGATTGATTTTCAGATTCTATCTATCATTAATTTTCTATCAAAGTTGCTTATGTTCTTCTACAAGAATTGTTCATGATGTTGTCCTGATTTATTTAGGTGTACAACTAGATAGATCTTGATAATTATCTATTGCTAGTTTAGGAGTCTTGATCCGTGTAATTGTCTTGATTTCCTATTCATAAGTGGCAATTTGTGATTAATGATTATGGTCAAGTTTTCAATAATTGCAAAGTGGAACATAACCTAAGTTGAACAATCCGAGTTTATGTGTTTGTTGCTTAGATCAACCTATCTTTCTCATGATAAAGCTGCCATTAAATTGAATTTAGAGAGCTTATTCTAGGTTGTTTAATGGTTAGAGATTAAATAGAGAGCTTGTTCTATTTAACGACAAACTAAGGAAAGATTGGGGTAACAGAGCTTGTTGTTATCTACGGTTGTTAACTTTGATAGTTGGTTGATATTGATAGATCTGAAATTGATTCTTAATGATGTCTAGTGGTGGAGAATGAAACCTTAACCATATTTTTCATATTTGATTCTTCTTACTTATTTGTTTTCTTACTTTTAGTTTGCTTATTTTTTATATTTATTTTTATTGGCTGGTTATACCGCCTAATTTGTATATTAACTTTGTTTTATTTTTATTGGCTGGTTATACCGCCTAATTTAGTATATATATTTTTATTGGCTGGTTATACCGCCTAATTTAGTATATATATATTTATTGGCTGGTTATACCGCCTTGCATCTTTTTCTTATTATTTACTTTAGCTTAAATCTGGCTTCAAAAACCCCTTTTTTTTTATTGTTCTTGAATTTAAGTTTTAAACTATTAACTTATAAACTAAAACCCAATCCCTGAGGACTCGACCCTTGCTAACTACTATACTTACAATTTATCTTTTTAGTGCAAGGTTAAATAAGATACACTCTTTTGGGTGCATCAGTGGGATCATACTAATTATGGCTACTCGAAAAATTACCAAGAAGTAGATCTTTATGCCAATTACACTCATCCATCTAGCTTCAATCAATCATGGTCTCAAGAACCAGATCTTTTTCAACCACCACATATGACTCAAAATTCAGGTACTTCTCTTGAAGATCTTGTTAAAGCTCTTTCTACTAATACAATTCAATTTCAACAGGAAACAAAGACAAGTATTCGAAATTTGGAGACTCAAATAGGGCAATTGGCAACAACCATGAGTCAAATGCAAGCAAGGGATTCTGGGAAATTACCTTCCCAAACCATAGTGAATCCAAGAGAGAATGCCAATGCTATAAATTTAAGAAGTGGGAAACAGCTAGAGACACCACAAAATGATAGTGCTCAAGGGGAGAACAATACCATGGCATCCTCTTCACATCCCAACGAGCCACTAAAAAAGGTAATTCCTAAACCATCCTTTCCTTCTTATATAACTCCTCCACCTTTTCCTGGCAGGTTAGCAAAGTCCAAGAAGGAGGAGCAAGAGAAGGAAATTTTGGAAACTTTCCGGAAAGTAGAGGTGAACATTCCTTTACTAGATGCTATCAAGCAAGTGCCAAGATATGCCAAGTTCCTAAAAGAGTTGTGCACATCTAAACGGAAGTTGAAATGGAATGAAAAGGTAAGTGTGGGGGAGAATGTGTCAGCTGTTCTTCAAAAGAAACTCCCACCTAAATGCAAGGATCCAGGTATGTTTACCATTCCTTGTAAGATAGGCAACACCAGGTTTGAGCGTGCTATGCTAGATCTAGGGGCATCTATTAATGTCATGCCATATTCAATTTATGCTTCATTGAATCTAGGACCATTAGAGGAAACCAGTGTTATAATACAACTTGCTGACCGTTCTAACACTTATCCAAGAGGAGTTGTAGAAGACGTTCTTGTACAGGTTAATGAATTGGTTTTTCCCGCTGACTTTTATGTTATTGAGATGGAAGATGAGATGTCTTCTAATCCCACACCTATTCTATTAGGGAGACCATTCTTGAAAACAGCAAGAACTAAAATAGATGTACATGATGGCACTTTAACTATGGAATTTGATGGTGAAATAATTCGCTTTAACATTTTTGAGGCCATGAGATATCCTAGTGATGTGCATTCTGTTTTTAATATTGATATAATTGACTCACTAGTTGATAACACGTATAATTATATAGTTTTTAGTTATGTTTTATTATTGTTTTGTGTCAAATACGAGTTATTATTGTTTAGTCTAATTGTGTTTATGATCTTTTATATTTTTATGTAATTTGGTGTTTTTCACAAGTTTCTTTGAGTGATTTCAGATTACTAGAATTAAGGGCAAATCCAGTTCAGTTCCAGTTCCGACATCTTTTGCCATATCAGCTATATCTGGAGTTTCACTAAAGCAATAAGGCTGAAATTTTAACCGTGCAAAGTTAAGAGGCATATCTATCTTTTTTATGTTTTACACTTCTTGAAACGGAGTCGTTTTCCCTAGCGAAATCAACCATCAAGTTGGCTGATGTGCAATGACGTCTGTCCTGAGCTGTTTTCGCATTTTGACCATATCGTCCGATACAAATCAGAAAATGAGCTGATTCCAACGGATATGGATCAATAACTGATAGGGGAACATTTGCCTAGAAGACCATGTGATCAGATAAAGCCTCCAATATTGAAGAAATCGACCATCAAGTTGGCTGATGTGCAATGACGTCTGTGCTGACCTGTTTTCGTATTTTGCCCATATCGTCTTCTCCACATCCGCAAATGAGCTGATTCCAACGGCTATGAATCAGTAACTCATAGGGGAACATTTTTCTAGAAGACCATGTGATCAGATCAGGCCTCCAAGATTGACAAAATCGACCATCAAGTTGGCTGATCAAAATGGTCATACAATATGACGAAAATTGTTAGAAAAATGCACCCACCTATTATACCTACCTTTGAAATTTGTAAAGCTTGTCTCTTGTCATTTAGCCCTCCAAAATGTGTATAAATAGAGGGCCTTGGATGATTGTAGAGGATCATATTGTAGATAGGTAGGATATTAGCCATTGTAATAAAATTCTCTAAGTTTTCTTCTTCTTTCTTTTCTCTAGTTTTCTTTTTCTTTAGAAAGAGCAAGAGGTTGGATAATTAATATTCTTCTTCTTCTTCTTTCTTTCTTTTATTTTCTTCTTAGATTCTATTTAATTTTATGTTTATAATGCCTATGCTAGGCTAAACTTCTATTTGGTTAAGGGTGATTTCAAAGCCCTAGACATGTTTTATAATTGATTTTCAGATTCTATCTATCATTAATTTTCTATCAAAGTTGCTTATGTTCTTCTACAAGAATTGTTCATGATGTTGTCTTGATTTGTTTAGGTGTACAACTAGATAGATCTTGATAATTATCTATTGCTAGTTTAGGAGTCTTGATCCGTGTAATTGTCTTGATTTCCTATTCATAAGTGGCAATTTGTGATTAATGATTATGGTTAAGTTTTCAATAATTGCAAAGTGGAACATAACCTAAGTTGAACAATCCGAGCTTATGTGTTTGTTGCTTAGATCAACCTATCTTTCTCATCATAAAGCTTCCATTAAATTGAACTTAGAGAGCTTATTCTAGGTTGTTTGATGGTTAGAGATTAAATAGAGAGCTTGTTCTATTTAACGACAAACTAAGGAAAGATTGGGATAACAGAGCTTGTTGTTATCTACGGTTGTTAACTTTGATAGTTGGTTGATATTGATAGATCTGAAATTGATTCTTAATGATGTCTAGTGGTGGAGAATGAAACCTTAACCATATTTTTCATATTTGATTCTTCTTACTTACTTGTTTTCTTACTTTTCTAGTTTGCTTATTTTTAAAAGTATATTTATTTTTATTGGCTGGTTATACCGCCTAATTTAGTATATATATTTTTATTGGCTGGTTATACCGCCTAATTTAGTATATATATTTTTATTGGCTGGTTATACCGCCTTGCATCTTATTCTTATTATTTACTTTAGTTTAAATCTGGCTTCAAAAACCCCTTTTCTTTTATTGTTTTCTTTGAATGTAAGTTATAAACTAATAACTCATAAATTAAAACCCAATCCCTGAGGACTCGACCCTTGCTAACTACTATACTTACAATTGATCTTTTTAGTGCAAGGTTAAATAAGATACACTCTTTTGGGTGCATCAAATTTTTGGCGCCGTTGCCGGGGATTGCTTTCTTTAGTTTATTTGTTACTTGGTTTATTCTTATTTTCAGTTCTAATTAGTTTTATTTTCTTGTACATACAAGTTTTTCTTTTCAAATTTTAAAAAAAAAAAAAAAAAAACAATGGAATTGAGCAATCTAACACATGGAAAATCAACAAGCCAATCTCACCTCCCCAGTTCAACAATTGGCCATGGGAGGATGTCAAGGCCATCAAGTGTTCCAAGACCAACAGTATGATCATTACTCAAACACTTACCATGAGGGATGGTGGGATCATACTAATTATGGCTACTCGAAAAATTACCAAGAAGTAGATCCTTATGCCAATTACACTCATCCATCTAGATTTAATCAATCATGGTCTCAAGAACCAGATCTTTTTCAGCCACTAAATATGACTCAAAACTCAGGTACTTCTTTAGAAGGTCTTGTCGATTCTCTTGTTACTAATACTTTGCAATTTCAACAGGAAACAAGGGCAAGTATCCAGAGTTTGGAAAGGCAAATGAGCCTATTGGCTAGTAGTATGGTGGTATGGGTAGCACAAAGATCTGAAGAACTCTCTGCCCAAACAATGATTAACCCAAAGGAGAATACTACTATTGTGACCTTGAGGAATGAGGAACAAGATGAGGATGAGACAAAATTAGAGATGAATTCTATTCTTGAGGATAATGAAGCCAATGATCCAAATAAGAGTATTTCGGCACCTGAGGTAACGTTTGAGATTCCAATTTTTCCTAATGTTTCTTCTCCACCTTTTCCTAGTAGATTCGCAAAGTTCAAGGAGGATGAACATGAACAAGACACGCTGGAAACCTTAAACAGTTTGTTTGTGGATGTCATTCAACAAGTACCAAAAGATGCACCATTCCTCGATGAGATATGCACCACCAAGGATGATGGAATAATACTTGTAATGGAGAATGCATCCACTGTTGTGCAAAGAAAGCTTCCTCTCAAATGCATAAATTTGGGAAATTTCATGTATGAGCCTGACAAGCCTAAAAAGCCAAGAAGGGGTGTTGGTTAGATTCAAAACACTAACTCAAGTGTTAATTGGGAAGGCAGCCCAATTAAAGATGAAATTGCCAACCTTCCATATTCAGATTTGCTTTCTTTTTCTTTTCCTTTTTCTTTTATTATTTTTATTGTTTTTATTTTTATTTCTTATGTTTCTTTGTTAATTGTGTTTACTGTTTTTAAGTTCATTTAGGCTGCATAAGTTTCTTTTGTTTAATAGTTCTTTTCTCTTACATATAATTCTTGCATTGGGGGATAATAGCATTATATTGAGGACAATGTAAAAATTATGTGTGGGAGGAAGAATTTAGGATGTTATTTAGAGTGTTTTGTTTTTGAGTCTTTTTATGTTGTTTTTCTTTCTGATCCTTGTTTTGAAAATAACTAGATGTAAATATAATTTTTATTTTTTTTTTACCCCGGTTAAATGGCGGATAACGGTACTCCGTGATTATTTAAATCGGTTCCATCAGCTACCCAAAAAACTGATATTGTATATAAATTTCTCTTCCAATTTCTCTTTCAATTTTTTTTCATTTTTTTTTTCAGGATGGATGATATTCTCACAAGATTGCAGAAATGATTTCCTCCTTTTCCTCGAAATATTTTACTGAAGCTTTACCAAGTTCGATTTGAAAGATTAAGAATGCTTATGCACAAAGGGATTCGTGGAGACATACGTTGGATAATTGAAGCCAAGGTACGTGAAGATGAATATCTTCCTGTTTTGCATTTACCAGGTACAGGTAGAAGCACTTTTGCAAAGAAGCGACGAGCAAAGCGCATGAGTTCAAATTGCCACAAATGTGCACGATGGACGTGTAACGGTAAATGTCGTTCTATTGGGATTCCGTCCTCTAATCGAGATGATAAAATTGAATTCATTAAGGATGGACTGAGTAAGGAGAATTTGGGTAATATCCAACTTTCTCTTGAGACGCATCCTAGTGGAGACGTACAAAGAGAAATTCTTGATTTATGGCCGCAATTCCAAAGGGAATGGCAACATCTTGGGAATCTGATGTTAAAAGACCCTGTTTGCCAGCTTGTAAGAAAACTGGATGGGAAGCATATCCTCGACTCATAGAAGGCGTTTAAGCCGTTTCTGGACGTAAAACCAGAGGAAGATGTGAGCCACAATCACAACTACAATAAATGACTTCTCAGCTTTTTGGTTTGATTTGCAATAACTTCATTTCAGTTTAATTTACGTGTTGTACGATTTGTGTAATTATTCTCATTTTTTTTTTTTGCATTTGTCTTTTACGGTTGATTTTTTCTTCTCTTTTTGATTTTCTTCCTGAAATCACGCAACAATCTTTTGTTAGGTTAACATTTTCTTCTGACAGGTCAGATACACTTTCGGCGACATTATTACTCTTGTCTCATTCACTACTCAGTCCTCTATATATTACACCATGTACTCATTGTCTTTCAGGCACTCGAAAAAGAAAAAAAAATGGAAAGTACTTCGTCCCAGCGCATTGAAAAAATTTGTGTCTTTGGAGGTGCTTATCCAGGGAAAAATAACATATTCGCTGATGAAGCCATAAGAGTTGGAGTAATACTTGCCCAACAAAAGATCCAGTTGATTTATGGAGGCGGTAGTACGGGTTTAATGGGAGCAGTCGCTACAACAGCACACGCGGGAGGAAGTCCAGTTCTAGGAATCGTGCCAAAACTATTCACAAGTTTTTGTGGACCTACCGTGGGTAAGGAAATACAAGTCTGGAGTATCCCTGAACGGATGACAATCATGTACCATTCTGCCGATGCATTCATTGCTTTACCAGGAGGTCTGGGTACATTGGAAGAAATAGCTTGCGTGGCTTCTTGGTCATCTTTGGTCACAAATAAGAAACCCATTGGTTTGCTTAATATTAATGGTTATTTTAGTAATTTGCTTTCATATTTAGATAATGCTGTGGATAATGGATTCATGTTTTCAGAGGCAAGGAGAACCATAATTTCTGCTACAACCATTGAAGATTTACTCAAAAAGCTCCAAGCTTATGAGTATTTATCTGCTACGATTGTTTCGCAAACGCTCGGAAAAAGAAAAAGAGATATGGACGAGCTAGGAGTGGATTGCACTTTGTCTTTGTGACATTATCTAACATTTTGTTTGTTGTGTCTCAGTTATAATAAGTGGTTAGCAACCTCTGCAGGTAATATCTCCTAAATCCTACCTTTAAAATTTGACATTGGGGACAATGTCATATTTTAGTATGGGGTAAGGGACATATTTTGCTAATTTAAAAAAAAAAAATTGTTGTGTTTTAAGCAATTTAGAATTATTCATTCTGAACAAGGTCTGAGTAAGGGAGACTTGAGACATACCTTGTCAGTTTGATTTTAATCTTTTTATGTTTACTTGTTAATTTTTCTTTAGTATTTTAGGATTATTTAGGTTGCATGAGTTTGTTTTGTTTTGTTTTGAGTCTAGTTGTTCCTATTCTTATGTTATTAGTTCTTTTCTCTTACACATGATTCTTTCATTTGGGTTAATAGACTTACATTGAGGACAATGTAAGAATTAAGTGTGGGGGGAATGATTTAGGATTTCTTTTATTTTCGTCTACTATTTTTTTTTTATGAGTCTTTATTATTATTATTATTATTTTTAGTGTGTTTTAGTTCCTTTTTAATACAATGATGAGATATGAATTGCATAGGTCTAAACTGGTTACTAGTGAGAAGATTTTCATGAGAATTAAGCTTGATACTAATTTTTATGAGCCAATGTTAATATGATATGTTGATTGAGAAAGAAGCATGTTTAGACTTAAAACTGACTTGTATAATCATCATTGTGAGTTTTTGAGCCTAAAATGATTGATGCATTATACAAATCAATCTAATTACTTTCTTGAGTGCTCTTATGATTACATGATTCTCTAGAACTTGCTTTAAACCGTTTGAGACTATATTGATACATGTGACAACATGAATATGATAGAGGCATTAGGATTATAACCAGAGCCAAACAGCCATCCCTTATTGATGTTCCAAGAGAACACACCCTTAGTGAACCAATTTGAGCCTACATTGAATAAGCTATCTCTTTGGTAACCATAACTTGTCCCTAACCTAAATATACTTATATCTTTACCTTTGTTCCAAAGATGAATTAGCATGATTTGAGACAAGTTGCAAAGACAAGGGATATTTTTTGGTTAGAAACAAGAAATAAGTGTGGGGGGAAAAGAAAAGAAAAGTCAAGAGAAAAAGAAATGGAATACTAGAAAATACATTCCTATGTAAAAAAAAATATATATATATGAATCATCTCTTGAATTTGTGGAAAAAGAAAAAGATGTTACAAAGTTGTTTAGAATGAAGAAAAGGCCCAACATGAATATCCGGCCTAGGTGACTATGTGCTTGTAAAGAGTTTTGAGAAGTTTCTTTGTATAATTTTTTTATGTCTCTAAACTTTATGAACTCTTTGGAACCTTTGTGATATCTTTATCCTTTTGTTCTTCAACCACGTTACAAACCCCTTGGCCCCATTACAACCTTGATTAAAGACCTCTTGATTTATGAAGTTGCATGATCTTTTAGTGGAGAATAGGTGGACAAGCAAGCATATGGTAGAAGTGTTTTCATGAGATTGATTGAGTGTAAACACTTTACCACTACTTTAAAGAGTGAAAATCAAGAGAGTATCCCATGTGAGAAGTTGAGATTAAGTTTGAATATGCACTATTTTGATTGAAATATGTTATGTTAATATTGGCTTAACTCAAACTATTTACATTCAAGCAAGATTTTTTGTGAATTTCTTTAAGCTATTGATTAGTTTTTAAGACTTGTCCAATGATTATCTCAAATTTATATTGGAAGGATTAGTTATAATTATTATTTTTAGTTTTTCTTATGTTTTCAATGTTTGTGGGTATCGTCCTAGTAAACCCTCACGAGACTAAACTCGTCCACTACGGACACCTAGGGGTTTAAAGGCTTGTGTTACATGCTAAGTGCCACCGTGATTTCCTACGAAAATGGATTAGATTAGATTTTCTTATTTTATTTTTATTGAGTCGTTGCTAGGGACTAGCAACAATCTAAGTGTGGGGGTGTGATAACACGTATAATTATATAGTTTTTAGTTATGTTTTATTATTGTTTTGTGTCAAATACGAGTTATTATTATTTAGTCTAATTGTGTTTATGATCTTTTATATTTTTATGTAATTTGGTGTTTTTCACAAGTTTCTTTGAGTGATTTCAGATTACTAGAATTAAGGGCAAATCCAGTTCAGTTCCAGTTCCGACACCTTTTGCCATATCAGCTATATATGGAGTTTCACTAAAGAAATAAGGCTGAAATTTTAACCGTGCAAAGTTAAGAGGCATATCTATCTTTTTCATGTTTTACACTTCTTGAAACGGAGTCGTTTTCCCTAGCGAAATCAACCATCAAGTTGGCTGATGTGCAATGACGTCTGTCCTGAGCAGTTTTCGCATTTTGACCATATCGTCCGATACACATCAGAAAATGAGCTGATTCCAACGGATATGGATCAATAACTGATAGGGGAACATTTGTCTAGAAGACCATGTGATCAGATAAAGCCTCCAATATTGAAGAAATCGACCATCAAGTTGGCTGATGTGCAATGACGTCTGTGCTGACCTGTTTTCGTATTTTGCCCATATCTTCTTCTCCACATCAGAAAATGAGCTGATTCCAACGGCTATGAATCAGTAACTCATAGGGGAACATTTTTCTAGAAGACCATGTGATCAGATCAGGCCTCCAAGATTGACAAAATCGACCATCAAGTTGGCTGATCAAAATGGTCATACAATATGACGAAAATTGTTAGAAAAATGCACCCACCTATTATACCTACCTTTGAAATTTGTAAAGCTTGTCTCTTGTCATTTAGCCCTCCAAAATGTGTATAAATAGAGGGCCTTGGATGATTGTAGAGGATCATATTGTAGATAGGTAGGATATTAGCCATTGTAATAAAATTCTCTAAGTTTTCTTCTTCTTTCTTTTCTCTAGTTTTCTTTTTCTTTAGAAAGAGCAAGAGGTTGGATAATTAATATTCTTCTTCTTCTTCTTTCTTTCTTTCTTTTATTTTCTTCTTAGATTCTATTTAATTTTATGTTTATAATGCCTATTCTAGGCTAAACTTCTATTTGGTTAAGGGTGATTTCAAAGCCCTAGACATGTTTTATAATTGATTTTCAGATTCTATCTATCATTAATTTTCTATCAAAGTTGCTTATGTTCTTCTACAAGAATTGTTCATGATGTTGTCTTGATTTGTTTAGGTGTACAACTAGATAGATCTTGATAATTATCTATTGCTAGTTTAGGAGTCTTGATCCGTGTAATTGTCTTGATTTCCTATTCATAAGTGGCAATTTGTGATTAATGATTATGGTTAAGTTTTCAATAATTGCAAAGTGGAACATAACCTAAGTTGAACAATCCGAGCTTATGTGTTTGTTGCTTAGATCAACCTATCTTTCTCATCATAAAGCTGCCATTAAATTGAACTTAGAGAGCTTATTCTAGGTTGTTTGATGGTTAGAGATTAAATAGAGAGCTTGTTCTATTTAACGACAAACTAAGGAAAGATTGGGATAACAGAGCTTGTTGTTATCTACGGTTGTTAACTTTGATAGTTGGTTGATATTGATAGATCTGAAATTGATTCTTAATGATGTCTAGTGGTGGAGAATGAAACCTTAACCATATTTTTCATATTTGATTCTTCTTACTTACTTGTTTTCTTACTTTTCTAGTTTGCTTATTTTTAAAAGTATATTTATTTTTATTGGCTGGTTATACCGCCTAATTTAGTATATATATTTTTATTGGCTGGTTATACCGCCTAATTTAGTATATATATTTTTATTGGCTGGTTATACCGCCTTGCATCTTATTCTTATTATTTACTTTAGTTTAAATCTGGCTTCAAAAACCCCTTTTCTTTTATTGTTTTCTTTGAATGTAAGTTATAAACTAATAACTCATAAATTAAAACCCAATCCCTGAGGACTCGACCCTTGCTAACTACTATACTTACAATTGATCTTTTTAGTGCAAGGTTAAATAAGATACACTCTTTTGGGTGCATCACTAGTGCAGCAAGCTTATGAGCTAGATGGTGAAGATAGTGTGGAAATAGTCCTTAGCAACCATCTCGGAATGGGGAATGCTAAACTAGCCTTGAGTGACCATGTGGAAGGGGCACTAGAATCTTTACACTCGCTGCCACCTAAAGATGCAAGGTTTGATGTTTCATTTATTGATTTGCCTTTATCTAATGAGAAACTTCTACCTTCCATTTTGCAGGCACCAACTTTAGAGTTGAAACCACTACCGAACCACTTGAAATATGTGTTCCTAGGTAAAAAGGACACACTACCGATCATCATTGCCAAAGAGCTCACACCTTTGCAAGAAGAGCGACTTATCCGGGTGCTTAGAGAGCATAAAACAGCAATTGGTTGGACAATTGCCGATATCAAGGGAATAAGCCCATCCATGTGCATGCACCGGATTTTGTTAGAGGAAGGGTCCAAACCAACAAGAGAAGCACAAAGAAGATTGAACCCTCCTATGATGGAGGTTGTGAAAAAGGAGATACTGAAGCTCCTAGATGTTGGAGTGATCTATCCTATCTCGGATAGCAAATGGGTGAGCCCGGTCCAAGTGGTTCCAAAGAAATCAGGTGTAACAGTGGTAACAAATAATGAGAATGAACTTGTTCCTACTAGGATTCAAACAGGATGGCGAGTTTGTATTGATTATCGTAAACTTAATTCCACAACTCGCAAAGACCACTTTCCTTTACCTTTTATTGATCAAATGCTTGAAAGGTTAGCGGGCCATTCTCATTATTGTTTTCTTGATGGTTTTTCAGGTTATAATCAGATAGCCATTGCTCCGGAGGACCAAGAGAAAACAACATTCACATGTCCATTTGGTACTTTTGCATACCGGCGTATGCCATTTGGTCTTTGTAATGCACCAGCTACATTCCAAAGGTGTATGGTTAGCATATTTTCAGATTATGTAGAGAACATCATAGAAGTGTTTATGGATGATTTTAGTGTCTATGGTGATTCTTTTGATAGATGTCTAGAGAACCTTACACTTGTACTTGAAAGATGCATGGAAACTAACCTTGTTTTGAATTGGGAAAAATGTCACTTTATGGTAGAACAAGGAATAGTTTTGGGCCATGTTATTTCTTCTAGAGGGATAGAGGTTGATAAGTCTAAAATAGATATTATGCATTCTTTACCACCTCCCACAAATGTGAGAGAGGTTCGTTCTTTTCTTGGACATGCAGGTTTCTATAGGAGATTTATCAAAGACTTCTCAAAGATCACATTACCTCTTTGCAAGCTACTACAAAAAGATGTGGTTTTCCACTTTGATGATAAATGCAAAGAGGCGTTTGAAACATTGAAGGGACTCTTGACATCAGCTCCTATCATCCAACCACCAGATTGGAATGTACCTTTTGAAATCATGTGTGATGCTAGTGACTATGCCATTGGAGCTGTTTTGGGCCAACGGGTTGGCAAAGCCTCACATGCCATTTATTATGCCTCCCGAACTCTTAATGATGCTCAATTGAACTATTCCACTACTGAAAAAGAACTTTTGGCTGTTGTATTTGCTTTAGAAAAATTTCGATCTTATTTAATTGGTACTAAAGTAATTGTATATTCTGACCATGCAGCCCTTAAGTACTTACTCACTAAAAAGGAGGCCAAACCAAGGTTGATTAGATGGATACTTCTCTTACAAGAGTTTGATTTGGAGATAAAAGATAAGAGAGGTAGTGACAACCTGGTTGCGGACCATCTTAGCCATTTAGTTCATGAAGAGGATGCACTACCCTTGAATGAGAACTTTCCGGATGAGCAACTTCTTTTTATAAGTACAACAACTCCTTGGTATGCTGATATTGTTAATTACTTAGTTACCAAGAAGTTGCCACAAGAGTTGACACAAGCTCAAAGAAATAAGATCAAGAGTGATGCCAAATACTACATATGGGATGATCCTTACCTTTGGAAGCATTGCTCCGATCAGATTATAAGAAGGTGTGTACTCAAAACTGAATTTCAATCTATTCTCACCTTTTGTCACTCTTATGCATGTGGAGGACACTTTGGATCCAAAAGAACAGCCATGAAAGTTCTTGATTCTGGATTTTATTGGCCTACCATATTCAAAGATGCATACCTCTTTTGCAAGTCATGTGATCGTTGCCAAAGAACAGGTAACTTAGGTGCTAGAAATCAAATGCCTCAAACTCCAATACTTATTGTTGAAATTTTTGATGTATGGGGCATGGATTTCATGGGACCTTTTCCTCCTTCTTTTGGTAATCTTTATATTTTACTTGCCGTTGATTATGTTTCAAAGTGGGTGGAAGCAAAATCCACTAGGACTAATGACTCTAAAGTTGTTTCAAATTTTGTCAAGACTAACATCTTTGCTAGGTTTGGAACGCCAAAGGCCATAATCAGCGATAGAGGTACTCACTTTTGCAATAGGACTATGGAAGCACTTTTGAGGAAGTATAACATCACACACAAGGTCTCCACCTCATATCATCCTCAAACTAGTGGGCAAGCTGAAGTGTCAAACCGAGAAGTTAAGTCCATCCTTGAAAAGACAGTTAATCCAAATAGGAAGGATTGGAGTTCACGACTTGATGATGCACTTTGGGCTTATAGGACAGCATATAAGACACCCATTGGTATGTCTCCTTATCGACTTGTTTATGGTAAGCCTTGTCATCTTCCGGTTGAATTGGAACATAAATCATATTGGGCTATCAAACAATGCAACATGGAGATGGATGAGACAGGAAAGAAAAGAAAACTTGACCTACAAGAATTAGAGGAGATAAGGAATGATGCCTATCAGAATTCTAGGATTTACAAGGAAAAGACTAAGGCATTCCATGACAAGATGATATCAAGAAAGGAATTTATTGTTGGACAAAAAGTTCTTCTCTTCCATTCACGCCTTAAGTTATATCCAGGTAAGTTACGTTCTCGTTGGGTTGGACCTTTTGTTATTACTAATGTATTTACTCATGGTGCAGTTGAAATCCAAAGCCCAAAAACAGATAAGGCATTCAAAGTGAATGGTCATAGATTAAAGCCTTACTATGAGAACTTTCCAATACAAGATGTGGAGGAGTTTCCACTTTTTGAGCCAAAGTATGTTGAATAATAATGGCATGGGTCTAAGTCAAGCTGAGGACAATAAACCAAGCGCTTCTTGGGAGGCAACCCAAAAGGATGGAGAGCATCTATTATATCAGATTTGCATATTCCTTACTCTCCATCATTCTATCTTTTATTGTTTCTCTTTTGTTTTGTTTAATAGTTCTTTTCTCTTACATATAATTCTTGCATTGGGGGATAATAGCATTACATTGAGGACAATGTAAGAATTATGTGTGGGGGGAAGAATTTAGGATTTTATTTAGAGTGTTTTGTTTTTGATTTTTTTTATGTTGTTTTTCTTTCTGATCCTTCTTTTGAAAATAACTAAATGTAAATATAATTTTTATTTTTTTTAACCCCGGTTAAATGGCGGATAACGGTATTCCGTGATTATTTAAATCGGTTCCATCAGCTACCCACAAAACTGATATTGTATATAAATTTCTCTTCCAATTTCTCTTTCAATTTTTTTCATTTTTTTTTTCAGGATGGATGATATTCTCACACGATTGCAGAAACGATTTCCTCCTTTTCCTCGAAATATTTTACTGAAGCTTTACCAAGTTCGATTTGAAAGATTAAGAATGCTTATGCACAAAGGGATTCCTGAAGACATACGTTGGATAATTGAAGCCAAGGTACGTGAAGATGAATATCTTCCTGTTTTGCATTTACCAGGTACAGGTAGAAGCACTTTTGCAAAGAAGCGACGAGCAAAGCGCATGAGTTCAAATTGCCACAAATGTGCACGATGGACGTGTAACGGTAAATGTCGTTCTATTGGGATTCCGTCCTCTAATCGAGATGATAAAATTGAATTCATTAAGGATGGACTGAGTAAGAAGAATTTGGGTAATATCCAACTTTCTCTTGAGACGCATCCTAGTGGAGACGTACAAAGAGAAATTCTTGATTTATGGCCGCAATTCCAAAGGGAATGGCAACATCTTGGGAATCTGATGTTAAAAGACCCTGTTTGCCAGCTTGTAAGAAAACTGGATGGGAAGCATATCCTTGACTCATAGAAGGCGTTTAAGCCGTTTCTGGACGTAAAACCAGAGGAAGATGCCAAATACACTTTCGACGACATTATTACTCTTGACTTTTACGGTTGATTTTTCTTCTCTTTTTGATTTTCTTCCTGAACTCACGCAAAAATCTTTTGTTAGGTTAACATTTTTTTCTGACAGGTCAGATACACTTTCGGCGACATTATTACTCTTGTCTGATTCACTACTCAGTCCTCTATATATTACACCATGTACTCATTCTCTTTCAGGCACTCGAAAAAAAAATGGAAAGTACTTCGTCCCAGCGCATTAAAAAAATTTGTGTCTTTGGAGGTGCTTATCCAGGGAAAAATAACATATTTGCTGATGAAGCCATAAGAGTTGGAGTAATACTTGCCCAACAAAAGATCCAGTTGATTTATGGAGGCGGTAGTACGGGTTTAATGGGAGCAGTCGCTACAGCAGCACACGCCGGAGGAAGTCCAGTTCTAGGAGTCGTGCCAAAACTATTCACAGATTTTTGTGGACCTACCTTGGGTAAGGAAATACAAGTCTGGAGTATCCCTGAACGGATAACAATCATGTACCATTCTGCCGATGCATTCATTGCTTTACCAGGAGGTCTGGGTACATTGGAAGAAATAGCTTGCGTGGCTTCTTGGTCATCTTTGGTCACAAATAAGAAATCCATTGGTTTGCTTAATATTAATGGTTATTTTAGTAATTTGCTTTCATATTTAGATAATGCTGTGGAAAATGGATTCATGTTTTCAGAGGCAAGGAGAACCATAATTTCTGCTACAACCATTGAAGATTTACTCAAAAAGCTCCAAGCTTATGAGTGTTTATCTGCTACGTTTGTTTCGCAAACGCTCGGAAAAAGAAAAAGAGATATGGACGAGCAAGGAGTGGATTGCACTTTGTCTTTGTGACATTATCTAACATTTTGTTTGTTATGTCTCAGTTATAATAAGTGGTTAGCAACCTCTGCAGGTAATATCTCCTAAATTCTACCTTTAAAATTTGACATTGGGGACAATGTCATATTTTAGTAGGGGGTAAGGGACATATTTTGCTAATTAAAAAAAAAAAAAATTGTTGTGTTTTAAGCCATTTAGAAGTATTCATTCTGAACAAGGTCTGAGTAAGGGAGACTTGAGACATACCTTGTCAGTTTGATTTCTTCTTTTCAAAAAAAAAAAAAAGTTTGTTGTGTTTTAAGCAATTTAGAAGTATTCATTCTGAACAAGGTCTGAGTAAGGGAGACTTGAGACATACCTTGTCAGTTTGATTTTAATCTTTTTATGTTTACTTGTTAATTTTTGTTTAGTATTTTAGGATTATTTAGGTTGCATGAGTTTGTTTTGTTTTGAGTCTTAGTTGTTCCTATTCTTATGTTATTAGTTCTTTTCTCTTACACATGATTCTTTCATTTGGGTTAATAGACTTACATTGAGGACAATGTAAGAATTAAGTGTGGGGGGAATGATTTAGGATTTCTTTTATTTTTGTCTACTATTTTTTTTTTATGAGTCTTTATTATTATTATTATTTTTAGTGTGTTTTAGTTACTTTCAATACTATGATGAGATATGAATTGCATAAGTCTAAAACAGATTTATTAGTGAGAAGATTTTCATGAGAATTGAGCTTGATGTCAATCTTTTATGAGCCAATGTTAATATGATATGTTGATTGAGAAAGAAGCATGTTTAGACTTAATCTGACTTGTATAATCATCCTTGTGAGTTTTTGAGCCTATAATGATTGATGCATTATACAAATCAATCTAATTTCTTTCTTGAGTGCTCTTATGATTACATGATTCTCTAGAACTTGCTTTAAACCGTTTGAGACTATATTGATACATGTGACAACATGAATATGATAGAGGCATTAGGATTATAACCAGAGCCAAACAGCCATCCATTATTAATGTTCCAAGAGAACACACCCTTAGTGAACCAATTTGAGCCTACATTGAATAAGCTATATCTTTGGTAACCATAACTTGTCCCTAACCTAAATATACTTATATCTTTACCTTTGTTCCAAAAGATGAATTAGCATGTTTTGAGACAAGTTGCAAAGACAAAGAAGATTTATTGAAAATTTGGGTTAGAAACAAGAAATAAGTGTGGGGGGAAAAGAAAGAAAAAAGTCAAGAGAAAAAGAAAGGGATCATTGTCAAATACATTCTCATATAAAAAAAAAAAAAAAAAAATCTTCTCTTGAACTTCTAGTTAAAGTAAAGAAAAAGATGTTACAAAGTTGGTTAGAATGATGCAAAGGCTCAACATGAATATTTAGCCTATGTTATTATGTGCTTTATAAGAGTTTTGAGAAGTTTTATTTGTATGATCTTTTTATGTCTCGAAACTTTATGAACTCTTTGGAACCTTTGTGATATCTTTATCCTTTTGTTCTTCAACCACATTACAAACCCCTTGGCCCCATTACAACCTTGATTAAAGACCTCTTGATTCATGAAGTTGTATGATCTAAATAGTGGAGAATAGGTGGACAAGCAAGAATATGGTAGAACTGTTTTCATGAGATTGATTGAGTGTAAACACTTCACCACTACTTTAAAGAGTGAAAATCATGAGGGTATCCCATGTGAGTAGTTGAGATTAAGTTTGAATATGCACTATTTTGATTGAAATATGTTATGTTAATATTGGCTTAACTCAAACAATTTACATTCAAGTATGATTTTTTGTGAAATTCTTTAAGCTATTGATTAGTTTATAAGACTTGTTCAAAGATTGTCTCTAATTTGTATTGAAAGGATTAGGAGTAAATATTTTTAGTATATGTAGTTTATTTATATTTTAGTTTTTCAATGTTTGTGGGTATCGTTCTAGTAAACTCTCACGAGACTAAACTCGTCCACTAGGGACACCTAGGGGTTTAAAGGCTTGTGTCACATGCTAAGTGCCACCGTGATTTCCTACGAAAGTGGATTAGATTAGATTTTCTTATTTTATTTTTATTGAGTCGTTGCTAGGGACTAGCAACAATCTAAGTGTGGGGGTGTGATAACTCGTATAATTATATAGTTTTTAGTTATGTTTTATTATTGTTTTGTGTCAAATACGAGTTATTATTGTTTAGTCTAATTGTGTTTATGATCTTTTATATTTTTATGTAATTTGGTGTTTTTCACAAGTTTCTTTGAGTGATTTCAGATTACTAGAATTAAGGGCAAATCCAGTTCAGTTCCAGTTCCGACAGCTTTTGCCATATCAGCTATATCTCGAGTTTCACTGAAGCAATAAGGCTGAAATTTTAACCGTGCAAAGTTAAGAGGCATATCTATCTTTTTCATGTTTTACACTTCTTGAAACGGAGTCGTTTTGCCTAGCGAAATCAACCATCAAGTTGGCTGATGTGCAATGACGTCTGTGCTGACCTGTTTTCGTATTTTGCCCATATCTTCTTCTCCACATCAGCAAATGAGCTGATTCCAACGGCTATGAATCAGTAACTCATAGGGGAACATTTTTCTAGAAGACCATGTGATCAGATCAGGCCTCCACGATTGACAAAATCGACCATCAAGTTGGCTGATCAAAATTGTCATACAATATGACGAAAATTGTTAGAAAAATGCACCCACCTATTATACCTACCTTTGAAATTTGTAAAGCTTGTCTCTTGTCATTTAGCCCTCCAAAATGTGTATAAATAGAGGGCCTTGGATGATTTTAGAGGATCATATTGTACATTGGTAGGATATTAGCCATTATAATCAAATTCTCTAAGTTTTCTTCTTCTTTCTTTTCTCTAGTTTTCTTTTTCTTTATTTTCTTCTTCTTCTTCTTTCTTTCTTTTATTTCCTTCTTAGATTCTCTTTAATTTTATGTTTATGTTTACAATGCTTATGCTAGGCTAAACTTCTATTTGGTTAAGGGTGATTTCAAAGCCCTAGACATGTTTTGTGATTGATTTTCAGATTCTATCTATCATTAATTTTCTATCAAAGTTGCTTATGTTCTTCTACAAGAATTGTTCATGATGTTGTCTTGATTTATTTAGGTGTACAACTAGATAGATCTTGATAATTATCTATTGCTAGTTTAGGAGTCTTGATCCGTGTAATTGTCTTGATTTCCTATTCATAAGTGGCAATTTGTGATTAATGATTATGGTCAAGTTTTCAATAATTGCAAAGTGGAACATAACCTAAGTTGAACAATCCGAGCTTATGTGTTTGTTGCTTAGATCAACCTATCTTTCTCATTATAAAGCTGCCATTAAATTGAATTTAGAGAGCTTATTCTAGGTTCTTTAATGGTTAGAGATTAAATAGAGAGCTTGTTCTATTTAACGACAAACTAAGGAAAGATTGGGATAACAGAGCTTGTTGTTATCTACGGTTGTTAACTTTGATAGTTGGTTGATATTGATAGATCTGAAATTGATTCTTAATGATGTCTAGTGGTGGAGAATGAAACCTTAACCATATTTTTCATATTTGATTCTTCTTACTTACTTGTTTTCTTACTTTTCTAGTTTGCTTATTTTTAAAAGTATATTTATTTTTATTGGCTGGTTATACCGCCTAATTTGTATATTAACTTTGTTTTATTTTTATTGGCTGGTTATACCGCCTAATTTAGTATATATATTGGCTGGTTATACCGCCTAATTTAGTATATATATTTTTATTGGCTGGTTATACCGCCTTGCATCTTATTCTTATTATTTACTTTAGTTTAAATCTGGCTTCAAAAACCCCTTTTCTTTTATTTATCTTGAATTTAAGTTTTAAACTATTAACTTATAAACTAAAACCCAATCCCTGAGGACTCGACCCTTGCTAACTACTATACTTACAATTTATCTTTTTAGTGCAAGGTTAAATAAGATACACTCTTTTGGGTGCATCAGTGGATGATAGCATCAAGTTCATAATGTTCGAGTGGGAGCTGTTGGAAGTATTTGGACATAAGTGAACAAATACACCAAGTACACACAAGATTAACTTGATATGAATGATATATGATTATGGTAAACAAGCAAGGAGATGAGATAAGCTTATCGAAGCTCATAAGGAGCTTAAAGTGAAAGCTTACTCAGCTCAAGCCAGCTCAAGGTAGCTGGACACCAGCTAGCTCAGCTCAAGGAGCTGGACACCAGCTCACTCAGCTAAATGTAGCTGAAGGGTAGTTAGGTGAGTGACACTCTATGAAATGGAGTGACACTAGCTAGTGGTAGCTAGGTGGCCTAGATGATGTGGCATATAGGTGTGACACATCAGCACCATAATGCTCAAGTATCACCAATCGGTTTGTGATGTGACATCATACATCATGTGGCGCCACATGGGCCGAAACAACATGGTGTTCGAGTAAGAGAGGTTCCCTCCTAATAGCCGAATAGATGTGATCATTTGGAAGAGAATTGTTCTGTTGACCCAAATGAAGGGTGCTATTCTAAAAGGGGTTGTGTCCTTTAACCCTTTCATAAAGCAACCTTGAGAGGCTATAAATAGGAGAGGATTCGACCAAGACAAGACACACCAATAATCAGAGGCAGATTGCTAAGTGAGTGAGGGGTTCTTGATTGCTTGAATTATCAAGAAGCAAGGCAGAAAGCATTATGGTTTGGACGAGCAAGATAGGATGTGGAAAGGTTTTTATAGTTTCCTTAACCGGTTGATTACAAGAGTGCCTTAGGCATTCGGTTGAGTTCATTACTCACATCCACAATAAGCGAGCATTGCATAGGCAGACAAGTACGTGACTTGAACTCTTCCTCTATGTTCTCGGATTTTGATAAGTCGAAATACAACACCAAATACGTGGAAAAACTTAGAATAAATCAAAATACCTGTGTCGGACATATATCCATGTCCGACACTCACATCTGAGTCCGAATAACATAGCTCATAAGTTCATATCTTTAATTATTTAGGATAAGAATGTAGAAACAGTCATAATTCTAGAAATGTTATGAGATCATATATGAATATTGCCTATGCTTGAAATGTTTATTGATGTTTTCAGTGAACTGCTGCGGGACAATATTATTGTAGAGAGTTTACTTCTATTTTAACCTTTGCTATAGTTATTTGCTTGCGAAAGGTACATTCGAGTCTTTGTGTAGCTCCTGGTCCAACATTATGTTTAAGTCTGGACAGTCATGTGGCTAAGAATCAGAAAGATATATTGTTCTGCAAGGTTTGCCAGGTTTCCTGCTGCAAGAGGTCATTAGCACAAGGCTAACCTGTGCATATTGCCATTCAAGGGAAATGATGATGCAGGCATCACGACAGTGAACTGGGGGAAAAGATGTGGACTGTCTAAGGTGTATAAATGACTAGGAAGCATAGACATGGACACAAAATACGAGTACGACACGACACGAAAATTTCTAGAAAATTAGGATACGGATGCGGTAGGACACGATAATAAAAAATAACTTTTATATAATAATGTACAATAGAAATGTAAAATTGATACTTTTCAATTAAATATTAACATGTAAATAGTTTTTCGAAATTTAAAATTATTTTTGAATTTAAAAACTCGAACCTTAAAAAACCCATTAAAACCAAATTGCTCATTGTTGATTCCATATTTGGGAGAAAAATGCAAAACAAAAGCCTTCATCACGTGTCCAGCCGTGTCTTGATCATATTTTGACTGTGTTCGATTTTATTTTTATTTTTTTTACGTGTCCTTGCATATTTGACACTTGGACACTCCCCTAACAGAAGTGTCTGTGCTTCATAAATGAATGAATTGTCATTCAACCAACACTAGGAAAATTTACAGAAGTTGGAACATGCTGGAAATAATGCGAGAAACATGGTAAAGAAGCAAAGGTTTTGGTGAGTTGTGTGATATATATTTGGTGCATGCACAGATGAGAGTTCATTTAAGATGCACCTTCAAGGCAAATATCATACCATTGAACTTCATATTATTGACAGCGGAAAAAAACCATGAGGGTTGAACTTGTATCTAAGGAAAGTGGAAGGTATTCTCCTTAAGCATGGCAGAAGCATTAGATAAGTGCTATGCTACTTGGATTCAGGTGTGAGTGTCGGACACGGGTATTTTCGATTTTTTCCAAGATTTCCATGTATTTGGTGATTCCTTGGAGGATCATATCCCCATACCCATGTCCAAATATGCATAGGACACAAATACTTTAAGAAAAATGAAGAGTTGAAGTAACATAGGTTAAGTGTACTAGAGATGATCTGACTTTTTCCCTTGAACAATTTTTAAGGTGTGTTTTGTTTCTCATATGCAAATTCCAAATGTAAACAGAGATATCTACAAAGAAGAAGGTTGAGGGTATATACATTTCAGCTACTGCTTCCATATTAGATATGTCTATATGATAGTCCTGGAAATTTTGAAAAAGGATATTATTTCATGAAGCAAATTTGAGAGACTTTCAAAATTTTCAGCTTTGGATTGATTCAATCAAATATGAAATAAGCGGTTGTCCTTTTAACATAGTATATCTTGTAAACATATATATTTTAAACCAAGAAATTATAACAGTGGATGAGTGAGCTCTTAGATGATTTAGTTCAATATGAGCAACTCTTAGGAAGTTCAGCAGATACAGATCTCTGCCTGTCAAGTTTGAGTGGAGAGACCAGCAAATCAAGATGCAGTTTAAAACCTATGTTACCCGGACTGGGAGATAGGTGTCGGATACGGGTACGTGTCCGACATAGGTATGCTCAATTTTTTTTAAAGTTTTCTCATATATTTGGAGGATCATACTCCCATACCTATGTCTGAATATGTGTCGGACACAGATACTTTAGAAAAAAATTAAGAGTCCATTTAACATGGTTCAAAACAGACTAAACTTATTACCCAAACTTGAATCTTGGGGGTAAATGGTTTACCCTCCCATGAGCCTCAAAAGGGTGGCTGATTATGCACAATGGCATCGAGGATGGCTGTTTTTGGGAAGCTTAAGGAAAGCAAGAGAAAGGTATCAAGGGTTTTATGCCTAGCAAGCAAAGGTTTTGCTTATTGCTTTTAATTATTGCTGAACGTGTTGGAAGTATTTGGACATAAGTGAACAAATACACCAAGTACGCACAAGATTAACTTGATATGAATGATATATGATGATGGTAAACTAGCAAGAAGATGAGATAAGCTTATGGAAGCTCATAAGAAGCTTAAAGTGAAAGCTTACTCAGCTCAAGTTAGCTCAAGGTAGCTGGACACCAGCTAGCTCAGCGCAAGGAGCTGGACACCAGCTCACTCAGCTAGATGTAGCTGAAGGGTAGCTAGGTGAGTGACACTCTATGAGGTGGAGTGACTAGCTAGTGGTAGCTAGGTGGCCTAGACGATGTGGCACATAGGTGTGACACATCAGCACCATCATGTAAAAGTGTTAAGACCTTGGAAACCCTTTCTTGCTGATCAAGGAAGCTAGGAGGCACAAACTTGCAAATTTTGCAAAAATCTAGATTTTTGCGGATTTAGAGGCAGTAGGGCCGGCGTCGCGACTGCAACCTTGCTGACTTGTGGGCTTTTGATCGTCGAGCTCCCTATCTTTGGTTTCTTGGCTACTGCATGCATCTTCTTTCACTTTGTCAGCTGATTTGGATGACCATTTATTATCCTATTTGGGCGTGTAAACTACCGTTGGAAAGGTATTCAAGTCAACTTCAAAAGTCAAGAGAAATTTTCTTCAAATAAAGACTTTAACATCATGATTTCTTAGCAACAAGCTTCGGAGGTCAAATTTGCCTAATCGCTTTGCACTAAGAATTTGATCTTTTTGACTCCCATGTCTTCTTTCATCTTATGATTGTGATTTTATAAGCTCTTTAACATCATATTTGACATGTTTTGACTTCATCTCTTCCAAAATACCTATAATTCACAAAACCATAGTAAAATGTCAAGGAACTTAAGAATTAAAACACAAAGTATAAGGAAATAATATATGAAAATGTATGAAATTAAGCACTTATCAAAAGGAGAAAAATTTGAAATAGTAGGTGGCATCTAGACCTGCTCATGGGCCGGGCAACCCGCTCGGCCCGTATTGAGCAGGGCCTATACATGTGTTTTTCTGATCCGGACCGGCCCGGTCCAGATCACTATTCATAGAATAAAAAATATTTTTTATTTAAATTTAATTATAAAATATATAATTTTTTTATTAAATTTGAATAGTAAATTCGAGCTCACGGGTCGGTCCAGGCTCGTCCAAATATGGGTCTGGGCTAGCAAAAAAAAAGTTTCGAGCCATAGCCCGACCCATGAGTAGGTCTAGTGGCATCTGTCCCCTGAACTTATTTATAAATTTGGGCATGCATGTCTCAATTTATGCCACAAACTAAGAGGAAAGAGAGTATATATGGAGAATTCTTATGAGAATCCTAATAAATCTAAGGATGTTTCTCTTAAAGAGCTTAGACACAAGATTGCAGAGTTTGTTGAAGTGAGAGGATGGGATAAGTATCATAGTCTAAGGAATCTCCTGCTAGCACTAGTAAGGCCATTAACTAAGCATTCTATATTTTCAAATTTCTAAGTATTTCATTTTTAGCAATGTTATTCACCATTGAAAAATCAGATCGGACTTGTCGGTCGGACTTGTTGAATTGGAGGCCAGTTCAGCCCGGTTTGAACATTTAACCTCTTAAATTTATATTGAAGACCATACCATTTAACCAAATGCATACTTTTATTAAGTATTTACAATATTTAATACTCATTTAATGTTTAAATTCTTTTTTAATTAAATGGTCCAAGTCAACTGTCCGACTGACCGAATCGGTGATCGAAAGTCTTATCGGTTTGACTTCTGACCAGTTTTTTAAACATTGTGATTTGAATAGTTTTTCCCAAGTTTTAGGATACTTGTACATTTGTTAATAATAATGCAGGTGGGAGAAGTTAGGGAGCTCTGATGCACTCAAAAGAGCATATCTTATTTAATCTTGCTCTAAAAATATCAATTGTAAAGAATAGCAATAAGCAAGGGTCGAGTCCACAGAGATAGGATTTCAACTTATAAGTTTATTGGTTGAAAACTTTAGTTCTAAGAAAATAAAATAAAACAAAGGAAAATGGGGTTTTGAATTAAGTGAGAGTAAAACAAATCAGAAAATAAGATTGCAAGTAATTAAATATAAGGAATCAAATATGAGAAAAGCATGATTAAGAGGTCATTCGCCACCACTAGACATAATTGAGAATCAATTTCATATCTATCAACATCAATCAACTACCAAAGTTATCAACCGTAGATAACAACAAGCTTTGTTACCCCAATCTTTCCTTAGTTTGTCGTTAAATAGAACAAGCTCTCTATTTAATCTTTAACTATCAAACAATATAGAATAAGCTCTCTAAGTTCAATATAATAGCAACTTTATGATGAGAAAGATAGGTTGATCTAAGCAACAAACAATAGGCTTGGATTGTTCAACTTAGGTTATGTTCCACTTTGCAATTATTGAAAACTTGACCATAATCATTCATCACAAATTGCTATTTACGAATAGGAAATCGAGACAATTACACGGATCAAGACTCCTAAACTAGCATTAGATAATTATCAAGAAATATCTAGTTGTACACCTAAACAAATCAAGACATCATCATGAACAATTTTAATGGAAGAAAATAAGCAACTTTGATAGAAAAATATAATAGATAGATTCTGAAAATTAATTACAAAACATGTCTAGGGCTTTGAAATCACACTTAATCAAATAGAAATTTAGCCTAGCATAGGCATTGTAAACATAAACATGAAATTAAAAAGAAAATAAGAAGAAAAACTAAAGAAAGAAAGAAGAAGAAGAAGAATATTAATTATTTAACTTCTTGCTCTCAAACAAAGAAGAAAACAGAAACTAAAAGCTTGGTGAAGTCTGATTTGCAGCTCTCCATCTTCTCTCTATTTATAGGTGATAAACTCATAAAATAACGTTTTATGCTCTTTCTATTCTTAGTTTTAGTTATGTTTTTGATCTTTATTTTGATTACTTATATTCTGTTTTTGAATTCTTGGTATATTTAGGAGAATGAAATGAAAAGATGTCAATAATGATGGTAAAGATCTTAGAAAATCATAATCACAAGATGGAAGAAGACTTGGGAGTCTGATGCACCCAAAAGAGTGTATCTTATTTAACCTTGCACTAAAAAGATAAATTGTAAGTATAGTAGTTAGCAAGGGTCGAGTCCTCAGGGATTGGGTTTTAGTTTATAAGTTAATAGTTTAAAACTTAAATTCAAGAACAATAAAAGAAAAGGGGTTTTTGAAGCCAGATTTAAACTAAAGTAAATAATAAGAATAAGATGCAAGGCGGTATAACCAGCCAATAAAAATATATATACTAAATTAGGTGGTATAACCAGCCAATAAAAATATAACAAAGTTAATATACAAATTAGGCGGTATAACCAGCCAATAAAAATAAAACAAAGTTAATATACAAATTAGGCGGTATAACCAGCCAATAAAAATAAATATACTTTTAAAAATAAGCAAACTAGAAAAGTAAGAAAACAAGTAAGAAGAATCAAATATGAAAAATATGGTTAAGGTTTCATTCTCCACCACTAGACATCATTAAGAATCAATTTCAGATCTATCAATATCAACCAACTATCAAAGTTAACAACCGTAGATAACAACAAGCTCTGTTACCCCAATCTTTCCTTAGTTTGTCGTTAAATAGAACAAGCTCTCTATTTAATCTCTAACCATTAAACAACCTAGAATAAGCTCTCTAAATTCAATTTAATGGCAGCTTTATGATGAGAAAGATAGGTTGATCTAAGCAACAAACACATAAGCTCGGATTGTTCAAGTTAGGTTATGTTCCACTTTGCAATTATTGAAAACTTAACCATAATCATTAATCACAAATTGCCACTTATGAATAGGAAATCAAGACAATTACACGGATCAAGACTCCTAAACTAGCAATAGATAATTATCAAGATCTATCTAGTTGTACACCTAAACAAATCAAGACAACATCATGAACAATTCTTGTAGAAGAACATAAGCAACTTTGATAGAAAATTAATGATAGATAGAATCTGAAAATCAATCACAAAACATGTCTAGGGCTTTGAAATCACCCTTAACCAAATAGAAGTTTAGCCTAGCATAGGCATTATAAACATAAAATTAAATAGAATCTAAGAAGAAAATAAAAGAAAGAAAGAAGAAGAAGAAGAATATTAATTATCCAACCTCTTGCTCTTTCTAAAGAAAAACAAAACTAGAGAAAAGAAAGAAGAAGAAAACTTAGAGAATTTTATTACAATGGCTAATATCCTACCTATGTACAATATGATCCCTTACAATCATCCAAGGCCCTCTATTTATACACATTTTGGAGGGCTAAATGACAAGAGACAAGCTTTACAAATTTCAAAGGTAGGTATAATAGGTGGGTGCATTTTTCTAACAATTTTCGTCATACATGACAATTTTGATCAGCCAACTTGATGGTCGATTTTGTAACTTTTGGAGGCCTTATCTGATCACATGGTCTTCTAGAAAAATGTTACCCTATCAGTTACGGATCCATAGCCGTTGGAATCATCTCATTTGCTGATGTGGATAAGTAGATATGGGCAAAATACGAAAACAGGTCAGCACAGACGTCATTGCACATCAGCCAACTTGATGGTCGATTTCGCTAGGGAAAACGACTCCGTTTCAAGAAGTGTAAAACATGAAAAAGATAGATATGCCTCTTAGCTTTGCACGGCTACAAATTTCAGCCTTATTGCTTCAGTGAAACTCGAGATATAGCTGATATGGCAAAAGGTGTCGGAACTGGAACTGAACTGGATTTGCCCTTGATTCTAGTAATCTGAAATCACTCAAAGAAACTTGTGAAAAACACCAAAATACATAAAAATATAAAAGATCATAAACACAATTAGACTAAACAATAATAACTCGTATTAGACACAAAACAATAATAAAACATAACTAAAAACTATATAATTATACGAGTTATCACACCCCCACACTTAGATTGTTGCTAGTCCCTAGCAACGACTCAATAAAAATAAAATAAGAAAATCTAATCTAATCCATTTTCGTAGGAAATCACGGTGGCACTTAGCATGTGACATAAGCCTTTAAACCCCTAGGTGTCCCTAGTGGACGAGTTTAGTCTCGTGAGGGTTTACTAGAACGATACCCACAAACATTGAAAAACTAAAATATAAATAAACTACATATACTAAAAATATTTACTCCTAATCCTTTCAATACAAATTAGAGACAATCTTTGAACAAGTCTTATAAACTAATCAATAGCTTAAAAAATTTCACAAAAAATCATGCTTGAATGTAAATTGTTTGAGTTGAGCCAATATTAACATAACATATCTCAATCAAAATAGTGCATGTTCAAATTTAATGTCAACTTCTCACATGGGATACCCTCATGATTTTCACTCTTTAAAGTAGTGGTGAAGTGTTTACACTCAATCAATCTCATGAAAACAGTTCTACCATATTCTTGCTTGTCCACCTATTCTCCACTATTTAGATCATACAACTTCATGAATCAAGAGGTCTTTAATCAAGGTTGTAATGGGGCCAAGGGGTTTGTAATGTGGTTGAAGAACAAAAGGATAAAGATATCACAAAGGTTCCAAAGAGTTCATAAAGTTTAGAGACATAAAAAGATCATACAAAGAAATTTCTCAAAACTCTTTACAAGTACATAGTCACCTAGGCCGGATATTCATGTTGGGCCTTTTCTTCATTCTAAACAACTTTGTAACATCTTTTTCTTTTTCCACAAATTCAAGAGATGATTCATATATATATATATATATATTTTTTTTTTTACATAGGAATGTATTTGCCCGTATTCCATTTCTTTTTCTCTTGACTTTTCTTTTCTTTTCCCCCCACACTTATTTCTTGTTTCTAACCCAAATTTTCAATAGATCTTCCTTGTCTTTGCAACTTGTCTCAAAACATGCTAATTCATCTTTGGAACAAAGGTAAAGATATAAGTATATTTAGGTTAGGGACAAGTTATGGTTACCAAAGAGATAGCTTATTCAATGTAGGCTCAAATTGGTTCACTAAGGGTGTGTTTTCTTGGAACATCAATAAGGGATGGCTGTTTGGCCCTGGCTAAAAATCCTAATGCCTCTATCATATTCATGTTGTCACATGCATCAATATAGTCTCAAATGGTTTAAAGCAAGTTCTAGAGAATCATGTAATCATAAGAGCACTCAAGAAAGAAATTAGATTGATTTGTATAATGCATCAATCATTATAGGCTCAAAAACTCACAAGGATGATTATACAAGTCAGATTAAGTCTAAACATGCTTCTTTCTCAATCAACATATCATATTAACATTGGCTCATAAAAAAAATGATATCAAGCTCAATTCTCATGAAAATCTTCTCACTAATAAATCTGTTTTAGACTTATGCAATTCATATCTCATCATTGTATTAAAAAGGAACTAAAACACACTAAAAAAATAATAATAATAATAAAGACTCATAAAAAAAAAATAGTAGACAAAAATAAAAGAAATCCTAAATCATTCCCCCCCACACTTAATTCTTACATTGTCCTCAATGTAAGTCTATTAACCCAAATGAAAGAATCATGTGTAAGAGAAAAGAACTAATAACATAAGAATAGGAACAACTAAGACTCAAAACAAAACAAACTCATGCAACCTAAATAATCCTAAAATACTAAACAAAAATTAACAAGTAAACATAAAAAAATTAAAATCAAACTGACAAGGTATGTCTCAAGTCTCCCTTACTCAGACCTTGTTCAGAATGAATACTTCTAAATTGCTTAAAACACAACAAACTCTTTTTTTTTTTTTTTTTTGAAAAGAAGAAATCAAACTGACAAGGTATGTCTCAAGTCTCCCTTACTCAGACCATGTTCAGAATGAATACTTCTAAATGGCTTAAAACACAACAATTTTTTTTTTTTTTTTTAAATTAGCAAAATATGTCCCTTACCCCCTACTAAAATATGACATTGTCCCCAATGTCAAATTTTAAAGGTAGGATTTAGGAGATATTACCTGCAGAGGTTGCTAACCACTTATTATAACTGAGACACAACAAACAAAATGTTAGATAATGTCACAAAGACAAAGTGCAATCCACTCCTTGCTCGTCCATATCTCTTTTTCTTTTTTCGAGCGTTTTCGAAACAACCGTAGCAGATAAATACTCATAAGCTTGGAGCTTTTTGAGTAAATCTTCAATGGTTGTAGCAGAAATTATGGTTCTCCTTGCCTCTGAAAACATGAATCCATTATCCACAGCATTATCTAAATATGAAAGCAAATTACTAAAATAACCATTAATATTAAGCAAACCAATGGGTTTCTTATTTGTGACCAAAGATGACCAAGAAGCCACGCAAGCTATTTCTTCCAATGTACCCAGACCTCCTGGTAAAGCAATGAATGCATCGGCAGAATGGTACATGATTGTTATCCGTTCAGGGATACTCCAGACTTGTATTTCCTTACCCACGGTAGGTCCACAAAAACCTGTGAATAGTTTTGGCACGATTTCTAGAACTGGACTTCCTCCGGCGTGTGCTGCTGTAGCGACTGCTCCCATTAAACCCGTACTACCGCCTCCATAAATCAACTGGATCTTTTGTTGGGCAAGTATTACTCCAACTCTTATGGCTTCATCAGCGAATATGTTATTTTTCCCTGGATAAGCACCTCCAAAGACACAAATTTTTTTAAAGCGTTGGGACGAAGTACTTTCCATTTTTTTTTTCGAGTGCCTGAAAGAGAATGAGTACATGGTGTAATATATAGAGGACTCAGTAGTAAATCAGACAAGAGTAATAATGTCGCCGAAAGTGTATCTGACCTGTCAGAAGAAAATGTTAACCTAACAAAAGATTTTTGCGTGATTTCAGGAAGAAAATCAAAAAGAGAAGAAAAATCAACCGTAAAAGACAAATAAAAAAAATTGAGAATAATTACACAAATCGAACAACACGTAAATTAAACCGAAATGAAGTTATTGCAAATCAAACCAAAAGCTGAGAAGTCATTTAATGTAGTTGTGATTGTGGCTCACATCTTCCTCTGGTTTTACGTCCAGAAACGGCTTAAACGCCTTCTATGAGTCGAGGATATGCTTCCCATCCAGTTTTCTTACAAGCTGGCAAACAGGGTCTTTTAACATCAGATTCCCAAGATGTTGCCATTCCCTTTGGAATTGCGGCCATAAATCAAGAATTTCTCTTTGTACGTCTCCACTAGGATGCGTCTCAAGAGAAAGTTGGATATTACCCAAATTCTCCTTACTCAGTCCATCCTTAATGAATTTAATTTTATCATCTGGATTAGAGGACGGAATCCCAATAGAATGACATTTACCGTTACACGTCCATCGTGCACATTTGTGGCAATTTGAACTCATGCGCTTTGCTCGTCGCTTCTTTGCAAAAGTGCTTCTACCTGTACCTGGTAAATGCAAAACAGGAAGATATTCATCTTCACGTACCTTGGCTTCAATTATCCGACGTATGTCGTCAGGAATCCCTTTGTGCATAAGCATTCTTAATCTTTCAAATCGAACTTGGTAAAGCTTCAGTAAAATATTTCGAGGAAAAGGAGGAAATCGTTTCTGCAAGCTTGTGAGAATATCATCCATCCTGAAAAAAAAAATGAAAAAAAAAAAAAATTGAAAGAGAAATTGGAAGAGAAATTTATATACAATATCAGTTTTGTGGGTAGCTGATGGAACCGATTTAAATAATCACGGAGTACCGTTATCCGCCATTTAACCGGGGTAAAAAAATAAAAATTATATTTACATCTAGTTATTTTCAAAACAAGGATCAGAAAAACAACATAAAAAGACTCAAAAACAAAACACTCTAAATAAAATCCTAAATTCTCCCCCCCACACATAATTCTTACATTGTCATTAATGTAATGCTATTAATCCCCCAATGCAAGAATTATATGTAAGAGAAAAGAACTATTAAACAAAAGAAACTTATGCAGCCTAAATGAACTTAAAAGCAGTAAACACAATTAACAAAGAAACATAAGAAATAAAATAAAAACAATAAAAATAATAAAAGAAAAAGGAAAAGAAAGAGAAAGCAAATCTAAATATGGAAGGTTGGCAATTTCATCTTTAATTGGGCTGCCTTCCCAATTAACACTTGAGTTAGTGTTTTGAATCTAACCAACACCCCTTCTTGGCTTTTTAGGCTTGTTAGGCTCATACATGAAATTTCCCAAATTTATGCGTTTGAGAGGAAGCTTTCTTTGCACAACAGTGGATGCATTCTCCATTACAAGTATTATTCCATCATCCTTGGTGGTGCATATCTCATCGAGGAATGGTGCATCTTTTGGTACTTGTTGAATGGCATCCACAAATAATCTGTTTAAGGTTTCCAGGATGTCTTGTTCATGTTCCTCCTCCTTGAACTTTGCGAATCTACTAGGAAAAGGTGGAGAAGAAACATTAGCAAAAATTGGAATCTTAAACGTTACCTCCGGTGTCGAAATACTCTTATTTGGATCTGTGGCTTTATTATCCTCAAGAATAGAATCCATCTCTAATTTTGTCTCATCCTCATCTTGTTCCTCATTCCTGAAGGTCACAATAGTAGCATTCTCCTTTGGGTTAATCATCGTTTGGGCAGGGAGTTCTTCAGATCTTTGTGCTACCCATCCCACCATACTACTAGCCAATTGGCTCATTTGCTTTTCCAAACTCTGGATGCTTGCCCTTGTTTCCTGTTGAAATTGCAAAGTATTAGTAACAAGAGAATAGACAAGATCTTCTAAAGAAGTACCTGAGTTTTGAGTCATATGTGATGGCTGAAAAAGATCTGATTCTTGAGACCATGATTGATTGAAGATAGATGGATGAGTGTAACTGGCATAAGGATCTACTTCTTGGAAATTTTTTGAGTAGCCATAATTAGTATGATCCCACCATCCCTCATGGTAAGTGTTTGAGTAATGATCATGCAGTTGGTCTTGGAACACTTGATGGCCTTGACATCCTCCCATGGCAAATTGTTGAAATGGGAAGGTGAGATTGGCTTGTTGATTCTCCATGTTCATGTATGCCACCAACTCTTCAAGTGTTAGATTGCTCAATTCCATCGTTTTTTTTTTTTATTATTTTTTTTATTATTTTTTCAAAATTTGATAAGAAAAACCCGTATGTACAAGAAAACAAAACTCATTAGAACTGAAAATAAGAATAAACCAAGTAACAAATAAACTAAAGAAAACAATCCCCGGCAACGGCGCCAAAAATTTGATGCACCCAAAAGAATGCATCTTATTTAACCTTGCACTAAAAAGATAAATTGTAAGTATAGTAGTTAGCAAGGGTCGAGTCCTCAGGGATTGGGTTTTAGTTTATAAGTTAATAGTTTAAAACTTAAATTCAAGAACAATAAAAGAAAAGGGGTTTTTGAAGCCAGATTTAAACTAAAGTAAATAATAAGAATAAGATGCAAGGCGGTATAACCAGCCAATAAAAATATATATACTAAATTAGGCGGTATAACCAGCCAATAAAAATATAACAAAGTTAATATACAAATTAGGCGGTATAACCAGCCAATAAAAATAAAACAAAGTTAATATACAAATTAGGCGGTATAACCAGACAATAAAAATAAATATACTTTTAAAAATAAGCAAACTAGAAAAGTAAGAAAACAAGTAAGAAGAATCAAATATGAAAAATATGGTTAAGGTTTCATTCTCCACCACTAGACATCATTAAGAATCAATTTCAGATCTATCAATATCAACCAACTATCAAAGTTAACAACCGTAGATAACAACAAGCTCTGTTACCCCAATCTTTCCTTAGTTTGTCGTTAAATAGAACAAGCTCTCTATTTAATCTCTAACCATTAAACAACCTAGAATAAGCTCTCTAAATTCAATTTAATGGCAGCTTTATGATGAGAAAGATAGGTTGATCTAAGCAACAAACACATAAGCTCGGATTGTTCAACTTAGGTTATGTTCCACTTTGCAATTATTGAAAACTTGACCATAATCATTAATCACAAATTGCCACTTATGAATAGGAAATCAAGACAATTACACGGATCAAGACTCCTAAACTAGCAATAGATAATTATCAAGATCTATCTAGTTGTACACCTAAACAAATCAAGACAACATCATGAACAATTCTTGTAGAAGAACATAAGCAACTTTGATAGAAAATTAATGATAGATAGAATCTGAAAATCAATCACAAAACATGTCTAGGGCTTTGAAATCACCCTTAACCAAATAGAAGTTTAGCCTAGCATAGGCATTATAAACATAAAATTAAATAGAATCTAAGAAGAAAATAAAAGAAAGAAAGAAGAAGAAGAAGAATATTAATTATCCAACCTCTTGCTCTTTCTAAAGAAAAACAAAACTAGAGAAAAGAAAGAAGAAGAAAACTTAGAGAATTTTATTACAATGGCTAATATCCTACCTATGTACAATATGATCCCTTACAATCATCCAAGGCCCTCTATTTATACACATTTTGGAGGGCTAAATGACAAGAGACAAGCTTTACAAATTTCAAAGGTAGGTATAATAGGTGGGTGCATTTTTCTAACAATTTTCGTCATACATGACAATTTTGATCAGCCAAATTGATGGTCGATTTTGTCAATTTTGGAGGCCTTATCTGATCACATGGTCTTCTAGAAAAATGTTACCCTATCAGTTACGGATCCATAGCCGTTGGAATCAGCTCATTTGCTGATGTGGATAAGTAGATATGGGCAAAATACGAAAACAGGTCAGCACAGACGTCATTGCACATCAGCCAACTTGATGGTCGATTTCGCTAGGGAAAACGACTCCGTTTCAAGAAGTGTAAAACATGAAAAAGATAGATATGCCTCTTAGCTTTGCACGGCTACAAATTTCAGCCTTATTTCTTCAGTGAAACTCGAGATATAGCTGATATGGCAAAAGGTGTCGGAACTGGAACTGAACTGGATTTGCCCTTAATTCTAGTAATCTGAAATCACTCAAAGAAACTTGTGAAAAACACCAAAATACATAAAAATATAAAAGATCATAAACACAATTAGACTAAACAATAATAACTCGTATTTGACACAAAACAATAATAAAACATAACTAAAAACTATATAATTATACGAGTTATCAGAGTCAAAAAGATCAATTTCTCGTTGCAAAGCAAGAAGGCAGATTTGACCTTCGGAGCTTTTTGTAAGGAAAACATTATGTTAAAGTCTTTATTTGAAGAAACTTCCTCTTTAATTTTGAAGCTGACTTGAATACCTTTCCAACGATAGTTTACACGCCCAAATCGGACAAGAAATAGTCATCCAAATCAGCCAAAGAAGTGCGAGACGATGCAGTAGAAAAATACAAGGCAGTATGCTCGGCGCCTAGGCGCCAATAATTCGGGGAAAACCGCAAAAACTTGCCAAAAACATGATTTTTCAGCCCCTAACCTTACTTATGCGGTAAGGACTTGTTCTTAGGGTTTTAAAACTCTATAAATACCATCTTTTGAGCCACAAACTATCTATCTTTGGGAGGAGACTCAAAGATCATCATTATTCTTCTTCTTCTCCTCCATTCTTTTATTTTATTTTTAGTTTTATGTCTTTATTATCTATGCCTATGTGATGCACCCAAAAGAGTGTATCTTATTTAACCTTGCACTAAAAAGATAAATTGTAAGTATAGTAGTTAGCAAGGGTCGAGTCCTCAGGGATTGGGTTTTAGTTTATAAGTTAATAGTTTAAAACTTAAATTCAAGAACAATAAAAGAAAAGGGGTTTTTGAAGCCAGATTTAAACTAAAGTAAATAATAAGAATAAGATGCAAGGTGGTATAACCAGCCAATAAAAATATATATACTAAATTAGGCGGTATAACCAGCCAATATATATACTAAATTAGGCGGTATAACCAGCCAATAAAAATAAAACAAAGTTAATATACAAATTAGGCGGTATAACCAATAAATATACTTTTAAAAATAAGCAAACTAGAAAAGTAAGAAAACAAGTAAGTAAGAAGAATCAAATATGAAAAATATGGTTAAGGTTTCATTCTCCACCACTAGACATCATTAAGAATCAATTTCAGATCTATCAATATCAACCAACTATCAAAGTTAACAACCGTAGATAACAACAAGCTCTGTTATCCCAATCTTTCCTTAGTTTGTCGTTAAATAGAACAAGCTCTCTATTTAATCTCTAACCATCAAACAACCTAGAATAAGCTCTCTAGATTCAATTTAATGGCAGCTTTATGATGAGAAAGATAGGTTGATCTAAGCAACAAACACATAAGCTCGGATTGTTCAACTTAGGTTATGTTCCACTTTGCAATTATTGAAAACTTGACCATAATCATTAATCACAAATTGCCACTTATGAATAGGAAATCAAGACAATTACACGGATCAAGACTCCTAAACTAGCAATAGATAATTATCAAGATCTATCTAGTTGTACACCTAAACAAATCAAGACAACATCATGAACAATTCTTGTAGAAGAACATAAGCAACTTTGATAGAAAATTAATGATAGATAGAATCTGAAAATCAATCACAAAACATGTCTAGGGCTTTGAAATCACCCTTAACCAAATAGAAGTTTAGCCTAGCATAGGCATTATAAACATAAAATTAAATAGAATCTAAGAAGAAAATAAAAGAAAGAAAGAAGAAGAAGAAGAATATTAATTA
This sequence comes from Fremontodendron californicum, assembly GCA_030761205.1. Taxonomy (NCBI): domain Eukaryota; kingdom Viridiplantae; phylum Streptophyta; class Magnoliopsida; order Malvales; family Malvaceae; genus Fremontodendron; species Fremontodendron californicum. Next base: position 2,658,625 of record JAULJL010000032.1, on the reverse strand, counting down.
TCCAACCTCTTGCTCTTTCTAAAGAAAAAGAAAACTAGAGAAAAGAAAGAAGAAGAAAACTTAGAGAATTTTATTACAATGGCTAATATCCTACCTATGTACAATATGATCCTCTACAATCATCCAAGGCCCTCTATTTATACACATTTTGGAGGGCTAAATGACAAGAGACAAGCTTTACAAATTTCAAAGGTAGGTATAATAGGTGGGTGCATTTTTCTAACAATTTTCGTCATACATGACAATTTTGATCAGCCAACTTGATGGTCGATTTTGTCAACTTTGGAGGCCTTATCTGATCACATGGTCTTCTAGACAAATGTTACCCTATCAGTTACGGATCCATAGCCGTTGGAATCAGCTCATTTGCTGATGTGGATAAGTAGATATGGGCAAAATACGAAAACAGGTCAGCACAGACGTCATTGCACATCAGCCAACTTGATGGTCGATTTCGCTAGGGAAAACGACTCCGTTTCAAGAAGTGTAAAACATGAAAAAGATAGATATGCCTCTTAGCTTTGCACGGCTACAAATTTCAGCCTTATTGCTTCAGTGAAACTCGAGATATAGCTGATATGGCAAAAGGTGTCGGAACTGGAACTGAACTGGATTTGCCCTTAATTCTAGTAATCTGAAATCACTCAAAGAAACTTGTGAAAAACACCAAAATACATAAAAATATAAAAGATCATAAACACAATTAGACTAAACAATAATAACTCGTATTTGACACAAAACAATAATAAAACATAACTAAAAACTATATAATTATACGAGTTATCACACCCCCACACTTAGATTGTTGCTAGTCCCTAGCAACGACTCAATAAAAATAAAATAAGAAAATCTAATCTAATCCATTTTCGTAGGAAATCACGGTGGCACTTAGCATGTGACACAAGCCTTTAAACCCCTAGGTGTCCCTAGTGGACGAGTTTAGTCTCGTGAGGGTTTACTAGAACGATACCCACAAACATTGAAAACATAAGAAAAACTAAAAATAATAATTATAACTAATCCTTCCGATATAAATTTGAGATAATCATTTGACAAGTCTTAAAAACTAATCAATAGCTTAAAGAAATTCACAAAAAATCTTGCTTGAATGTAAATAGTTTGAGTTAAGCCAATATTAACATAACATATTTCAATCAAAATAGTGCATATTCAAACTTAATCTCAACTTCTCACATGGGATACTCTCTTGATTTTCACTCTTTAAAGTAGTGGTAAAGTGTTTACACTCAATCAATCTCATGAAAACACTTCTACCATATGCTTGCTTGTCCACCTATTCTCCACTAAAAGATCATGCAACTTCATAAATCAAGAGGTCTTTAATCAAGGTTGTAATGGGGCCAAGGGGTTTGTAATGTGGTTGAAGAACAAAAGGATAAAGATATCACAAAGGTTCCAAAGAGTTCATAAAGTTTAGAGACATAAAAAAATTATACAAAGAAACTTCTCAAAACTCTTTACAAGTACTTAGTCACCTAGGCCGGATATTCATGTTGGGCCTTTTCTTCATTCTAAACAACTTTGTAACATCTTTTTCTTTTTCCACAAATTCAAGAGATGATTCATATATTTTTTTTTTACATAGGAATGTAATTTCCAGTATTCCATTTCTTTTTCTCTTGACTTTTCTTTTCTTTTCCCCCCACTCTTATTTCTTGTTTCTAACCAAAAAATATCCCTTGTCTTTGCAACTTGTCTCAAATCATGCTAATTCATCTTTGGAACAAAGGTAAAGATATAAGTATATTTAGGTTAGGGACAAGTTATGGTTACCAAAGAGATAGCTTATTCAATGTAGGCTCAAATTGGTTCACTAAGGGTGTGTTCTCTTGGAACATCAATAAGGGATGGCTGTTTGGCTCTGGTTATAATCCTAATGCCTCTATCATATTCATGTTGTCACATGTATCAATATAGTCTCAAACGGTTTAAAGCAAGTTCTAGAGAATCATGTAATCATAAGAGCACTCAAGAAAGAAATTAGATTGATTTGTATAATGCATCAATCATTTTAGGCTCAAAAACTCACAATGATGATTATACAAGTCAGTTTTAAGTCTAAACATGCTTCTTTCTCAATCAACATATCATATTAACATTGGCTCATAAAAATTAGTATCAAGCTTAATTCTCATGAAAATCTTCTCACTAGTAACCAGTTTAGACCTATGCAATTCATATCTCATCATTGTATTAAAAAGGAACTAAAACACACTAAAAATAATAATAATAAAGACTCATAAAAAAAAAAAAAAATAGTAGACGAAAATAAAAGAAATCCTAAATCATTCCCCCCACACTTAATTCTTACATTGTCCTCAATGTAAGTCTATTAACCCAAATGAAAGAATCATGTGTAAGAGAAAAGAACTAATAACATAAGAATAGGAACAACTAGACTCAAAACAAAACAAAACAAACTCATGCAACCTAAATAATCCTAAAATACTAAAGAAAAATTAACAAGTAAACATAAAAAGATTAAAATCAAACTGACAAGGTATGTCTCAAGTCTCCCTTACTCAGACCTTGTTCAGAATGAATACTTCTAAATGGCTTAAAACAAAACAATTTTTTTTTTTTTTTTAAATTAGCAAAATATGTCCCTTACCCCATACTAAAATATGACATTGTCCCCAATGTCAAATTTTAAAGGTAGGATTTAGGAGATATTACCTGCAGAGGTTGCTAACCATTTATTATAACTGAGACACAACAAACAAAATGTTAGATAATGTCACAAAGACAAAGTGCAATCCACTCCTTGCTCGTCCATATCTCTTTTTCTTTTTCCGAGCGTTTGCGAAACAACCGTAGCAGATAAATACTCATAAGCTTGGAGCTTTTTGAGTAAATCTTCAATGGTTGTAGCAGAAATTATGGTTCTCCTTGCCTCTGAAAACATGAATCCATTATCCACAGCATTATCTAAATATAAAAGCAAATTACTAAAATAACCATTAATATTAAGCAAACCAATGGGTTTCTTATTTGTGACCAAAGATGACCAAGAAGCCACGCAAGCTATTTCTTCCAATATACCCAGACCTCCTGGTAAAGCAATGAATGCATCGGCAGAATGGTACATGATTGTCATCCGTTCAGGGATACTCCAGACTTGTATTTCCTTACCCACGGTAGGTCCACAAAAACTTGTGAATAGTTTTGGCACGACTCCTAGAACTGGACTTCCTCCGGCGTGTGCTGCTGTAGCGACTGCTCCCATTAAACCCGTACTACCGCCTCCATAAATCAAGTGGATCTTTTGTTGGGCAAGTATTACTCCAACTCTTATGGCTTCATCAGCGAATATGTTATTTTTCCCGGGATAAGCACCTCCAAAGACACAAATTTTTTTAATGCGCTGGGACGAAGTACTTTCCATTTTTTTTTTTCGAGTGCCTGAAAGAGAATGAGTACATGGTGTAATATATAGAGGACTGAGTAGTGAATCAGACAAGAGTAATAATGTCGCCGAAAGTGTATCTGACCTGTCAGAAGAAAATATTAACCTAACAAAAGATTTTTGCGTGATTTCAGGAAGAAAATCAAAAAGAGAAGAAAAAATCAACCGTAAAAGACAAATAAAAAAAACGAGAATAATTACACAAATCGAACAACACGTAAATTAAAACAAAATAAAGTTATTGCAAATCAAACCAAAAGCTGAGAAGTCATTTATTGTAGTTGTGATTGTGGCTCACATCTTCCTCTGGTTTTACGTCAAGAAACGGCTTAAACGCCTTCTATGAGTCGAGGATATGCTTCCCATCCAGTTTTCTTACAAGCTGGCAAACAGGGTCTTTTAACATCAGATTCCCAAGATGTTGCCATTCCCTTTGGAATTGCGGCCATAAATCAAGAATTTCTCTTTGTACGTCTCCACTAGGATGCGTCTCAAGAGAAAGTTGGATATTACCCAAATTCTCCTTACTCAGTCCATCCTTAATGAATTCAATTTTATCATCTCGATTAGAGGACGGAATCCCAATAGAACGACATTTACCGTTACACGTCCATCGTGCACATTTGTGGCAATTTGAACTCATGCGCTTTGCTCGTCGCTTCTTTGCAAAAGTGCTTCTACCTGTACCTGGTAAATGCAAAACAGGAAGATATTCATCTTCACGTACCTTGGCTTCAATTATCCAACGTATGTCGTCAGGAATCCCTTTGTGCATAAGCATTCTTAATCTTTCAAGTCGAACTTGGTAAAGCTTCAGTAAAATATTTCGAGGAAAAGGAGGAAATCGTTTCTGCAATCTTGTGAGAATATCATCCATCCTGAAAGAAAGAAAAAAAAATGAAAGAGAAATTGAAAGAGAAATTTATATACAATATCAGTTTTGTGGGTAGCTGATGGAACCGACTTAAATAATCACGGAGTACCGTTATCCGCCATTTAACCGGGGTTAAAAAAATAAAAATTATATTTACATCTAGTTATTTTCAAAACAAGGATCAGAAAGAAAAACAGCATAAAAAAAACTCAAAAACAAAACACTCTAAATGAAATCCTAAATTCTTCCCCCCACACATAATTCTTACATTGTCATTAATGTAATGCTATTATCCCCCAATGCAAGAATTATATGTAAGAGAAAAGAACTATTAAACAAAAGAAACTTATGCAGCCTAAATGAATTTAAAAGCAGTAAACACAATTAACAAAGAAACATAAGAAATAAAAATAATAAAAATAATAAAAGAAAAAGGAAAAGAAAGAGAAAGAGAAAGAGAAAAAGAAAGCAAATCTGAATATGGAAGGTTGGCAATTTCATCTTTAATTGGGCTGCCTTCCCAATTAACACTTGAGTTAGTGTTTTGAATCTAACCAACACCCCTTCTTGGCTTTTTAGGCTTGTGAGGCTCATACATGAAATTTCCCAAATTTATGCGTTTGAGAGGAAGCTTTCTTTGCACAACAGTGGATGCATTCTCCATTACAAGTATTATTCCATCATCCTTGGTGGTGCATATCTCATCGAGGAATGGTGCATCTTTTGGTACTTGTTGAATGACATCCACAAACAAACTGTTTAAGGTTTCCAGCGTGTCTTGTTCATGTTCATCCTCCTTGAACTTTGCGAATCTACTAGGACAAGGTGGAGAAGAAACATTAGTAAAATTTGGAATCTCAAACGTTACCTCAGGTGCTGAAATACTCTTATTTGGATTTGTGGCTTCATTATCCTCAAGAATAGAATCCATCTCTAATTTTGTCTCATCCTCATCTTGTTCATCATTCTTCAAGGTCACAATAGTAGTATTCTCCTTTGGGTTAATCATTGTTTGGGCAGAGAGTTCTTCAGATCTTTGTGCTACCCATACCACCATACTACTAGCCAATAGGCTCATTTGCCTTTCCAAACTCTGGATACTTACCCTTGTTTCCTGTTGAAATTGCAAAGTATTAGTAACAAGAGAATCGACAAGATCTTCTAAAGAAGTACCTGAGTTTTGAGTCATATGTAGTGGCTGAAAAAGATCTGGTTCTTGAGACCATGATTGATTAAATCTAGATGGATGAGTGTAATTGGCATAAGGATCTACTTCTTGGTAATTTTCTGAGTAGCCATAATTAGTATGATCCCACCATCCCTCATGGTAAGTGTTTGAGTAATGATCATACTGTTGGTCTTGGAACACTTGATGGCCTTGACATCCTCCCATGGCCAATTGTTGAACTGGGTAGGTGAGATTGGCTTGTTGATTTTCCATGTTCATGTATGCCACCAACTCTTCAAGTGTTAGATTGCTCAATTCCATCGTTTTGTTTTTTTTTTTTTTTCAAAATTTGATAAGAAAAACTTGTATGTACAAGAAAATAGAACTAATTAGAACTGAAAATAAGAATAAACCAAGTAACAAATAAACTAAAGAAAACAATCCCCGGCAACGGCGCCAAAAACGTGATGCACCCAAAAGAGTGTATCTTATTTAACCTTGCACTAAAAAGATAAATTGTAAGTATAGTAGTTAGCAAGGGTCGAGTCCTCAGGGATTGGGTTTTAGTTTATAAGTTAATAGTTTAAAACTTAAATTCAAGAACAATAAAAGAAAAGGGGTTTTTGAAGCCAGATTTAAACTAAAGTAAATAATAAGAATAAGATGCAAGGTGGTATAACCAGCCAATAAAAATATATATACTAAATTAGGCGGTATAACCAGCCAATATATATACTAAATTAGGCGGTATAACCAGCCAATAAAAATAAAACAAAGTTAATATACAAATTAGGCGGTATAACCAATAAATATACTTTTAAAAATAAGCAAACTAGAAAAGTAAGAAAACAAGTAAGTAAGAAGAATCAAATATGAAAAATATGGTTAAGGTTTCATTCTCCACCACTAGACATCATTAAGAATCAATTTCAGATCTATCAATATCAACCAACTATCAAAGTTAACAACCGTAGATAACAACAAGCTCTGTTATCCCAATCTTTCCTTAGTTTGTCGTTAAATAGAACAAGCTCTCTATTTAATCTCTAACCATCAAACAACCTAGAATAAGCTCTCTAGATTCAATTTAATGGCAGCTTTATGATGAGAAAGATAGGTTGATCTAAGCAACAAACACATAAGCTCGGATTGTTCAACTTAGGTTATGTTCCACTTTGCAATTATTGAAAACTTGACCATAATCATTAATCACAAATTGCCACTTATGAATAGGAAATCAAGACAATTACACGGATCAAGACTCCTAAACTAGCAATAGATAATTATCAAGATCTATCTAGTTGTACACCTAAACAAATCAAGACAACATCATGAACAATTCTTGTAGAAGAACATAAGCAACTTTGATAGAAAATTAATGATAGATAGAATCTGAAAATCAATCACAAAACATGTCTAGGGCTTTGAAATCACCCTTAACCAAATAGAAGTTTAGCCTAGCATAGGCATTATAAACATAAACATAAACATAAAATTAAAGAGAATCTAAGAAGGAAATAAAAGAAAGAAAGAAGAAGAAGAAAATAAAGAAAAAGAAAACTAGAGAAAAGAAAGAAGAAGAAAACTTAGAGAATTTTATCACTACCCTTGCTAACTACTATACTTACACTTGAAGAGTTGGTGGCATACATGAACATGGAGAATCAACAAGCCAAGCTCACCTCCCCAGTTCAACAATTGGCCATGGGAGGATGTCAAGGCCATCAAGTGTTCGAAGACCAACAGTATGATCATTACTCAAACACTTACCATGAGGGATGGTGGGATCATACTAATTATGGCTACTCGAAAAATTACCAAGAAGTAAATCCTTATGCGAATTACACTCATCCATCTAGCTTCAATCAATCATGGTCTCAAGAACCAGATCTTCTTCAACCACCACATATGACTCAAAACTCAGGTACTTCTTTAGAAGATCTTGTCGATTCTCTTGTTACTAATACTTTGCAATTTCAACAGGAAACAAGGGCAAGCATCCAGAGTTTGGAAAAGCAAATGAGCCTATTGGCTAGTAGTATGGTGGAATTAGTAGCAGAAAGATCTCTAGCACTCCCTTCCCAAACGGTGATTAACCCAAAGGAGAATGCTACTATTGTGACCTTGAGAAATGAGGAACAAGATGAGGATGAGACAAAACCAAAGATGGATTCACTTCTTGAGGATAATGAAGCCACCATTCAAATTGAGAGTACTTTGACACCTCAGGTAGCTTTTAAGGTTCTTATTTCTACTAATGTTTCTTCTCCACTTTTTCCTAGCAGATTTGCAAAGTCCAAGAAGGAGGAACATGAACAACAATTTTTGGAAACCTTAAACAGCTTGCTTGTGGATGCCATTAGACAAGTACCAAGATATGCACAATTCCTCAAAGAGCTATACCCCACCAAGAATGATGAAATAATACGTGTGGGGGAGAATGCATTGGCTGTTTTGCAAAGAAAACTTCCTCCAAAACGCAAAAATCCGAGAAGTTTCATGTCTAAGCCAAAAGATCCTAAAAAGCCAAGAAGGGGAATTGGCTAGACTGGAAACAATCAATCAAGTGCTAATTGGGGGAGGCAGCCTAATTAGTGAAAGCATTGCCAAACTGCTATCCTCAGATTTGCTCTCTTTTTCTTATGTTTCTTTGCTAATTGTGTTTAGTGTTTCTAAGTTCATTTAGGCTGCATAAGTTTATTTTGTTTATTAGTTCTTTTCACTTACACATGATTCTTTCATTTGGGATTAATAGCATTACATTAATGAAAATGTAAGAATTATGTGTGGGGGGAAGAATTTAGGATTTTATTTAGAGTGTTTTGTTTTTGTGTCTTTTTATGTTGTTTTTCTTTCTAATCCTTGTTTTGAAAATAACTAGATGTAAATATAATTTTTAATTTTTTTTAACCCCGGTTAAATAGCGGATAAGTTTAGTGTTTTTAAGTTCATTTAGGCTGCATAAGTTTATTTTGTTTAATAGTTCTTTTCACTTACACATGATTCTTTCATTTGGATTAATAGCATTACATTAATGACAATGTAAGAATTATGTGTGGGGGGGAGAATTTAGGATTTTATTTAGAGTGTTTTGTTTTTGAGTCTTTTATGTTGTTTTTCTTTCTGATCCTTGTTTTGAAAAACACTAGATGTAAATATATATATTTTTTTTTTAACCCCGGTTAAATGGCGGATAACGGTACTCCATGATTATTTAAATCGGTTCTATCAGCTACCCACAAAACTGATATTGTATATAAATTTCTCTTTCAATTTCTCTTTCATTTTTTTTCAGGATGGATGATATTCTCACAAGATTGCAGAAACGATTTCCTTCTTTTCCTCGAAATATTTTACTGAAGCTTTACCAAGTTCGATTTGAAAGATTAAGAATGCTTATGCACAAAGGGATTCCTGGAGACATACGTTGGATAATTGAAGCCAAGGTACGTGAAGATGAATATCTTCCTGTTTTGCATTTACCAGGTACAGGTAGAAGCACTTTTGCAAAGAAGCGACGAGCAAAGCGCATGAGTTCAAATTGCCACAAATGTGCACGATAGACGTGTAATGGTAAATGTCGTTCTATTGGGATTCCGTCCTCTAATCGAGATGATAAAATTGAATTCATTAAGGATGGACTGAGTAAGGAGAATTTGGGTAATATCCAACTTTCTCTTGAGACGCATCCTAGTGGAGACGTACAAAGAGAAATTCTTGATTTATGGCCGCAATTCCAAAGGGAATGGCAACATCTTGGGAATCTGATGTTAAAAGACCCTGTTTGCCAGCTTGTAAGAAAACTGGATGGGAAGCATATCCTCGACTCATAGAAGGCGTTTAAGCCGTTTCTGGACGTAAAACCAAAGGAAGATGTGAGCCACAATCACAACTACAATAAATGACTTCTCAGCTTTTGGTTTGATTTGCAATAACTTTATTTTGTTTTAATTTACGTGTTGTTCGATTTGTGTAATTATTCTCGTTTTTTTTTATTTGTCTTTTACGGTTGATTTTTTCTTCTCTTTTTGATTTTCTTCCTGAAATCACGCAAAAATCTTTTGTTAGGTTAATATTTTCTTCTGACAGGTCAGATACACTTTCGGCGACATTATTACTCTTGTCTGATTCACTACTCAGTCCTCTATATATTACACCATGTACTCATTCTCTTTCAGGCACTCGAAAAAAAAAAAATGGAAAGTACTTCGTCCCAGCGCATTAAAAAAATTTGTGTCTTTGGAGGTGCTTATCCCGGGAAAAATAACATATTCGCTGATGAAGCCATAAGAGTTGGAGTAATACTTGCCCAACAAAAGATCCACTTGATTTATGGAGGCGATAGTACGGGTTTAATGGGAGCAGTCGCTACAGCAGCACACGCCGGAGGAAGTCCAGTTCTAGGAATCGTGCCAAAACTATTCACAAGTTTTTGTGGACCTACCGTGGGTAAGGAAATACAAGTCTGGAGTATCCCTGAACGGATGACAATCATGTACCATTCTGCCGATGCATTCATTGCTTTACCAGGAGGTCTGGGTACATTGGAAGAAATAGCTTGCGTGGCTTCTTGGTCATCTTTGGTCACAAATAAGAAACCCATTGGTTTGCTTAATATTAATGGTTATTTTAGTAATTTGCTTTCATATTTAGATAATGCTGTGGATAATGGATTCATGTTTTCAGAGGCAAGGAGAACCATAATTTCTGCTACAACCATTGAAGATTTACTCAAAAAGCTCCAAGCTTATGAGTGTTTATCTGCTACGGTTGTTTCGCAAACGCTCGGAAAAAGAAAAAGAGATATGGACGAGCAAGGAGTGGATTGTACTTTGTCTTTGTGACATTATCTAACATTTTGTTTGTTGTGTCTCAGTTATAATAAGTGGTTAGCAACCTCTGCAGGTAATATCTCCTAAATTCTACCTTTAGTAGGGGGTAAGGGACATATTTTGCTAATTTAAAAAAAAAAAAAAATTGATGTGTTTTAAGCCATTTAGAAGTATTCATTCTGAACAAGGTCTGAGTAAGGGAGACTTGAGACATACCTTGTCAGTTTGATTTTTTCTTTTCAAAAAAAAAAAAAAAAGTTTGTTGTGTTTTAAGCAATTTAGAAGTATTCATTCTGGACAAGGTCTGAGTAAGGGAGACTTGAGACATACCTTGTCAGTTTGATTTTAATCTTTTTATGTTTACTTGTTAATTTTTGTTTAGTATTTTAGGATTATTTAGGTTGCATGAGTTTGTTTTGTTTTGAGTCTTAGTTGTTCCTATTCTTATGTTATTAGTTCTTTTCTCTTACACATGATTCTTTCATTTGGGTTAATAGACTTACATTGAGGACAATGTAAGAATTAAGTGTGGGGGGGAATGATTTAGGATTTCTTTTATTTTTGTCTACTATTTTTTTTTTTATGAGTATTTATTATTATTATTATTTTTTTAGTGTGTTTTAGTTCCTTTTTAATACAATGATGAGATATGAATTTCATAAGTCTAAAACAGATTTATTAGTGAGAAGATTTTCATGAGAATTGAGCTTGATATCATTTTTTTTATGAGCCAATGTTAATATGATATGTTGATTGAGAAAGAAGCATGTTTAGACTTGATATTGACTTGTATAATCATCCTTGTAAGTTTTTGAGCCTATAATGATTGATGCATTATACAAATCAATCTAATTTCTTTCTTGAGTGCTCTTATGATTACATGATTCTCTAGAACTTGCTTTAAACCGTTTGAGACTATATTGATGCATGTGACAACATGAATATGATAGAGGCATTAGGATTTTTAGCCAGGGCCAAACAGCCATCCCTTATTGATGTTCCAAGAGAACACACCCTTAGTGAACCAATTTGAGCCTACATTGAATAAGCTATCTCTTTGGTAACCATAACTTGTCCCTAACCTAAATATACTTATATCTTTACCTTTGTTCCAAAGAAGAATTAGCATGATTTGAGACAAGTAGCAAAGACAAGGGATATTTTTTGGTTAGAAACAAGAAATAAGTGTGGGGGAAAAGAAAAGAAAAGTCAAGAGAAAAAGAAATGGAATACTGGCAAATACATTCCTATGTAAAAAAAAAAATATGAATCATCTCTTGAATTTGTGGAAAAAGAAAAAGATATTACAAAGTTGTTTAGAATGAAGAAAAGGCCCAACATGAATATCCGGCCTAGGTGACTATGTACTTGTAAAGAGTTTTGAGAAGTTTCTTTGTATAATCTTTTTATGTCTCTAAACTTTATGAACTCTTTGGAACCTTTGTGATATCTTTATCCTTTTGTTCTTCAACCACATTACAAACCCCTTGGCCCCATTACAACCTTGATTAAAGACCTCTTGATTTATGAAGTTGCATGATCTTTTAGTGGAGAATAGGTGGACAAGCAAGCATATGGTAGAAGTGTTTTCATGAGATTGATTGAGTGCAAACACTTTACCACTACTTTAAAGAGTGAAAATCAAGGGAGTATCCCATGTGAGAAGTTGAGATTAAGTTTGAATATGCACTATTTTGATTGAAATATGTTATGTTAATATTGGCTTAACTCAAACTATTTACATTCAAGCAAGATTTTTTGTGAATTTCTTTGAGCTATTGATTAGTTTTTAAGACTTGTCCAATGATTATCTCTAATTTATATTGGAAGGATTAGTTATAATTATTATTTTTAGTTTTTCTTATGTTTTCAATGTTTGTGGGTATCGTCCTAGTAAACCCTCACGAGACTAAACTCGTCCACTAGGGACACCTAGGGGTTTAAAGGCTTGTGTCACATGCTAAGTGCCACCGTGATTTCCTACGAAAATGGATTAGATTAGATTTTCTTATTTTATTTTTATTGAGTCGTTGCTAGGGACTAGCAACAATCTAAGTGTGGGGGTGTGATAACTCGTATAATTATATAGTTTTTAGTTATGTTTTATTATTGTTTTGTGTCAAATACGAGTTATTATTGTTTAGTCTAATTGTGTTTATGATCTTTTATATTTTTATGTAATTTGGTGTTTTTCACAAGTTTCTTTGAGTGATTTCAGATTACTAGAATTAAGGGCAAATCCAGTTCAGTTCCAGTTCTGACACCTTTTTCCATATCAGCTATATCTGGAGTTTCACTGAAGCAATAAGGCTGAAATTTTAACCGTGCAAAGTTAAGAGGCATATCTATCTTTTTCATGTTTTACACTTCTTGAAACGGAGTCGTTTTCCCTAGCGAAATCAACCATCAAGTTGGCTGATGTGCAATGACGTCTGTCCTGATCAGTTTTCGCATTTTGCCCATATCGTCCGATACACATCAGCAAATGAGCTGATTCCAACGGCTATGAATCAGTAACTCATAGGGGAACATTTTTCTAGAAGACCATGTGATCAGATCAGGCCTCCAAGATTGACAAAATCGACCATCAAGTTGGCTGATCAAAATGGTCATACAATATGACGAAAATTGTTAGAAAAATGCACCCACCTATTATACCTACCTTTGAAATTTGTAAAGCTTGTCTCTTGTCATTTAGCCCTCCAAAATGTGTATAAATAGAGGGCCTTGGATGATTGTAGAGGATCATATTGTACATTGGTAGGATATTAGCCATTGTAATAAAATTCTCTAAGTTTTCTTCTTCTTTCTTTTCTCTAGTTTTCTTTTTCTTTATTTTCTTCTTCTTCTTTCTTTCTTTTATTTCCTTCTTAGATTCTCTTTAATTTTATGTTTATGTTTATGTTTACAATGCCTATGCTAGGCTAAACTTCTATTTGGTTAAGGGTGATTTCAAAGCCCTAGACATGTTTTGGGATTGATTTTCAGATTCTATCTATCATTAATTTTCTATCAAAGTTGCTTATGTTCTTCTACAAGAATTGTTCATGATGTTGTCTTGATTTATTTAGGTGTACAACTACATAGATCTTGATAATTATCTATTGCTAGTCTAGGAGTCTTGATCCGTGTAATTGTCTTGATTTCCTATTCATAAGTGGCAATTTGTGATTAATGATTATGGTCAAGTTTTCAATAATTGCAAAGTGGAACATAACCTAAGTTGAACAATCCGAGCTTATGTGTTTGTTGCTTAGATCAACCTATCTTTCTCATCATAAAGCTGCCATTAAATTGAATTTAGAGAGCTTATTCTAGGTTGTTTAATGGTTAGAGATTAAATAGAGAGCTTGTTCTATTTAACGACAAACTAAGGAAAGATTGGGATAACAGAGCTTGTTGTTATCTACGGTTGTTAACTTTGATAGTTGGTTGATATTGATAGATCTGAAATTGATTCTTAATGATGTCTAGTGGTGGAGAATGAAACCTTAACCATATTTTTCATATTTGATTCTTCTTACTTACTTGTTTTCTTACTTTTCTAGTTTGCTCATTTTTAAAAGTATATTTATTTTTATTGGCTGGTTATACCGCCTAATTTGTATATTAACTTTGTTTTATTTATATTGGCTGGTTATACCGCCTAATTTAGTATGTATATTTTTATTGGCTGGTTATACCGCCTTGCATCTTATTCTTATTATTTACTTTAGTTTAAATCTGGCTTCAAAAACCCCTTTTCTTTTATTGTTTTCTTTGAACGTAAGTTATAAACTAATAACTCATAGATTAAAACCCAATCCCTGAGGACTCGACCCTTGCTAATCATTATACTTACAATTGATCTTTTTAGTGCAAGGTTAAATAAGATACACTCTTTTGGGTGCATCATTATCTGATCACATGGTCTTCTAGAAAAATGTTACCCTATCAGTTACGGATCCATAGCCATTGGAATCAGCTCATTTGCTGATGTGGATAAGTAGATATGGGCAAAATACAAAAACAGGTCAGCACATACGTCATTGCACATCAGCCAACTTGATGGTCGATTTCGCTAGGGAAAACGACTCCGTTTCAAGAAGTGTAAAACATGAAAAAGATAGATATGCCTCTTAGCTTTGCACGGCTACAAATTTCAGCCTTATTGTTTCAGTGAAACTCGAGATATAGCTGATATGGCAAAAGGTGTTGGAACTGGAACTGAACTGGATTTGCCCTTAATTCTAGTAATCTGAAATCACTCAAAGAAACTTGTGAAAAACACCAAAATACATAAAAATATAAAAGATCATAAACACAATTAGACTAAACAATAATAACTCGTATTTGACACAAAACAATAATAAAACATAACTAAAAACTATATAATTATACGAGTTATCACTATGCTAGGTTAAACTTCTCTTTGGTTAAGGGTGATTTCAAAGCCTTAGACATGTTTTGTAATTAATTTTCAGATTCTATCTATTATTAGTTTTCTATCAAAGTTGCTTGTGTTCTTCCATAAGAATTGTTTATGATTTTTATCTTGATTTGTTTAGGATGCATACTAGATAGATCTTGATAATTATCTAATGTTAGTTTATGAGTCTTGATCCGTGTAATTATCTTGATTTCGTATTCATAAGTGGCAATTTGTGATTAATGATTATGTTAAAGTTTTTTCTAATTTCAAAGTGGAACATAACCTAAGTTAAACAATTCATGTTCATGCTTTTGTTGGTTAGATCAACCTATCTTTCTTATCATAAAGCTGCTGTCAAATTAAATTTAGAGATGTTTATCCTAGGTTGTTTGATAGTTAGAGATTAAGTAGTGGCGTTTGTCCTGCTTAACGACGAACAAAGGAAGGATTGGGATAACACGGGAGGTTGTTATCTACGGTTGTTAACTTTGATAGATAATTGATGTTGATAGATCTGATTATTGATTCTTAATAATGTCTACTGGTGGAGAACGAACCTTTAGCCCTATCTCTCATATCTGATTACTTCTTATTTACTTGCTTTCTTATTTTTATTGTTTGCTCAAGTTTAAACTGATTTCAAAACCTCTTTAACTTTTGTTTTCTTTGAATTTAAGTTTTAAACTATTGATTTATAAATTAAAAGCCAATCTCGTTAGATTCGACCCTTGCATGCTACTTTACTATAATTGATCATATTTTAGTGCAAGGTTAAATAAAGATACGCTCTTTTGAGTGCATCAATAGGCAATAGCTAAGGCATCCAAGAAGAGATTTACGCCTATTCCCTTGTGTTTTGCTGACTTGTGGTTAGGGTTAGGTTATTAAGGAAAGGTGGCTGACTTGTTTGATGTGTTTAAGGAAAGATACAAGACTTGGCAACCAAGGTTTAATTACATAAGGAAAGAAAGAATTACTTGCAGTCAAAGCACTCTTTAATAAAGGAAGATGCTTTACTTGCAGCCAAAGCATGTAGAAATAATGAAAGTCATAGTTGATTTAAATCTCCTATTTTGACAAGGATTAGCTTTAAGGAAAGATCCTTCAATTAATGCAAGTTGACAGTCACTAATCTTACTTTGACAAGGAAAAACATATATTTCAGCTAGGGTATTTATCAAGTGACAAATTATGGTGTTTAAATGAAGGTGGCAGTTGAACTTCTTCTAGGTCAAATAAAAGCCGCCGCTAGCCCTCCTTTAGGTGGGGGAATGGTTTTTCCAACTAGGGTTGATAGGATCCAAGATAGCCCATTCCCATGGCAATTTCTATATGGGCCAAGATCCAAGAAGATCTAGGAAACATGGCAAGAATGGGTGGAATTCACTTGGGCCATGTTGCAAGTTATTCAAGAAAGGCTTTAACATGCAAGATGGGCTTGCATCCAAGTTTGGTCCATGTGATTCAAGAACACAAGGTGGCACATTAAGAGGGCTTATTTGTGCTTATTTTAAGTCTTGTAATTACTTAGGCATTTGGGCCTAACTTATGTAACTTATGTAATATGTCCATTAGGATAGATGGGGTCTACATTCATTAAACTATTAGACATCTTTTAATTGTAATTAGGATTGGGCTTGAGCTTGTTCAGCCCATAGTTAAGCTTTCTTTTAATTATGTAAGTAGTAAGCCTTGGCTGCCAAGGAGTTTCATTTGTACTAAGAGTTCTTAGGCTAGTTGAATTAGGGTTAGTAGGGAGGTTATAAATACCATTGTTTAGCCATCTACTTCAGCAACCATTATTAATCTATCAAGATCCATCAAGGGTTTTTATGGATAAAGAGTATATGATAAGTCACTAGTTTATTTATGGAAGGTTTAGTTTAGGTTTAGCCACATAATGTCTCCTTGATGGGCAGTCAGCTTTCCTTTGTGCTTGAAGCTTCATTTCTTGTCCAAATTCATTCTTTTCAACTCCATAGCAATCCTTATCTTCCAAAACACCTACAAAACACAAAACCACAGTAAACTATCATGGATTTCAAGGAACTAAGCATAAAATATAAGGAATTGATATATGAAAATACATGAATGCAAGCACTTATCAAATTCCCCCACACTTAGTCTTTTGCTAGTCCTCGAGCAAAATCAAATAGAGACAAAGTAAGAAAACCGAATCTAGATCACTTTCAATAACAATTAGAGACAATCATCGGACAAGTCTTATAAACTAACCAATAGCTTAAAGAGTTCATAAAGAATCATGCTTGAATGTAAAAATTTAAGTTAAACCATTATTAACATAACATATCTCAATCAAAATAATGCATGTTCAACTTAATCTCAACTTCTCACATGGGATACTCTCATGATTTTCACTCTTTAAAGTAGTGGTAAAGTGTTTAAATTCAATCAATCTCATGAAAACAGTTCTACCATATGCTTGCTTGTCCACCTATTCCCACTATTTAGATATACAACTTCATAAATCAAGAGATCTTTATTCAAGGTTGTAATGGGGCCAAGGGGTAATAATGTTGCAAAAGAATAAAAGATAAAGGATATTACAAAAGTTCCAAAGAGTTCATAGAATTTAGAGAGAAAATAAGATTTTGCATATAGAACTTTCCCAATATTCTTTAGAAGTACATAATCACATAGGCTAAATATTTCATGTTGAACCTTTGCTTCATTCTAATCAACTTTGTAACATCTTTTTTTTTTCTTTTCCCAAAAGTTCAAGAGATGATTCATATTTTTTTTATGGGAATGTATTTTTAAAATGTTCCATTTTCTTTTTCTCTTAACTTTTGCCTTTCTCCTCTCCCACACTTATCTTTTGTATCTAACCCAACTTTTTAATAAGTATCCCTTGTTTTTGCAATATGTCTCATACAATCAATTCATCTTTAGAACAAGGGTAAAGATATAAATGTGTTTAGGTTAGGTGTAAGATGTGGTTACCAAAGAAGTAGCTCGTTCAATGTAGGCTCAAATTGGTTCACTAGGGGGTGTTCTCTTGGAACATCAATCGAGAATAATTGATTTGGCCCTGGTTAAAAATCCTAATGCCTCTATCATATCCATGTTGTCATATGCATCAATATAGTCTCAAACCGTTTAAAGCAAGTTCTAGAGAAACATGTTATCAAGAGAGCACACAAGAAAAAAATTGGATTGATATGTATAATGCATTAATCATATGGCTCAAAAACTCACAAGGATGATTATACAAGTCAGATTTAAGTTTAAACATACTTTTTTTTCTCAATCAACATATCATGGTAAAATTGGCTTATAAAGAAAATATAGTATCAAGCTTAATTCTCATGAAATTATTTTCGCTACTAAACTAGTTTTAGACCTATTCAATTCATATCTCATCATAGTATTGAAAGTAACTAAAACAGACTAAAAATAAAACAAAACTAAAGGAAATCCTAAATTTTCCCCCTCACACTTAATTCTTACATTGTCCTTAATGTAGTACTATTATCCCAAATATAAGAATCATGTGTAAAAGAAAAGAATTACTAAACAAAACAAACTAAAGAAAAACAATAAAAGATAGAATGATAGAGTAAGGAATAGCAAATCTGATTATAATATGTGCTCTCTATCCTTTTGGGTTGCCTCCCAAGAAGCGCTTAGTTTATTGTCCTCAGCCCGACTTAGACCCATGCCTTCATTATTCAACATAATTTGGCTCATAAAGTGGTAACTCCTCTACATCTTGTATTGGAAAGTTCTTATAATAAGGCTTCAATCTATAGCCATTCACCTTGAATGCTTTATCTGTTTTTGGGCTTTTGATTTCAACTGCACCATGAGTAAGAACATTAGTAATAACAAAAGGTCCAACCCAACGAGTACGTAATTTACTTGAAAACATCTTAAGGCGTGAATGAAAGAGAAGAACTTTTCGTCCAACAACAAAGTCCTTTCTTGATATCATCTTGTCATCGAATGCCTTAGTTTTTTTTCTTATAAATCCTAGAATTCTCATAGGCATCATTCCTTATCTCCTCAAGTTCTTGTAAATGAAGTTTTCTTTGCTTACCTGCCTCATCCATCTCCATGTTGCATTGTTTGATAGCCCAATAGGCCTTATGTTATAATTCAACCGGAAGATGACAAGACTTACCATAAACAAGTCGATAAGGAGACATACTAATGGGTTTCTTATATGCTATCCTTTAAGCCCAAAGTGCACCAAGTCGTAAACTCCAATCCTTCCTATTTGGATTAATTGTCTTTTCAAGGATGGACTTTACTTCTCGGTTTGGCACTTCCGTTTGCCCACTAGTTTGAGGATGGTATGATGTGGATACCTTGTGTGTGATGTTATTGATAACTCGTATAATTATATAGTTTTTAGTTATGTTTTATTATTGTTTTGTGTCAAATATGAGTTATTATTGCTTAGTCTAATTGTGTTTATGATTTTTTATATTTTTATGTAATTTGGTGTTTTTCACGAGTTTCTTTGAGTGATTTCAGATTACTAGGTTAAATCAAGAATTAAGGGCAAATCCAGTTCAGTTCCAGTTCCGACACCTTTTGCCATATCAGCTATATCTGGAGTTTCACTGAAGCAATAAGGCTGAAATTTTAACCGTGCAAAGTTAAGAGGCATATCTAACTTTTTCATGTTTTACACTTCTTGAGGCATATCCACATCAGCAAATGAGCTGATTCCAACGGCTATGGATCACTAACTGATAGGGGAACATTTTTCTAGAATACCATGTGATCAGATCAAGCTTCCAATATTGACAAAATCGACCATCAAGTTGGCTGATCAAAATTGTCATACAATATGACGAAAATTGTTAGAAAAATGCACCCACCTATTATACCTACCTTTGAAATTTGTAAAGCTTGTCTCTTGTCATTTAGTCCTCCAAAATGTGTATAAATAGAGGGCCTTGGATGATTGTAGGAGGCATTGTACATTGGTAGGATATTAGCCATTGTAATAAAATTCTCTAAGTTTTCTTCTTCTTCTTTCTTTTCTCTAGTTTTCTTTTTCTTTATTTTCTTCTTCTTCTTTCTTTCTTTTATTTCCTTCTTAGATTCTCTTTAATTTTATGTTTATGTTTACAATGCCTATGCTAGGCTAAACTTCTATTTGGTTAAGGGTGATTTCAAAGCCCTAGACATGTTTTGTGATTGATTTTCAGATTCTATCTATCATTAAATTTCTATCAAAGTTGCTTATGTTCTTCTACAAGAATTGTTCATGATGTTGTCTTGATTTATTTAGGTGTACAACTAGATAGATCTTGATAATTATCTATTGCTAGTTTAGGAGTCTTGATCCATGTAATTGTCTTGATTTCCTATTCATAAGTGGCAATTTGTGATTAATGATTATGGTCAAGTTTTCAATAATTGCAAAGTGGAACATAACCTAAGTTGAACAATCCGAGCTTATGTGTTTGTTGCTTAGATCAACCTATCTTTCTCATCATAAAGCTGCCATTAAATTGAATTTAGAGAGCTTATTCTAGGTTGTTTAATGGTTAGAGATTAAATAGAGAGCTTGTTCTATTTAACGACAAACTAAGGAAAGATTGGGATAACAGAGCTTGTTGTTATCTACGGTTGTTAACTTTGATAGTTGGTTGATATTGATAGATTTGAAATTGATTCTTAATGATGTCTAGTGGTGGAGAATGAAACCTTAACCATATTTTTCATATTTGATTCTTCTTACTTACTTGTTTTCTTACTTTTCTAGTTTGCTTATTTTTAAAAGTATATTTATTTTTATTGGCTGGTTATACCGCCTAATTTGTATATTAACTTTGTTTTATTTTTATTGGCTGGTTATACCGCCTAATTTAGTATATATATTTTTATTGGCTGGTTATACCGCCTTGCATCTTATTCTTATTACTTGCATCTTATTCTTATTATTTACTTTAGTTTAAATCTGGCTTCAAGAACCCCTTTTCTTTTATTGTTTTCTTTGAACGTAAGTTATAAACTAATAACTCATAGATTAAAACCCAATCCCTGAGGACTCGACCCTTGCTAATCATTATACTTACAATTGATCTTTTTAGTGCAAGGTTAAATAAGATACACTCTTTTGGGTGCATCAAAATTTTGGCGCCGTTGCCGGGGATTGTTTTCTTTAGTTTATTTGTTACTTGGTTTATTCTTATTTTCAGTTCTAATTAGTATTATTTTCTTGTACATACATGTTTTTCTTTTCAAATTTTGAAAAAAAAAAAAAAGAAGATGGAATTAAGCAATCTACTTGAAGAGTTGGTGGCATACATGAACATGGAGAATCAACAAGCTAATCTCACTTCCTCAGTTCAACAATTGGCCATGGGAGGATGTCAAGGCCATCAATGGTTCCAAGACCAACCGCATGATCATTACTCCAACACTTACCATGAGGGATGGTGGGATCATACTAATTATGGCTACTCGAAAAATTACCAAGAAGTAGATCCTTATGCCAATTACACTCATCCATCTAGCTTCAATCAATCATGGTCTCAAGAACCAGATCTTTTTCAACCACCACATATGACTCAAAACTCAGGTACTTCTTTAGAAGATCTTGTATATTCTCTTGTTACTGATACTTTGCAATTTCAACAGGAAACAAGGGCAAGCATCCAGAGTTTGGAAAGGCAAATGAGCCTATTGGCTAGTAGTACGGTGGAATTAGTAGCAGAAAGTTCTCTAGCACTCCCTTCCCAAACGGTGATTAACCCAAAGGAGAATGCTACTACTGTGACCTTGAGAAATGAGGAACAAGATGAGGATGAGACAAAACCAAAGATGGATTCACTTCTTGAGGATAATGAAGCCACCATTCAAATTGAGAGTACTTTGACACCTCAGGTAGTTTTTAAGGTTCTTATTTCTACTAATGTTCCTTCTCCACTTTTTCCTAACAGATTTGCAAAGTCCAAAAAGGAGGAACATGAACAACAATTTTTGGAAACCTTAAACAGCTTGCTTGTGGATGCCATTAGACAAGTACCAAGATATGCACAATTCCTCAAAGAGCTATACCCCACCAAGAATGATGAAATAATACGTGTGGGGGAGAAGGCATTGGCTGTTTTGCAAAGAAAACTTCCTCCAAAACGCAAAAATCCGAGAAGTTTCATGTCTAAGCCAAAAGATCCTAAAAAGCCAAGAAGGGGAATTGGCTAGGCTGAAAACAATCAATCAAGTGCTAATTTTGGGAGGCAGCCTAATTAGTGAAAGCATTGCCAAACTGCCATCCTCAGATTTGCTCTCTTTTTCTTTATCTTTTTCTTATGTTTCTTTGCTAATTGTGTTTAGTGTTTCTAAGTTCATTTAGGCTGCATAAGTTTATTTTGTTTATTAGTTCTTTTCACTTACACATGATTCTTTCATTTGGGATTAATAGCATTACATTAATGACAATGTAAGAATTATGTGTGGGGGGAAGAATTTAGGATTTTATTTAGAGTGTTTTGTTTTTGAGTCTTTTTATGTTGTTTTTCTTTCTGATCCTTGTTTTGAAAATAACTAGATGTAAATATAATTTTTTAACCCCGGTTAAACGGCGGATAACGGTACTCCGTGATTATTTAAGTCGGTTCCATCAGCTACCCACAAAACTGATATTGTATATAAATTTCTCTTTCAATTTCTCTTTCATTTTTTTTTTCAGGATGGATGATATTCTCACACGATTGCAGAAACGATTTCCTCCTTTTCCTCGAAATATTTTACTGAAGCTTTACCAAGTTCGATTTGAAAGATTAAGAATGCTTATGCACAAAGGGATTCCTGAAGACATACGTTGGATAATTGAAGCCAAGGTACGTGAAGATGAATATCTTCATGTTTTGCATTTACCAGGTACAGGTAGAAGCACTTTTGCAAAGAAGCGACGAGCAAAGCGCATGAGTTCAAATTGCCACAAATGTGCACGATGGACATGTAACGGTAAATGTCGTTCTATTGGAATTCCGTCCTCTAATCGAGATGATAAAATTGAATTCATTAAGGATGGACTGAGTAAGGAGAATTTGGGTAATATCCAACTTTCTCTTGAGACGCATCCTAGTGGAGACGTACAAAGAGAAATTCTTGATTTATGGCCGCAATTCCAAAGGGAATGGCAACATCTCGAGAATCTGATGTTAAAAGACCCTGTTTGCCAGCTTGTAAGAAAACTGGATGGGAAGCATATCCTCGACTCATAGAAGGCGTTTAAGCCGTTTCTGGACGTAAAACCAGAGGAAGATGTGAGCCACAATCACAACTACAATAAATGACTTCTCAGCTTTTGGTTTGATTTGCAATAACTTCATTTCGGTTTAATTTACGTGTTGTTCGATTTGTGTAATTATTCTCATTTTTTTTATTGGTCTTTTACGGTTGATTTTTCTTCTCTTTTTGATTTTCTTCCTGAAATCACGCAAAAATCTTTTGTTAGGTAGGTTAACATTTTCTTCTGACAGGTCAAATACACTTTCGGCGACATTATTACTCTTGTCTGATTCACTACTCAGTCCTCTATATATTACACCATGTACTCATTCTCTTTCAGGCACTCGAAAAAAAAAAATGGAAAGTACTTCATCCCAGCGCATTGAAAAATTTTGTGTCTTTGGAGGTGCTTATCCAGGGAAAAATAAAATATTAGCTGATGAAGCCATAAGAGTTGGAGTAATACTTGCCCAACAAAAGATCCAGTTGATTTATGGAGGCGGTAGTACGAGTTTAATGGGAGCAGTCGCTACAGCAGCACATGCCGGAGGAAGTCCAGTTCTAGGAATCGTGCCAAAACTATTCACAGGTTTTTGTGGACCTACCGTGGGTAAGGAAATACAAGTCTGGAGTATCCCTGAACGGATGACAATCATGTACCATTGTGCCGATGCATTCATTGCTTTACCAGGAGGTCTGGGTACATTGGAAGAAATAGCTTGCATGGCTTCTTGGTCATCTTTGGTCACAAATAAGAAACCCATTGATTTGCTTAATATTAATGGTTATTTTAGTAATTTGCTTTCATATTTAGATAATGCTGTGGAAAATGGATTCATGTTTTCAGAGGCAAGGAGAACCATAATTTCTGCTACAACCATTGAGGATTTACTCAAAAAGCTCCAAGCTTATGAGTGTTTATCTGCTACGGTTGTTTCGCAAACGCTCGGAAAAAGAAAAAGAGATATGGACGGGCAAGGAGTGGATTGCACTTTGTCTTTGTGACATTATCTAACATTTTGCTTGTTGTGTCTCAGTTATAATAAGTGGTTAGCAACCTCTGCAGGTAATATCTCATAAATTCTACCTTTAAAATTTGACATTGGGGACAATGTCATATTTTAGTAGGGGGTAAGGGACATATTTTGCTAATTTTAAAAAAAAAATTGTTGTGTTTTAAGACATTTAGAAGTATTCATTCTGAACAAGGTCTGAGTAAGGGAGACTTGAGACATACCTTGTCAGTTTGATTTAATCTTCAAAAAAAAAAAAAAGCATGTTTAGACTTAGTGTGTTTTTAGTGTGTTTTAGTTACTTTCAATACTATGATGAGATATGAATTGCATAAGTCTAAAACAGATTTATTAGTGAGAAGATTTTCATGAGAATTGAGCTTGATATCAACCTTTTTATGAGCCAATGTTAATATGATATGTTGATTGAGAAAGAAGCATGTTTAGACTTAATCTGACTTGTATAATCATTCTTGTGAGTTTTTGAGCCTATAATGATTGATGCATTATATAAATCAATCTAATTTCTTTCTTGAGTGCTCTTTTGATTACATGATTCTCTAGAACTTGCTTTAGACCTTGTTGAGACTATATTGATGCATGTGACAACATGAATATGATAGAGGCATTAGGATTTTTAGCCAGGGCCAAACAGCCATCCCTTATTGATGTTCCAAGAGAACACACCCTTAGTGAACCAATTTGAGCCTACATTGAATAAGCTATCTCTTTGGTAACCATAACTTGTCCCTAACCTAAATATACTTATATCCTTACCTTTGTTCCAAAGATGAATTAGCATGTTTTGAGACAAGTTGCAAAGACAAGGAAGATCTATTGAAAATTTGGGTTAGAAACAAGAAATAAGTGTGGGGGGGGAAAGAAAAGAAAAGTCAAGAAAAAAAAAAAGAAATGGAATACTGGCAAATACATTCCTATGTAAAAAAAAATATATATGAATCATCTCTTGAATTTGGGGAAAAAGAAAAAGATGTTACAAAGTTGTTTAGAATGAAGAAAAGGCCCAACATGAATATCCGGCCTAGGTGACTATGTACTTGTAAAGAGTTTTGAGAAGTTTCTTTGTATGATCTTATTATGTCTCTAAACTTTATGAACTCTTTGGAACCTTTGTGATATCTTTATCCTTTTGTTCTTCAATCACATTACAAACCCCTTGGCCCCATTACAACCTTGATTAAAGACCTCTTGATTCATGAAGTTGTATGATCTAAATAGTGGAGAATAGGTGGACAAGCAAGAATATGGTAGAACTGTTTTCATGAGATTGATTGAGTGTAAACACTTTACCACTACTTTAAAGAGTGAAAATCAAGAGAGTATCCCATGTGAGAAGTTGAGATTAAGTTTGAATATGCACTATTTTGATTGAAATATGTTATGTTAATATTGGCTTAACTCAAACTATTTACATTCAAGCAAGATTTTTTGTGAATTTCTTTAAGCTATTGATTAGTTTTTAAGACTTGTCCAATGATTATCTCTAATTTATATTGGAAGGATTAGTTATAATTATTATTTTTAGTTTTTCTTATGTCTTCAATGTTTGTGGGTATCGTCCTAGTAAACCCTCACGAGACTAAACTCGTCCACTAGGGACACCTAGGGGTTTAAAGGCTTGTGTCACATGCTAAGTGCCACCGTGATTTCCTACGAAAATGGATTAGATTAGATTTTCTTATTTTATTTTTATTGAGTCGTTGCTAGGGACTAGCAACAATCTAAGTGTGGGGGTGTGATAACTCGTATAATTATATAGTTTTTAGTTATGTTTTATTATTGTTTTGTGTCAAATACGAGTTATTATTGCTTAGTCTAATTGTGTTTATGATTTTTTATATTTTTATGTAATTTGGTGTTTTTCACGAGTTTCTTTGAGTGATTTCAGATTACTAGGTTAAATCAAGAATTAAGGGCAAATCCAGTTCAGTTCCAGTTCCGACACCTTTTGCCATATCAGCTATATCTGGAGTTTCACTGAAGCAATAAGGCTAAAATTTTAACCGTGCAAATTTAAGAGGCATATCTAACTTTTTCATGTTTTACACTTCTTGAAACGGAGTCGTTTTCCCTAGCGAAATCGACCATCAAGTTGGCTGATGTGCAATGACGTCTGTGCTGACCTGTTTTGGTATTTTGCCCATATCTTCTGATCCACATCAGCAAATGAGCTGATTCCAACGGCTATGGATCACTAACTGATAGGGGAACATTTTTCTAGAAGACCATGTGATCAGATCAAGCTTCCAATATTGACAAAATCCACCATCAAGTTGGCTGATCAAAATTGTCATACAATATGACGAAAATTGTTAGAAAAATGCACCCACCTATTATACCTACCTTTGAAATTTGTAAACCTTGTCTCTTGTCATTTAGTCCTCCAAAATGTGTATAAATAGAGGGCCTTGGATGATTGTAGGAGGCATTGTACATTGGTAGGATATTAGCCATTGTAATAAAATTCTCTAAGTTTTCTTCTTCTTTCTTTTCTCTAGTTTTCTTTTTCTTTATTTTCTTCTTCTTCTTTCTTTCTTTTATTTCCTTCTTAGATTCTCTTTAATTTTATGTTTACAATGCCTATGCTAGGCTAAACTTCTATTTGGTTAAGGGTGATTTCAAAGCCCTAGACATGTTTTGTGATTGATTTTCAGATTCTATCTATCATTAATTTTCTATCAAAGTTGCTTATGTTCTTCTACAAGAATTGTTCATGATGTTGTCTTGATTTATTTAGGTGTACAACTAGATAGATCTTGATAATTATCTATTGCTAGTTTAGGAGTCTTGATCCATGTAATTGTCTTGATTTCCTATTCATAAGTGGCAATTTGTGATTAATGATTATGGTCAAGTTTTCAATAATTGCAAAGTGGAACATAACCTAAGTTGAACAATCCGAGCTTATGTGTTTGTTGCTTAGATCAACCTATCTTTCTCATCATAAAGCTGCCATTAAATTGAATTTAGAGAGCTTATTCTAGGTTGTTTAATGGTTAGAGATTAAATAGAGAGCTTGTTCTATTTAACGACAAACTAAGGAAAGATTGGGATAACAGAGCTTGTTGTTATCTACGGTTGTTAACTTTGATAGTTGGTTGATATTGATAGATTTGAAATTGATTCTTAATGATGTCTAGTGGTGGAGAATGAAACCTTAACCATATTTTTCATATTTGATTCTTCTTACTTACTTGTTTTCTTACTTTTCTAGTTTGCTTATTTTTAAAAGTATATTTATTTTTATTGGCTGGTTATACCGCCTAATTTGTATATTAACTTTGTTTTATTTTTATTGGCTGGTTATACCGCCTAATTTAGTATATATATTTTTATTGGCTGGTTATACCGCCTTGCATCTTATTCTTATTACTTGCATCTTATTCTTATTATTTACTTTAGTTTAAATCTGGCTTCAAAAACCCCTTTTCTTTTATTGTTTTCTTTGAACGTAAGTTATAAACTAATAACTCATAGATTAAAACCTAATCCCTGAGGACTCGACCCTTGCTAATCATTATACTTACAATTGATCTTTTTAGTGCAAGGTTAAATAAGATACACTCTTTTGGGTGCATCAGTTATACTTCCTCAAAAGTGCTTCCATTGTCCTATTGCAAAAGTGAGTACCTCTATCGCTGATTATGGCCTTTGGTGTTCCAAACCTTGCAAAAATGTTAGTCTTAACAAAATCTGAAACAACTTTAGAGTCATTAGTCCTAGTGGCTTTTGCTTCCACCCTCTTTGAAACATAATCAACAAGAAGTAAAATATAAAGATTACCAAAAAAAGAAGGGAAAGGTCCTGTGAAATCCATGCCCTATACATAAAAAATTTCAACAATAAGTATTGGAGTTTGAGGCATTTGATTTCTAGCACCTAAATTACCTGTTCTTTGGCAACGATCACATGACTTGCAAAAGAGGTATGCATCTTTGAACAAGGTTGGCCAATAAAATCCAGAATTGAGTACTTTCATAGCTGTTCTTTTGGATCCAAAATGTCCTCCACATGCATAAGAGTGACAAAAAGTGAGAATAGAATGAAATTCAGATTCGAGTACACACCTTTTTATAATCTGATTGGAGCAATGCTTCCAAAGGTAAGGATCATCCGATATGTAGTATTTGGCATCACTCTTGATCTTATTTCTTTGAGCTTGTGTCAACTCTTGTGGTAACTACTTGGTAACTAAGAAATTAACAATATCGGCATACCAAGGAGTTGTTGTGCTCATCCGGAAAGTTCTCATGCAATGGAAGTGCATTCTCTACATGAACTAAATGGCTAAGATGATCTGCAACCAGATTCTCACTACCTATTTTGTCTCTTATTTCCAAGTCAAATTCTTGTAAGAGGAGTATCCACCTAATCAATCTTGGTTTGGCATCCTTCTTTATGAGCAAGTACCTAAAAGCTGCATGGTCAGAAAATAAAATTACTTTAGTGCCAATCAAATAAGAACGAAATTTCTCTAAAGCAAAAACAACTGCCAAAAGCTCTTTTTCAGTTGTGGAATAATTCAATTGAGCATCATTAAGAGTTCGGGAGGCATAATAAATAGCATGTGAGGCTTTATGATGCACCCAAAAGAGTGTATCTTATTTAACCTTGCACTTAAAAAGAATCAATTGTAGAGTATAATGATTAGCAAGGGTCGAGTCCTCAGGGATTGGGTTTTAGTTTATAAGTTAATAGTTTATCACTTAAAAACAAGTAAACAAAAGTAAAATGGGATTTTGATATCAGATTTAAACTAAAGTTAACAATAAGAATGAGAAAATAAGTAATTAAGAATAATCAAATATGAGAAATATGGTTAAGGTTTCATTCTCCACCACTAGACATCATTAAGAATCAATTTCATATCTATCAACATCAATTAACTATCAAAGTTAACAACCGTAGATAACAACAAGTTCTGTTACCCCAATCTTTCCTTAGTTCGTCGTTAAATAGAACAAGCTCTCTATTTAATCTCTAACTATCAAACAACCTAGAATAAGCTCTCTAAATTCAATTTAATAGCAGCTTTATGATGAGAAAGATAGGTTGATCTAAGCAACAAACACATAAGCTCGGATTATTCAACTTAGGTTAAGTTCCACTTTGCAATTATTGAAAACTTGACCATAATCATTAATCACAAATTGTTAGTTATGAATAGGAAATCAAGACAAGTACACGGATCAAGACTCTTAAACTAACATTAGACAATTATCAAGATTTATCTAGTTGGCCACCTAAACAAATCAAAACATCATCATGAACAATTTTAATGGAAGAACATAAGCAACTTTGATAGAAAACAATGATAGATATATTCTGAAAATTAATTATATAACATGTCTAGGGCTTTGAAATCACCCTTAACCAAATAAAAGTTTAGCCTAGCATAGGCATTGTAAACCTAAACATAAAATTAAAGAGAATCTAAGAAGAAAATAAAAGAAAGAAAGAAGAAGAAGAAGAAGAATATTAATATCTAGCCTCTTGCTCTCTTAAAAACAAAGAAACAAAGAAGAAATCAAAACTCTAATGCTTGGAGAAGTGTATTATCGTTTGCCCCCTTGTTCTCTATTTATAGGCAATGGTTAGGGCATCAAACAAGTGAATTTCAGCTCTCTCCCTTCAATAAATGCTGACTTGTGGCTAAAGTTAAGGAAAGGTGGCTGACTTTTGTGTTTTAAGGAAAGAAGGAATACTTGGCAGCCAAGGTTTTAATAAAGTACGAAAGTCTTAGTCAAAGCACTTTTTAATGAGGAGAGATTACAAACTTGCAGCCAAAGTAAGTGTAAGGAAGGAAAGTCTTGGCTGATTTAATTCTCCTACTTTGACTAGGATTAGCTTTAAGGAAAGATTCTTGCAATTAATGCAATTAATGCAAGTTGACAGCCACTAATCCTTCTTTGACAAGGATAAACATAAATGTCAGCTGGGGTATTAAGAAAAAAATGTTATTTGCGGCTAGGGTTTTTTCTGCCACTAGGGTTGTTTAGGGAGGATATTCTAATGCCGATTTGGATGACCATTTTTTATCCGATTTGGGCCCATGACCAACCATTGGAAAGTAATCAAGTGATCTTAAAAAGTCAAGAAGGAAGTTTCTTAGAATAGAGACTCTAACATCATGTTTTCTTAGCAACAAGCTTCAGAGGTCAAATCCATCTTCTTGCTTTGCACCAAGAATTTGATCTTTTTGACTCCCAAGTCTTTTTCCATCTTGTGATTGTGATTTTGTAAGCTCTTTAACATCCTAATTGACATGTTTTGACTTCATCTCTTCCAAAATACCTACAAAGCATAAAAACCTAGTAAAATGTCAAGGAACTTAAGAATCAAAACACAAAGTATAAGGAAATTCAATAGGAAAATGCATGAAATTAAGCATTTATCACTTTGCCAACCTGTTGGCGTAAAACCGCTCCAATTGCATAATCACTAGCATCACACATAATTTCAAATTGTACATTCCAATCTGGTGGTTGCATGATACGGGCTAATGTCAAAAGTCCTTTCAAGGTTTCAAACGGCTATTTGCATTTATCATCAAAGTGGAAAACCACATCTTTTTGTAGCAACTTGCAAAGAGGTAATGTTATCTTTGAGAAGTCCTTGATAAATCTTCTGTAAAAACCTGCATGTCCAAGAAAAGAACGAACCTCTCTCACATTTGTGGTAGGTGGTAAGGAATGCATAATATCTATTTTAGATGTATCTACTTCTATTCCCTTAGAAGAAATAACATGGCCTAAAACTATTCCTTGTTCTACCATAAAGTGACATTTTCCCCAATTCAATACAGGGTTAGTTTCCATGCATCTTTCAAGTACAAGTGTAAGGCTATCTACACATCCATCAAAAGAATCACCATAGACACTAAAATCATCCATAAAAACTTCTATGATGTTCTCTATATAATCTAAGAATATGCTAACCATACACCTTTGGAATGTAGCTGGTGCATTACAAAGACCAAATGGCATGCGTCGGTATGCAAAAGTACCAAATGGACATGTAAAAGTTGTTTTCCCTTGGTCCTTCGCAGCAATTGCAATCTGATTATAACCTAAAAAACCATCATGAAAACAATAATGAGAATGACCAGCTAACCTTTCAAGCATTTGATAATAAAACGTAAAGGAAAATGGTCTTTGCGAGTTGTGGAATTAAGTTTACAATAGTCAATACAAACTCGCCACCTTGTTTGAATCCTAGTAGGAACAAGTTCATTCTCATTATTTGCTACACTGTTACACCTGATTTCTTTGGAACCACTTGGACCGGGCTCACACATTTGCTATCTGAGATAGGATAAATCACTCCAACATCTAGGAGCTTCAGTATCTCCTTTTTCACAACCTCCATCATGGGCGGGTTCAATTTTCGTTGTGCCTCTCTTGATGGTTTTTACCCTTCCTCTGCCAAAATCTGGTGCATGCACATGGAAAGGCTTATTCCCTTGATATCAACAGTTGTCCATCCAATTGCTGTCTTATGCTCCCTAACACCCGGAAAAGTCTCTCTTCTTGCAAAGGTATGAGCTCTTTGGAAATGATGACTGGTAGTGTATCTTTTTCACCTAAGAACACATATTTCAAGTGGTCCGGTAGTGGTTTCAACTCCAATGTTGGTGCTTGCAAAATGGAAGGTAGAAAATTCTCATTAGATAAAGGCAAATCAATAAATGAAACATCAAACCTTTTATCTTTATATGGCAATATTTGTAAAGATGTCAATGCATCTTTCACATGGTCTTTCAAGGCTAGTTCAGTTTCCTCTATTTCGAGGTGTTTGCTAATGACCACTTCCAAACCATCTTCACTATTTAGATCATAAGCTTGCTGGATCAAGGAATCAATTATGTCAATAGTAAAAACATAATGTATATCACTAGGATACCTCATGGCCTCAAAGATATTGAAACAGATTATTTCTCCATCAAATTCCATAGTGAGGGTGCCATCATGCACATCTATTTTAGTCCTAACTGTTTTTAAGAATGGTCTCCCTAATAGAATGGGTGTTGGATTAGAAGACATCTCATCTTCCATCTCAAGAACATAAGCGGGAAAGACCAACTCATTAACTTGCCAAGGACATCTTCTACAACTCCTCTAGGATAAGTGTTAGAACGGTCAGCAAGTTGTATTATTACACTGGTTTCCTCTAATGGTCATAGATTCAATAAAGCATAGATTGAATATGGCATGACAATACTAGATGCTCCAAGATCTAGCATAGCTTGCTCAAACCTGGTGTTTCCTATCTTACAAGGAATGGTAAACATACCTGGATCCTTGCATTTAGGAAGGAGTTTCTTTTGAAGAACAGCTGACATATTCTCCCCCACACTTACCTTTTCATTACCTTTCAACTTCTGTTTAGAAGTGCATACTTCTTTAGAAACTTGTCATATCTTGGTACTTTCTTAATAGCATCTAGTAAAGGAATGTTCACCTCTACTTTTCAGAACGTTTCCAAAATTTCCATCTTTTGCTCCTTCTTCTTGGACTTTGCTAACCTGCTAGGAAAAGGTGGAGGAGTTATATAAAAAGGAAAAGATGGTTTAGGAGTTACCTTTTCTAGTGGCTCATTGGGATGTGAAGATGATGTCATGGTGTTATCCTCCCCTTGAGCACTATCCTTTTGTGTTGTCTCAAGCTGTTTCCCACTTCTTAGAGTTATGGCATTGGCATTCTCTCTTGGATTCACTATGGTTTGGGAAGGTAATTTCTCAGAATCCCTTGCTTGTGATTGACTCATTATTGTTGCCATTTGTCCCATTTGAGTCTCTAAATTGCGGAGACTTGCCTTTGATGTCCCTTGTTTCCTGTTGAAGTTGTAATAAATTAGTAGTAAGGGATTTGACAAGATCTGCTAGAGACTGACCTATATTTTGTGGTGGTGGCACTTGTTGTCGGGTTTGGTATGGTTATTGCATTCTTTGCTGAAAACCTGGTGGTCTATTCTCAATGGGTGGGGGAGCAGCTTGTGATTGGTTCCCTCCATAGTTGAAGTTTGGATGATCCCTCCATCCTGGATTGTAAGTGTTTGAGTAGGGATCATACTTCCTTGGTTGGTTCTGAAATCCACTGTCATAACGTGCCAAATACGAATTTAGCAAACTAGACGCAAATCATGGAGTCTCCACTAATCATCTAACTAGGTGTGATTAGTCACCTTTATGAATCTATCCTTTTAAAATTTTTCCTAAGCTTGACTAAGGCACCCTAAAAAGAATAGGTTCTGAACTATGTTTCAGAACTAGGTTCGGGAGTTCGGTTACGTGCGGGGAAGGATTAGCACCCCCACAACGCCTATAAAAATTTGTACCACATCAATCACATATTATCCTAAACTGATCTTATTTAAAGGTCTTAATTAATCTACCTAAATCAATATTTGTTTTCCTAAACATGCAAAATAATCTAAAAACTTAAAATCACGCCAAAGTAATAAAAAATAATATCACCAAATCATGCCCAAAAAAGAACCTAATCATGCCTCTAAAAGTAAAACATAATAACAACCTAAATCATGCTATCTAAAAATAATAATAAACATAATAAATAAACATAATCATAATAATAAATAATAATAATAATCAAATATGAAATAAATAATAAATTAAATCAACTAAACCAACTTAACCAATTAACTTAAAATAAAATAAATCAAATCAAATAAAAATTAGTAATGAAATGTACCTGCAATAATTAAATTAAATAATATTAGTAAAAATAAATAAATAAAATTTACAATAAAAAATAAATTAACAATAATATAAAATCATACCAATTAAAAAAAAGCTTACAACTTTGATATCATTGTAGGCTAATTGAACCACAATGGAAACCACACACGAGACTCTACCTCCCTTTTATCATTCTCAACTAAACTCAAATATTTCTTTATTGCAATAACCTCTTCTAGTCTAACTGTAAGCTTCTTTATTTTGGACTAATTTTGGTACTAAACTTAATAGTTGAAGGATTAAAACGAAGACAACTAGTTGACATATGTCTCTTAACCTTGCGGATGGAGGAAGAAGGGTTCGGGTCTACCTTCATTTGGCGGCGTTAAGCTTCAATACCAAGATCATCGATGATATCTTCAGCGCCTTAAGCAATGTCGCTTAAATCGCAGAGTCACAACTTCACTAAATTGCTTGTGGTTTGCTTTTCTTTAGCATCTTCGAGGGAAGCATTGATATTGAACGAATCTTTTCCCACTTCTTGAGCTCACATGAAATTTTCTCTTTGCGTCCAAATTTGATGAAGTGGGTCGAGGATATGAGGTCCAACAGTGAAAGAAACAACCCAGAGACGACCGCGTCACCCAGAGAAGCCGCTATAACAAAAGGAGACGTCGTTTTCATGAAGTGGACACTCCATACTTTGGATAAGCAATGTCGAGAGTTACTTAAGAACTGCTATGAAGCATTATCGGTCAATCGAAAAGTGATAGTAGTGGATTCGGTAATCCCTGATAGCCCAGAAGCTCCCTCCAAAGTTTTGATGCTTGCACTTGTTCTCTGTTGCTAGTGCCATTTCTGTTCGTTGGCGCTGCCTGCTGATGATGCTTTTCTCGGGTTTGCTCCTTCTTTTCCCCCTTCCCAATGTTATTTGCTGTTGAATTTATAGAAAGAACAAAGAGGAGTCCTAATTCAATCGGGTATAGAGTTTCAATTCATTTAGGTTTTGAAATCTAATCTAATAAAGAGTTTCTTTCATCTTCAAAAGCCAATCCTGATCTGAGGGAGAGACCAAGTTCAATCCAAACTAATCTTTTTATTTGATTTCCTTCTTTTTTTCTTCCCTTTTTTTAGTAATTCCAAAAAATGAAAGGAAAAATAGAATTAAAGAATTAATTAATTAAAAATAAAAACATAACCCGGATAAAATTCGGTGTCTACAGTTGCCCCTCTTTGTGTATTTCCTGAGAAACAGGGATGTGCAAAGACGTAGACACCTTCATGTTCTAAAAACTCTTCTAAATGAGGCATAAACTTTAAGTAAATCCCAACGAAGAAAAACTCCTCCTAACAAGGCATCAACTTTAAATGAAAAAAACTCCTACCAACGAGGCATCAACTTTAAATGAAAAAAAAAAACTCCTACCAGCGAGACGTCAACTTTAAATGAAAAAAAAAAATCTACCAACGAGGCATCAACTTTAAATGAAAAAAACTCCTACCAGCGAGGCATCAACTTTAAATATATAAAAAAAAACTCCTTCCAACGAGGCGTCAACTTTAAATGAAAAAAAACTCCTACCAGCGAGGCATCAACTTTAAATGAAAAAAAAAAATCCTACCAACGAGGCATCAACTTTAAAATTCTCCAACGAAATTCGTAAATTCTCTAAAACAAACTTTCCTTCAAAAATAATGTCAAGAATCTTACCTTGAATCCAAAAGGATGTGCTATTTTCTCACAAATTAAAATCCAAATTGAAATTTTTGTCCAAATTGTGCTGAATATCTGCAATAGTTCTTTCTTGAATTGCAATGCATGAATGCAATGCCATGAATGAAATGCGGATGCCTATCACGCAATGGATGTCATGAATGCACTGTATGAATGATATCAACTCTCTGAATCTCTAATCAAGATAGAAAGTTCTCCAGCTCATTATTCATCTTCCATCTGTACTTGGCTTTAAACTGATAGATTGAATCTTACTGTCTCTAAATTTGCTTCAACCTAAAGATTTTTCTTCTCAACCCAAATCTCTAAAAAGCACACCAACTTTGAAAATTTTCATTTTAAAGACAAAACTTTAAAAATTTACAATATAAAGGATTCACAACTTAAAAATAACTTGAAAAATAAAGGATTCACACCAAAATACGAGATTTCTCACCTAAATATGGGATTCTTACTCAAACTAAAGGATTCACATCCAAAATAAAGATTCTCACTAAGCTAAAGGATTTGCACCCAGAATAAAGAAATAAGGGATTCACACCCAAAATAAGGATTTCACTAAACTAAAGGATTCGCACTAAGCTAAGAATTCACACTAAAATAAGGATTCACACCAAACTAAGGATTCTCACTTAAGCTAAGGATTCTCACTTAAGCTAAGGAAATAAGGGATTCACACCCAAAATAAGGATTCTCACTAAACTAAAGGATTCGCACTAAGCTAAGGATTCACACTAAATTAAGGATTCACACTAAACTAAAGATTCTCACTGAAGCTAAGGATTCATACTAAACTAAGGATTCTCACTTAAACTAAGGATTCACACTTAAACTAAGGATTCTCACTTAAATAGGGATTCACACTAAACTAAGGATTCTCACTTAGCTAAGGATTCACACTAAACTAAGGATTCACACTAAACTAAGGATTCTCACTTAGGTAAGGATTCACACTAAATATAAGGACTTACACTAAACAAAGGATTCTCACTTAGCTAAGGATTCTCACTAAAATATTCTCATCTTTGATTAAATAAATGTAATATTAAAAAACCTTACCTTTGAAAAACAATTCATCTTGAAAATTTGAAATTAAGATTCTCATATTAAAAATTCTCACTTCTATCAAGGTCTAAACCCATCTCTTCAACTAAGATGCAAAATCTAAAAGACCAAAATTTTCATATCAACCGAGGTCCAAGAAATTTTCTTTCAAAGAATTTGATTTCAAAATTAAAAATTCAAAAATCTAACTCAAAATCTTTTTTACATGTTAAATGCATGCCATGAATGTCATGGAATGCAATTCTTGAAATAAATGTCATGAATGCAATGCAATGCACGATAATCACCATATCTCTCCAATCATGATAACAAAATGATTCTCAAGCTCATTATTTCATCTTTGTATTATTTCCAAACATGTAGCTTCAAAACTAGCTAACAAGTTTCATCCACTGGTCTAGTCCTTTGCCGATTTTATTCATTCTCAAATGCAGCATTTGTCCATTTCCAAAGTTTATATTTCAGCTTAGAACCCCTATGTGTCTACATTTCAAACCTTTCTAATTCTCATCACTGTTTCATTTTGTCCCAGAACATCATCTTTAAATTTCTTTTCAAAATAATGCATGAATCTTTTATGTTCAGTATTTCAACTTATCAATCATCATTCCAATTCCATAACAAATGTAATGCATCAATATTTTCTCAATTCATTATGGGTATGCAAAGTTGCAACAAAGAATGGCAATGAACAAAATGAATCAAAGAAAAATTGTCTTTATCATTGAAGGGAAAAGAACAATTTTGTCAAAAGATAATAGGCAAATCAAAGAATTATCCCAAGAATATTTGAACGGGATATCAATATCCCAAATAATGAATGTTTTGACAATCTTGAACAAATTAATCTAGAATTTTTTTTCGAAGATCAATCCAATCGGTATCTCTGATTTTTCTGAGCTGTATCAGACCGAATCATGCCCCCAGCCAAATCTTCAAACAAACATTGACTTTTGTTATATCTAAGCCGCCCTTTCAGGTTTTCAACTTAGATATCCCCCTATGACTCAAACTGCCCTTTTCGGGTTTTCAATTTGAATCCTCATTTTTCTTTCTTTTCTTTTTTCATTCTTTTTTCTTTTCTTTTTTCATCATTCATTTTTTTTTCATTTTTTCCTTCAAAGAAACATTTCTCCACAGTATTTGGCAAATCATCTTCATTCATCTTTCTCAAAATAATGCTTCACTCGGACAAGCTTTTCACTTCATAATAACTCCACAAATAGTTGTGTACTCTCTCCACTGGCCATGTGACGTAAGAGAAATTTCATCAAAACTAATCCTTTCTCAAAGTATCAAGAACAAACTTTCTTCATCATGTGTTCGTCTCAATCTTCTCGGAGGCAATTGAGCCTATCAAAGTGCAACAGGCCTTTTCCTTCTTCTTTAGAGTTATCTTCATGCATCTAAGCTTCATTGTCTCTTGATAATACCGCAAGCATGTCCTAATTCAATACGTGATTTCCAATTCAAATATTCACATTTGATTAAAATGGACTTTTAAAGCTTGTAATGGAGGCCAGGGTTTTTGGGTTATGAAAGAATGGATAAACTAGGCTCAAACATGTGTTTAAGGGTTGCAAACCAAAGATCATTTTCATCTCAAAACACTTCATATCTTTCTTTTCATTTCTAAAATAACCGAGCCATGGATCATTTCTTTTTCAATGAGGATTTTCAAAACTTTTTGCATCTTTCTTTTCATTTTTTTTCTTTTGCTTTTTTCTTTATTTTTTCTTTATCACAAATAGTTCAAAATTTTAGAACTTCATCCATCTCATCATTGCCTCCATGACATAAGACATTCTTTACATGGAGTAGAAATATGATCCAATCATTTATTCTCCTCTAGAAAGATATATTTCTGTACTTGCCCCCCGGTGTTGAGGGTGATCATTGGTCAAGGTTCATTAAAAAAGAAATCAATAAGCTCAAAGGGGGTAGCAAAGGATAATTTCTCATTTTGTAAAAAGAATATGAAAGATGGCCATTATCATCTCAAATGTGAATATTTTCATCAAAGAACATTTATTGAAAATAAAAAGCTTATAGTAATTCACTACAAGGAATCCACATACTCGTAAGAGAATTCAACAACCATTTGATATACTCGTGAAGCAATTCTACTAATTTTCTTCCAATCATGTCAAAACTGCATATCAATTTTCCCCTTCTTTTTTTTTTACCATAGTAATCTCAACAAATTAAGTGGCAAAGTATGGTCTGATATGTTCAAGTTCACCAATACGGATGTAACTTTCAAAATTTAATCCCAGATTATTGCCATGATTGTCACCACATTCATTACTTGGAAACTTGACATTGGTGAAATTGAAAGGGTAGGCAAAAGGAAGAAATAATAAATGAAAGAGGAAATGAAAATGCATCAAACTTTCCAATTCATTGAAATGATGAAAAATAAATCAAGTCTAAACATAAAAGATCCACCTACATTACTTTAAAAGACAAAAAAGAGTTCAAGGATAATCAAAAGCTTCAGTTCTCCATTCTAAACCTCATCACCATTATGCCCCCGTGTAGATGGGTCAGCACTAACATTTGATTCTCCTTACTTGTCAAAATTCAACAGGCCCATATTGATCAAACTTTGCACCTTATGTTTAAAAGCAGGGCAAGTTTCTATAGAATGACCAGAATTCCCATAATGATATTCACATCGAGCATCTGCATCATACCACTCAAGGAAAGGAGGTTTCAACGGTTCCAAGTGAATAGGTGCAACAAGTTGATTTTCAATGAGACGTGGGAATAAATCAGTGTAGGACATCGGAATTGGGTCAATACAGGTTCTCTCTCGGTTATTTCGAGGTCCTCTCTGATTAGTCATTGGGGGTCTAGGTTGAGCTAAAGGTTTAGCTGTAGGGCTAGACATAAGAATAGGTGTTTGAGGGTAAAAATTTGATTGGAAAGTTGATGGTGCTGATGGATAAGGGCGATACACCGGGTATGGATAGTATGAGGAGACACCTCCTACTTGTTGCCTTCCATAAGTCACAGCTTGAACATCTCCTTCATTCATTTTAAAACAACTTTGGTTAGTAAAAAAAAGATGAATGTCGATTCTTTCCTCTTTTTTTTTTTCAATCTTTTTCGAATCTTTCTTTCTTTTTCTGCCTATTCGAACATTCTTTTTTTTTTCAAGAACGAGGCTTCTTGATTTTCTTGAAATCTCGGATGACTTTCTTTTTTCTTTCTTGGGACTATTTGAATGCCCCTCTCAATTCTTGATTTTTTTTAAAGAACAGATCAAGAATAATCAAGAACAATTTTTTAGTAGATCAAGAATTCAAGAAGTAGAATCTTGATCTAAATCAGTTTCCAAGAATGAAACCCCAAACAAAAACTACCCTAAAAACTATAACTATTAGAAAAAGAATGCTTAGTCTGAAACCCTATGACAAGTATGTCTGAAACCCCAAAAATCTTGTCAGTGACAGTTTAGATAAAAAGCCTGATTGGACCCTAAGCTCTAATACCAACTGATGTGAACCATTGGGGTTGAACCCTTTGAACCCACTAACAATATGAAATACCCTAACCCAAAAAAGCCAAGATTCAGGTAATGAAAACTTAAACCTTGTGAAATCTTGTTTCAAAGAACCTAAATAAACTGCGCTAGCTACGCTTGTTTCAAGAACCTAAGTTTGAAGGTGTTGAATGCCACAAAGAAGAATTCTTTGATAAGTTCTAAGTTCTTTCAAGAACTAAAAGAGAAAGCTCTCACTGAATAAAATCAGACTTAATTGATCAAAAGATAAATGAAGTAGGCGGCTAAGACATATATTTATAGCCTCCCTACAATAACCGTAATCAGCTAGCCTAAAAACTCTTAGTACAAGTGAAACACCTTGGCAGCCAAGGCTTACTAACCTAAGTAACATGAAACTCCTAAAGTCGGCTAGACCTCCTAACATTGAGGAAGAATTCGGCCAGCCCTAATTTGCAAGATAAAATAAAAGCTTAACTATGGGCTGAACATGCTCAAGCCCAATCATAAGTAATTAAAAGGTGTCCAATAAGTGTAATGAAGGTAGACCCCACTTAGCCTAATGGACATATTACATAAGCTACATAAGTTAGGCCCAAATGCCTAAGTAATTACAAGACTTAAAATAAGCCCAAATAAGCCCTCTTAATGTGCCACATTGTGTTCTTGAATCACATGGACCAAACTTGGATGCAAGCCTATCTTGCATGTTGAAGCTTTTCTTGAATAACTTGCAACATAGCCCAAGTGAATTCCACCTATTCTTGCCATATTTCCTAGATCTTCTTAGATCTTGGCCAATATAGAAATTGCCATGGGATTGGGCTATCTTGGATCCTATCATCTCTCATTGTCGAATTATTCAAGAGCCAAAAACAGACAAAATTTGCAATTATTGGGATTATAACTCGATTCTTGCTAAATATAATGTAGTATATATCACATTTATCTGTAGAAACAAAACCAACCAACAAATATAGGTATCAAACTATGCATTAAACTCCAAAATAACGCGTGATCATAGCACAAAAAACAAACCCATATACGACATGAAGACACAAATTCAGTAAGACATAACCATATTAGACCTGGGCTTGTTGAAAATAGAAAAACAAAAGAAATAAATTAATAAAGACAGAATTCACTCAAACCAACAAAGGGAATCTGGCTATCTTACTGTGGCTTAGCATTTGATACTTGGTAAATCCAAATAAACTGGAGTTAATGATCTGGGCTTTAGCATTTTAAGGTTCCAGCTTCTCCTACATTTTCTCAAGCCAAAAAACAAAGCCAATGGACATCCCAAACTCTACAACCACATGATACTTTAATGCAAAATAGACTGTAATAAAACAACAAAAGGCTCTAGCTGCATTTCAATCTTGTTTATAAAGGTGGTAGCTTCATCAAAAGGCCTTGAAAGATCAGATTTGTATTTCACCAACATATTGCAGTAAGTTTTCCTGAATAATCACAAAAGGGAAAGAAAACCATCTTATATGTAATGAAAATAGAAAACCAAAGGAAACTTAAAAGCAAAAAGAGAGAGACCACGAACTCGTCGAGCTCAGAATCGGCTCCCAAGCAAGTTGGCATGATATCTCGCTTGTTAACATCGTTCTCTCTCAGAATTTCATTTAATATACTCGTTATCTCCAGAGGTGCTCCAACCGAAAAGGACTAAAGATTAGAACAAGACAAACAACTATGATTCTTCTCCAAGAAAATTCCAACAAAAATCGCATATACACTCTATTGTTAATCCAGCTAAGCCATAGCCAAACCCAAGCTCAATAACTTTTTTAGACCTGGTATATTAGAAGAAGAATGCAGAGACATCATGCAAGTGCAAAGGAATACAAATAAAGCATCACCTAATTGGTAAAAGCTTGTTGCTATACTATACTAGTGCTCCTATGCACCTTTCTCAAGCAAATAAAGCATCACGTACTTGGTAAAGGCTTAAAATTCTGTATCAGACCTATACATGCATGTAACCACATGATAGTACATTAATTGCCATTATATGAGCAGAACTTCAAGTTGAACATGCTTTATTGTATCATCCTGCATGCCATAATTTAAAAAATAACTAAAGCTTCCTTGAACAAATCTTGAAGTTAAAATTGTGTTTTCTTCATCAAAGATGAACTCTAACATATGTCATCATATTATGTACAATAAGATTTTAGAAATGAGAAGTAAGATGATTCAATAATATAAATAGGTGTAAATTTCTATAAAACAGAGTAGTGCAAAAACCTTTCCACCTAGAAGATCTCTTGCTTCTAATAACAGAGGTTTTTGACCTGCATCCGTGATAAGCTCATAAAATATACATTTTATGCCTTTTCTACCTTTAGTTTTTGTTATGTTTTCGATCTTTATCTTGTTTACTTATATTATGTTTTTGAATTTTAGGTACAATAAGGAGAATGAAGTCAAAATATGTCAATAATGATGGTAAAGAGCTTATAAATTCACAATCATAAGATGGAAGAAGACTTGAGAGTCAAAAAGATCAAATTCTTAGTGCTAGATGATCATGCAGATCTGACCTCCGGATATTGTTGCAAGGAAAAAATTATGTTAAAATCATTATTTGAAGAAATGTCCTCTTTACTTTTGAATCTGACTTGAATACCTTTCCAACGATAGTTTACAAGCCTAAATCAGATAATGTATGGTCATCCAAATCAGCCAATGAAGTGCGATATAGTGCAGCAATCGCGAAATCGACGTCAGTGAGCAAAATCACCTAGTCAACCCATTCAGCGTCGCGGTGCTGGAAAGTGGCGCCGCAGCGCCGACCTTATTGCCTCCAAAATCAAGAAAAATAGGGAAAAAGTCCAAACTTGCCTTATTTTGCCTCATAGCTTCCTTGATTCGCAAGAAAGGGTTTTCAAGGTCAAAAAGCTCTATAAATACTATCTTTTGAGCCACAAACTATCATTATCTTTTGAGGAGACTCAAGGGATCATCATTCTTCTTCTCTATTCTTTTATTTCCTTTTTAGTTTTATGTATATATTATCTATGCCTATGCTAGGCTAAACTTCTCTTTGGTTAAGGGTGATTAAAAGCCCTAGACATGTTTTGTAATTGATTTTGAGATTCTATCTATAATTAGTTTTCTATCAAAGTTGATTATGTTCTTCCATAAGAATTGTTTATGATCTTTTTCTTGATTTGTTTAGGGTGCACACTAGATAGATCTTGATAATTATCTAATGCTAGTTTATGAGTCTTGATCCGTGTAATTGTCTTGATTTCCTATTCATAAGTGGCAATTTGTGATTAATGATTGTGTTAAAGTTTTTGCTAATTGCGAAGTGAAACATAACCTAAGTTAAACAATTCATGTTAATGCTTAGATCAACCTATCTTTCTCATCATAAAGCTATTGTCAAATTAAATTTAGAGATGTTTATCATAGGTTGTTTGATAGTTAAAGATTAAGTAGTGGCGTTCGTCTTGCTTAACGACGAACTAAGGAAGGATTGGGGTAACACGGGATGTTGTTATCTACGGTTGTTAACTTTGATAGATAATTGATATTTATCGGTCTGAATTTGATTCATAATAATGTCTAGTGGTGGAGAATGAAACCTTAACCATACTTCTCTTATATTTGATTTTCTCTTATTTATTTGCTTTTTACTTATATTGTTTTCTTTACTTTTAATTATTTCAAAACCCCCTTTTCTTTTCTTGTTCTTGAATTTAAGTTTTAAACTAGTAATTTATAAACTAAAAACTAATCTCTGTAGATTCGCCCTTTACATGCTACTTTACTATAATTGATCATATTAATTGCAAGATTTAATAAAGATACACTACTTTGGTTGCAGTTGACAAACCAACCAAACCTGCAAAGATTCAAATGTGACAAGTCTAGTCTAGTAGCAAAAACAAACTCAAGTGATGGATCATACATTAAATCTAGAACCTTGTAATGACCTAAGATATCATTCAAAAGACTAATTCCCAAAAAGAAATACATGGCAAAGGCATGTAGGAAACAAATGAGGAACCAAACTTTAGGCATTACACCAATATCAAAAGACTAATAATAGCTTTGAAGCATGCAGATTCTCCCTAATGTCAAACAAAAGCATATTCATACTTGAAAGTTAACCCTTGCAATCAGTAAAAAGGAACAAGCAAGACATTTACATTGATAGACTCCAGACTCTTATGACAGAAGAATGCCAAATTATTACCTATACTTGCATGCAAACCATCTAACTTTCACAAAGCATAGGGCCCTAAATTGGCACAGCCTTCTAATAAAACTAGATACAGTCACATTAGCAAAAAAAATGTAAAACATGCACATTTTGAACACAAAATCACAATCCAATGACAAAAAATGTGATTCTCAACTTGAAAAATATTCATAAATTTAGCTAAAACCTAAGGCAAGTTTAGGCAAAATTCAGTTTATCGGCATTACAAATTGAGATCATAGATTTTACATTTATTTATTGGCAACAAGTGTAATTCATTGAACCAACAGCAAAAACCCATATCCCAAATTATTAAATTTAATTAGTAAACTAAAATATAGTTATAATTACCTTGTCTCTAAACTCTTTTATGAACTGCTCGGGTCTTTTGATATCAGAAACATCGGATTGCTTCTTGTTTTCTTAGCTCCTATTTACCCAACTCCAACTGGGTCCTCCTCGTAAATAGCCAACTCATCTTATAGTTTCCTTTTCTTCAATACTATCTCTAATACATATGGCAATGGTTGTCCTTCCTCTTCTGCCATCATCTTTTTGTTTCATATAATTTAAAAAATGAAATTTATCCAATCGAAATTGAAGGGAAAAATTAGCAATAAAATAAAAAAGTAAAATTTACCTAACAAAAGGAGTTGATATACGATGGCACAGTAGAAGAGCAATGATAGCGATGAGGCGAGAGAGAGCTTTGAGAGTTCGAGCTGAGAGGTGGTGACACAAAGAGAGGAGCAAATTTTGGGAAAATAATGCGAAACCCAGAAGAG
The DNA here is from genome assembly GCA_030761205.1 of Fremontodendron californicum. Classification (NCBI taxonomy): domain Eukaryota; kingdom Viridiplantae; phylum Streptophyta; class Magnoliopsida; order Malvales; family Malvaceae; genus Fremontodendron; species Fremontodendron californicum. The sequence continues at coordinate 2,613,644 of JAULJL010000032.1, read as the reverse complement.
GAAATAGAGAAATAAATAATACCAATGAGATTGGCCAAAGTCATGATAAGCTCGGGTTTCAAAATAGGAATAACAGATTCATGTTCTAATCGAATCACTTCCTTCTTTTTGCGGTCCATAGTTTTGGTCTCCATGGCAGAGAAGTAAGAGTTCAAAGGCCTAAATCAAGGATGAAGAAATTACAAAGAAGTATTAGTGTGAAAAAGAGATGGGATTCTCTCATTTTCTCTAACTAAGTGTAGAAGCTCTTTCTTTCTTCTACCATACAGAGTAAGTGAGAGGATTTTTTTAGAGAGAATCTCAAGTTTTAGGGTTTTTTTTCTTTCTTTTCAGATGAAGCTTTAATTTCATAGATGTTCAATCGGGGTTAGGGTTAGGCTTCCATTCTTTTCCCTTTTCATTTTCTTTCATCAGGTTAACCGATTAGATTTTTTTTCTGTTTTTTTTTTCCTTTTCAATGGTTCAGATGATTCTATTTTAATCTAATGGTCAAAATCTCTTGAAGCTTATGGGAAGCTTATTCTAAAGAACTTTTCTTAGAATTTTCCATTTGATTGCTGAAAAGTTGAGTTTTTTTATTTTACATGTCAAAACTCATTAGATTTTGGTTACACAGTGGGAGTGGGAGATAATTAGATATATTTCATATTAGATATTAGATATGTTTATGGATCGAATATTCATTATGTTTGTGAACTTTATTTGATTCATGTCGAATTTTGATAAAAAATTTCAAGTTCAGATCCCATTCAGATTATTGTTTTAACAAGAAATTTTTTATTTAAATTTAATCTGAGATATGTTTAAAAACATTAAAATATTAATGTAAAAATACTTAATTCGAACTTAAATGAACTGGTTAGATAGGCATTGGACGAAGCTGTGAAAATGAGAACTGAATTCGACTCGACCTAATCCATGAAGACTTTTATTTTAGTACCAGCTCACTTTCTAAAATTCTAACCTAAAACCTTGAAATTGAAAGATTCAAGTTCTAATTAAGATGTGGGTTTGTGGACATTACTTGTAAATGGATAATATTAAACATGAGAGAAAAATAATTAAAATATGATATAAAATACAATATAATATAAATACAGGAACGTGTCAAAATTTATATAATATGAATTATTAATATACCAAAATTATATAATTATATTACTTTAAACACAATTATGACGAATAAAAATATATATGAATATAACACAAATACATAGATTACCCGATATAAAAAAAAAAAAGGAACTTGATTTTTTGTATTAGTTGTTCTTTGTGTTAAATTTAATTAGATGTAAAAAGAAAAGGGCAAAAATACTAAGATTGAAAATGATATGTGCAAAATAACATGGAAACAGTTGGTGACCGTTGGAGACAGTTAGCTATTCAGTTAACTGTTGAAAAGTTGTTACATGGTTGTTAATTAGTTAGTTAGTTAGTTAATTCAATTATTGAGCTGGAATTTACATGAATAACTGCATATGGAAGTATAAAAGCTGTAATCAGTGTACTGATCGAATATGAATTGAATTGCAGTTTTTCTCTTAAACTCTATGTTCTTTCTTCTTCCTCTCTCAAGTTACTCTCTTCAAGAACTCGAAAGCTGTTCTTAACTTCATTTTTCCTGTGTATTGAAGGTCTGGAATTAGCACACACCAAGTGGTATCAGAGACTGTTTTCTGGCACCTGCCATGGCAGATAACACCCGCTCCTACGATGCTCGGAAATTTGAAGATTCTATCAAGGAATCTTTGAAGGAGTTGCTGACTAGAGTTCAAGGTCAGGAACATCAACAAGAAAGGACATTTGCAGCCCTTAAACAAGACATCACTGCTCTTACCCTGCAGCAGAATTTGCTAATGGATCAATTTCATAATGTGGAGACCACTGCTCAAACGGGACAACAAGGGAAGGGCCAATACTTTGCAACTAGACAGTCTAAAGTGGATTTTCCAAGATTTAATGGGGATGACTTGGGAGGTTGGATCTTCAGATGCCAACAATTTTTTGAGTTGGATGGCACACCAGAAGGTGCCAAGATCAAATTGGCTGTCATTAATTTGGAAGGCAGGGCCCTTCAATGGCATCAAAATTGGATTAAGTACAAAGGAGGCAATGCTGCAGTCTCTTGGGATGAGTATGTCCAGGCTTTGGAAGCAAGATTCGGCAACAAGTTGTATGGTGACTACATGACTGAGCTTCTCAACTACAAGCAGACAGGTACGGTCGCACAATTTGATGATCATTTTGAGTTCTTAATTGGTAGAGTTGACATTACTGAAGAATATGCCATCAGCTTCTTCTTGAAAGATCTAAAAGAAGCTATACAAAAACCAGTTAGAATGTTTATGCCTAAAACTCTACCACATGCCCTTGCCTTGGCCCAATTACAAGAATCTACATTAGAAACCTTACACCGAGAGTTAGCACCCACTATGTCCAGAAAACAACCACCCTTTAACCCTGCACCCATCCTCAGAAATCCAGGTTTCAAACCAAATCAGACACCTATACCAAGAACTCAACCTACGCCACCTACATTCCCAAGACCACCCTACAACTCAACCAAGAAACCTGATAGACCTACCAATTTATGAACCAGTGTTGATTTTGATGAAAAGAGAGCAAAGGGACTGTGTTTTTGGTGTGATGATAAGTATGAACCAGGGCATCAGTGTCGACAAAGACAACTATACTTGATTGAACTCAGTGAGATTGCAGAAGAACCACATGCTGAGGTCAGTCAAGAAAAAAAAGAGTTAGGGATGATAATCCTCAGATATCGGTGCATGCCATGAATGGCAACAGTGAGCATGGATACAGAACTATGAGGGTTACTTTATACGTGAAAAAAAAAACCTCTACACATTCTGATCAACTCGGGAAGTACTCATAACTTCTTGGATGAAAATCTTGCAAAGAAAATGGGGAGCAAGATTATGAGCATAGGGCCTTTGAAGGTAGAAGTGGCTGATGGCAACAGTGTCCTATGTCGAGCTATGTGTAAAGGGTTATCTTGGACCCTACAAGGGACCACTTTCACCACAGATGTGTTACTTTTGCCATTGAGCAGTTGTGATATGGTGTTAGGGGTCCAATGGTTGGAAACATTAGGCGTGATACAGTGGGACTTCAAGCAACTGAGGATGGAGTTCACTGTTAATGGGAAGAAACATGTGCTCAGGGGAAGTCAGACTCACCCAACTGTCAAGGCAGTTTCGAGCAAACAAATGGCTAAAATCCTACCATACTCATCCTAATGCTCATTAATTCAATTATGCTGCATAGACTTGGATCGTGCACCTGAGTTTTCACTCAGTCCAACCAGCCTCAATCATGAAGAAGAAACACCAATTCCTACTGAGATTAAACAACTTTTGTCCCAATACAAGGAGTTGTTTGATGAACCTCGGGGACTACCTCCTCATAAAGGGCATGACCACAAGATCATATTGAAAGAAGGAGTCTCTACAGTAAATGTGAGACCATATAGGCATTCATCACTTCAAAAGGATGTGATTGAACAGATGAGTAAAGAAATGTTAGCAACAGGGCTCATTCAACACAGCAACAGCCCTTTCTCCTCGCCTGTAGTCCTTGTGAAAAAGAAGGATGCCACATGGAGGATGTGTATAGATTATAAGGAGCTAAATAAAGGAACTATCAAGGACAAGTATCCCATCCCTATCATCGAAGAGCTGCTCGAGGAGTTACATGGTTCTGCCTAGTTTTCTAAGATTGATTTGCATTCTGGATATCATCAAATCAGGATGCATCCCCCTGGTATACCCAAAACAGCCTTCAGAACTCATGATGGTCACTATGAGTTCTTGGTCATGCCTTTTGGCCTCACTAATGCACCTTCTACGTTTCAGAGCTTGATGAACGACATTTTCAGGCCTTATTTGTGCAAATTTACATTGGTGTTCTTTGATGACATATTGGTTTACAACAAGAACCTTGGGGACCATGTGCAGCATTTGGAGACAGTGTTTCGAATTCTGCAACAACATTCTTTGGTTGCCAAGCGAAGCAAATGTTATTTTGCTCAACATAAAGTTGAATATTTGGGCCATATAATATCAGCTGCTGGGGTCTCTACTGATCCTAAGAAGATTGAAGCAGTCCAACAGTGGCCAACCCTGAAGAACGTGAAACAACTAAGAGGCTTCCTAGGCTTAACAGGCTATTACAGGAGATTTGTGAAGAACTATGGCCTTATTTGTAGACCTCTCACAGAATTGTTAAATAAGGATCAGTTTAAATGGAACGAACAAGCTGAGGTGGCATTTCGAGAGCTTAAGACTGCGATGAGATCTGCCCCTGTGTTGGCATTGCCTAATTTCTCACAAAACTTTGTCATTGAAACAGATGCTTCAGGTAGGGGAATTAGTGCTGTACTGATGCAAGAGGGCCACCTCATTGCTTACATTAGTAAAATTCTCTCTCACAGGCATCAAGGGTTCTCAGTGTATGAAAAAGAGCTGCTAGCCATAGTGTACGCTATAACCAAATGGCATCATTATCTAGTTGGCAGACATTTCAGCATCAGGACTGACCATCAAAGTTTAAAATATTTACTGCAGCAAAGAATTTCACATCCGGGCCAACATGCTTGGCTAACCAAATTGATGGGCTATGACTATGATATCAGTTATAAAAAGGGAAAAGAGAACACAGTTGCAGATGCATTGTCCAGGATGCCATCGTGTGAGTTGTTACTCATGGCTGTCACAGGAGTTTCAGCAGACTTATGGCCACAAATTCAGAACAGTTGGGTATCGGATGCCTTGTTAAGGGAACTGATAACTCGTATAATTATATAGTTTTTAGTTATGTTTTATTATTGTTTTGTGTCAAATACGAGTTATTATTGTTTAGTCTAATTGTGTTTATGATCTTTTATATTTTTATGTAATTTGGTGTTTTTCACAAGTTTCTTTGAGTGATTTCAGATTACTAGAATTAAGGGCAAATCCAGTTCAGTTCCAGTTCCGACACCTTTTGCCATATCAGCTATATCTGGAGTTTCACTGAAGCAATAAGGCTGAAAATTTAACAGAGCAAAGCTAAGAGGCATATCTATCTTTTTCATGTTTTACACTTCTTGAAAAGAAGTCGTTTTCCCTAGCGAAATCGACCATCAAGTTGGCTAATGTGCAATGACGTCTGTGCTGACCTGTTTTCGTATTTTGCTTATATCTTCTTATCCACATCAGCAAATGAGCTGATTCCAACGGCTATGGATCCGTAGCTGACAGGGGAACATTTTTCTAGAAGACCATGTGATCAGATCAGGCCTCCAATATTGACAAAATTGACCATCAAGTTGGCTGATCAAAATTGTCATACAATATGACGAAAATTGTTAGAAAAATGCACCCACCTATTATACCTACCTTTGAAATTTGTAAAGCTTGTCTCTTGTCATTTAGCCCTCCAAAATGTGTATAAATAGAGGGCCTTGGATGATTGTAGAGGATCATATTGTACATTGGTAGGAAATTAGCCATTGTAATAAAATTCTCTAAGTTTTCTTCTTCTTTCTTTTCTCTAGTTTTCTTTTTCTTTATTTTCTTCTTCTTCTTTCTTTCTTTTATTTCCTTCTAAGATTCTCTTTAATTTTATGTTTATGTTTACAATGCCTATGCTAGGCTAAACTTCTATTTGGTTAAGGGTGATTTCAAAGCCCTAGACATGTTTTGTGATTGATTTTTAGATTCTATCTATCATTAATTCTCTATCAAAGTTGCTTATGTTCTTCTACAAGAATTGTTCATGATGTTGTCTTGATTTATTTAGGTGTACAACTAGATACATCTTGATAATTATCTATTGCTAGTTTAGGAGTCTTGATCCGTGTAATTGTCTTGATTTCCTATTCATAAGTGGCAATTTGTGATTAATGATTATGGTCAAGTTTTCAATAATTGCAAAGTGGAACATAACCTAAGTTGAACAATCCGAGCTTATGTGTTTGTTGCTTAGATCAACCTATCTTTCTCATCATAAAGCTGCCATTAAATTGAATTTAGAGAGCTTATTCTAGGTTGTTTAATGGTTAGAGATTAAATAGAGAGCTTGTTCTATTTAACGACAAACTAAGGAAAGATTGGGATAACAGAGCTTGTTGTTATCTACGGTTGTTAACTTTGATAGTTGGTTGATATTGATAGATCTGAAATTGATTCTTAATGATGTCTAGTGGTGGAGAATGAAACCTTAACCATATTTTTCATATTTGATTCTTCTTACTTACTTGTTTTCTTACTTTTCTAGTTTGCTTATTTTTAAAAGTATATTTATTTTTATTGGCTGGTTATACCGCCTAATTTGTATATTAACTTTGTTTTATTTTTATTGGCTGGTTATACCGCCTAATTTAGTATATATATTTTTATTGGCTGGTTATACCGCCTTGCATCTTATTCTTATTATTTACTTTAGTTTAAATCTGGCTTCAAAAACCCCTTTTCTTTTATTGTTCTTGAATTTAAGTTTTAAACTATTAACTTATAAACTAAAACCCAATCCCTGAGGACTCGACCCTTGCTAACTACTATACTTACAATTTATCTTTTTAGTGCAAGGTTAAATAAGATACACTCTTTTGGGTGCATCAAATTTTTGGCGTCGTTGCCGGGGATTGTTTTCTTTAGTTTATTTGTTACTTGGTTTATTCTTATTTTCAGTTCTAATTAGTATTATTTTCTTGTATATACAGGTTTTTCTTTTCAAATTTTGAAAAAAAAAAAAAAACCGATGGATTTGAGCAATCTAACACTTGAAGAGTTGGTGGCATACATGAACATGGAGAATCAACAAGCCAATCTCACCTCCCCAGTTCAACAATTGGCCATGGGAGGATGTCAAGGCTATCAAGTATTCCAAGACCAACAGTATGATCATTACTCAAACACTTACCATGAGGGATGGTGGGATCATACTAATTATGGCTATTCGGAAAATTACCAAGAAGTAGATCCTTATGCCAATTACTCTCATCCATCTAGCTTCAATCAATCATGGTCTCAAGAACCAGATCTTTTTCAGCCACCACATATAACTCAAAACTCAGGTACTTCTTTAGAAGATCTTGTACATTCTCTTGTTACTGATACTTTGCAATTTCAACAGGAAACAAGGGCAAGCATCCAGAGTTTGGAAAATCAAATGAGCCTATTGGCTAGTAATATGGTGGGATGGGTAGCACAAAGATCTGAAGAACTCCCAGCCCAAACGATGATTAACCCAAAGGAGAATGCTACTATTGTGACCTTGAAGAATGAGGAACAAGATGAGGATGAGACAAAATTAGAGATGGATTCTATTCTTGAGGATAATGAAGCCACAAATCCAAATAAGAGTATTTCGGCACCTGAGGTAACGTTTAAGATTCCAATTTTTACTAATGTTTCTTCTCCACCTTTCCCTAGTAGATTCGCAAAGTTCAAGGAGGAGAAACATGAACAAAACATGCTGGAAACCTTAAACAGTTTGTTTGTGGATGCCATTCAACAAGTACCAACATATGCTCCATTCCTCGATGAGATATGCACCACAAAGGATGATGGAATAATACTTGTAATGGAGAATGCATCCAGTTTTGTGCAAAGAAAGCTTCCTATCAAACGCTCAAATTTGGGAAGTTTCATGTATGAGCCTAACAAGCCTAAAAAGCCAAGAAGGGGAATTGGCTAGGCTGAAAACAATCAATCAAGTGCTAATTGGGAGAGGCAGCCTAATTAGTGAAAGCATTGCCAAACTGCCATCCTCAGATTTGCTCTCTTTTTCTTTATCTTTTTCTTATGTTTCTTTGTTAATTGAGTTTAGTGTTTCTAAGTTCATTTAGGCTGCATAAGTTTATTTTGTTTATTAGTTCTTTTCACTTACACATGATTCTTTCATTTGGGATTAATAGCATTACATTAATGACAATGTAAAAATTATGTGTGGGGGGAAGAATTTAGGATTTTATTTAGAGTGTTTTGTTTTTGAGTTTTTTTTTATGTTGTTTTTCTTTCTGATCCTTGTTTTGAAAATAACTAGATGCAAATATAATTTTTATTTTTTTTACCCCGGTTAAATGGCGGATAACGGTACTCCGTGATTATTTAAATCGGTTCCATCAGCTACCCACAAAACTGATATTGTATATAAATTTCTCTTCCAATTTCTCTTTCAATTTTTTTTTCATTTTTTTCTGGATGGATGATATTCTCACAAGATTGCAGAAACGATTTCCTCCTTTTCCTCGAAATATTTTACTGAAGCTTTACCAAGTTCGATTTGAAAGATTAAGAATGCTTATGCACAAAGGGATTCCTGAAGACATACGTTGGATAATTGAAGCCAAGGTACGTGAAGATGAATGTCTTCCTGTTTTGCATTTACCAGGTACAGGTAGAAGCACTTTTGCAAAGAAGCGACGAGCAAAGCGCATGAGTTCAAATTGCCACAAATATGCACGATGGACGTGTAACGGTAAATGTCGTTCTATTGGGATTCCGTCCTCTAATCGAGATGATAAAATTGAATTCATTAAAGATGGACTGAGTAAGGAGAATTTGGGTAATATCCAACTTTCTCTTGAGACACATCCTAGTGGAGACGTACAAAGAGAAATTCTTGATTTATGGCCGCAATTCCAAAGGGAATGGCAACATCTTGGGAATCTGATGTTAAAAGACCATGTTTGCCAGCTTGAAAGAAAACTGGATGGGAAGCATATCCTCGACTCATAGAAGGCGTTTAAGCCGTTTCTGGACGTAAAACCAGAGGAAAATGCCAAATACACTTTCGGCGACACTATTACTCTTGACTTTTACGGTTGATTTTTCTTCTCTTTTTGATTTTCTTCCTGAAATCACGAAAAATCTTTTGTTAGGTTAACATTTTCTTCTGACAGGTCAGATACACTTTCGGCTACATTATTACTCTTGTCTGATTCACTACTCAGTCCTCTATATATTACACCATGTACTCATTATCTTTCAGGCACTAGGAAAAAAAAATGGAAAGTACTTCGTCCCAGCGCATTAAAAAAATTTGTGTCTTTGGAGGTGCTTATCCAGGGAAAAATAACATATTCGCTGATGAAGCCATAAGAGTTGGAGTAATACTTGCCCAACAAAAGATCCAGTTGATTTATGGAGGCGGTAGTACGGGTTTAATGGGAGCAGTCGCTACAGCAGCACACGCCGGAGGAAGTCCAGTTCTAAGAATCGTGCCAAAACTATTCACAGATTTTTGTGGACCTACCTTGGGTAAGGAAATACAAGTCTGGAGTATCCCTGAACGGATAACAATCATGTACCATTCTGCCGATGCATTCATTGCTTTACCAGGAGGTCTGGATACATTGGAAGAAATAGCTTGCGTGGCTTCTTGGTCATCTTTGGTCACAAATAAGAAACCCATTGGTTTGCTTAATATTAATGGTTATTTTAGTAATTTGCTTTCATATTTAGATAATGCTGTGGAAAATGGATTCATGTTTTCAGAGGCAAGGAGAACCATAATTTCTGCTACAACCATTGAAGATTTACTCAAAAAGCTCCAAGCTTATGAGTGTTTATCTGCTACGGTTGTTTCGCAAACGCTCGGAAAAAGAAAAAGAGATATGGACGAGCAAGGAGTGGATTGCACTTTGTCTTTGTGACATTATCTAACATTTTGTTTGTTGTGTCTCAGTTATAATAAGTGGTTAGCAACCTCTACAGGTAATATATCCTAAATTTTACCTTCAAAAAAAAAAAAAAAAAAAGAAAGAAATTTGTGTTTTAAGCCATTTAAAAGTATTCATTCTGAACAAGGTCTGAGTAAGGGAGACTTGAGACATACCTTGTCAGTTTGATTTTAATCTTTTTATGTTTACTTGTTAATTTTTGTTTAGTATTTTAGGATTATTTAGGTTGCATGGTTTTGTTTTGTTTTGTTTTGAGTCTTAGTTGTTCCTATTCTTATGTTATTAGTTCTTTTCTCTTACACATTATTCTTTCATTTGGGTTAATAGACTTACATTGAGGACAATGTAAGAATTAAGTGTGGGGGGAATGATTTAGGATTTCTTTTATTTTTGTCTACTATTTTTTTTTATGAGTCTTTATTATTATTATTATTTTTTTTAGTGTGTTTTAGTTCCTTTTTAATACAATGATGAGATATGAATTGCATAAGTCTAAAACAGATTTATTAGTGAGAAGATTTTCATGAGAATTGAGCTTGATGTCAACCTTTTTATGAGCCAATGTTAATATGATATGTTGATTGAGAAATAAGCATGTTTAGACTTAATCTGACTTGTATAATCATCCTTGTGAGTTTTTGAGCCTATAATGATTGATGCATTATACAAATCAATCTAATTTCTTTCTTGAGTGCTCTTATGATTACATGATTCTCTAGAACTTGCTTTAAACCGTTTGAGACTATATTGATACATGTGACAACATGAATATGATAGAGGCATTAGGATTATAACCAGAGCCAAACAACCATCCATTATTAATGTTCTAAGAGAACATCCCCACTAGTGAGCCAATTTGAGCCTACATTAAATATGCTGTTTTATTGGTAACCACAACTTACACCTAGCCTAAATATACTTATATCCTTACCCTTGTTCTAAAGATGGATTATATATTTTGAGACATATTGCAAAAAACAAGGGATATTTTTAGTTGAAAATTTGGGTTAGAAACAAGAAATAAGTGTGGGGGGGAAAGAAAAGAAAAGTCAAGAGAAAAAGAAATGGAATACTGGCAAATACATTTCTAAGTAAAAAATATGAATCATCTCTTGAATTTGTGGAAAAAGAAAAAGATGTTACAAAGTTGTTTAGAATGAAGAAAAGGCCCAACATGAATATTCGGCCTAGGTGACTATGTACTTGTAAAGAGTTTTGAGAAGTTTCTTTGTATGATCTTATTATGTCTCTAAACTTTATGAACTCTTTGGAGCCTTTGTGATATCTTTATCCTTTTGTTATTCAACCACATTACAAACCCCTTGGCCCCATTACAACCTTGATTAAAGACCTCTTGATTCATGAAGTTGTATGATCCAAATAGTGGAGAATAGGTGGACAAGCAAGAATATGGTAGAACTGTTTTCATGAGATTGATTGAGTGTAAACACTTCACCACTACTTTAAAGAGTGAAAATCATGAGGGTATATCATGTGAGAAGTTGAGATTAAATTTGAACATGCACTATTTTGATTGAGATATGTTATGTTAATATTGGCTTAACTCAAACAATTTACATTCAAGCATGAATTTTTGTGAAATTCTTTAAGCTATTGATTAGTTTATAAGACTTGTTCAAAGATTGTCTCTAATTTGTATTGAAAGGATTAGGAATAAATATTTTTAGTATATGTAGTTTATTTATATTTTAGTTTTTCAATGTTTGTGGGTATCGTTCTAGTAAACCCTCACGAGACTAAACTCGTCCACTAGGGACACCTAGGGGTTTAAAGGCTTGTGTCACATGCTAAGTGCCACCGTGATTTCCTACGAAAGTGGATTAGATTAGATTTTCTTATTTTATTTTTATTGAGTCGTTGCTAGGGACTAGCAACAATCTAAGTGTGGGGGTGTGATAACTCGTATAATTATATAGTTTTTAGTTATGTTTTATTATTGTTTTGTGTCAAATACGAGTTATTATTGTTTAGTCTAATTGTGTTTATGATCTTTTATATTTTTATGTAATTTGGTGTTTTTCACAAGTTTCTTTGAGTGATTTCAGATTACTAGAATTAAGGGCAAATCCAGTTCAGTTCCAGTTCCGACACCTTTTGCCATATCAGCTATATCTGGAGTTTCACTGAAGCAATAAGGCTGAAAATTTAACCGTGCAAAGCTAAGAGGCATATCTATCTTTTTCATGTTTTACACTTCTTGAAACGAAGTCGTTTTCCCTAGCGAAATCGACCATCAAGTTGGCTGATGTGCAATGACGTCTGTGCTGACCTGTTTTCGTATTTTGCCCATATCTTCTTATCCACATCAGAAAATGAGCTGATTCCAACGGCTATGGATCAGTAACTGACAGGGGAACATTTTTCTAGAAGACCATGTGATCAGATCAGGCCTCCAATATTGACAAAATCGACCATCAAGTTGGCTGATCAAAATTGTCATACAATATGACGAAAATTGTTAGAAAAATGCACCCACCTATTATACCTACCTTTGAAATTTGTAAAGCTTGTCTCTTGTCATTTAGCCCTCCAAAATGTGTATAAATAGAGGGCCTTGGATGATTGTAGAGGATCATATTGTACATTGGTAGGAAATTAGCCATTGTAATAAAATTCTCTAAGTTTTCTTCTTCTTTCTTTTCTCTAGTTTTCTTTTTCTTTATTTTCTTCTTCTTCTTTCTTTCTTTTATTTCCTTCTTAGATTCTCTTTAATTTTATGTTTATGTTTACAATGCCTATGCTAGGCTAAACTTCTATTTGGTTAAGGGTGATTTCAAAGCCCTAGACATGTTTTGTGATTGATTTTTAGATTCTATCTATCATTAATTCTCTATCAAAGTTGCTTATGTTCTTCTACAAGAATTGTTCATGATGTTGTCTTGATTTATTTAGGTGTACAACTAGATACATCTTGATAATTATCTATTGCTAGTTTAGGAGTCTTGATCCGTGTAATTGTCTTGATTTCCTATTCATAAGTGGCAATTTGTGATTAATGATTATGGTCAAGTTTTCAATAATTGCAAAGTGGAACATAACCTAAGTTGAACAATCCGAGCTTATGTGTTTGTTGCTTAGATCAACCTATCTTTCTCATCATAAAGCTGCCATTAAATTGAATTTAGAGAGCTTATTCTAGGTTGTTTAATGGTTAGAGATTAAATAGAGAGCTTGTTCTATTTAACGACAAACTAAGGAAAGATTGGGATAACAGAGCTTGTTGTTATCTACGGTTGTTAACTTTGATAGTTGGTTGATATTGATAGATCTGAAATTGATTCTTAATGATGTCTAGTGGTGGAGAATGAAACCTTAACCATATTTTTCATATTTGATTCTTCTTACTTACTTGTTTTCTTACTTTTCTAGTTTGCTTATTTTTAAAAGTATATTTATTTTTATTGCCTGGTTATACCGCCTAATTTGTATATTAACTTTGTTTTATTTTTATTGGCTGGTTATACCTCCTAATTTAGTATATATATTTTTATTGGCTGGTTATACCGCCTTGCATCTTATTCTTATTATTTACTTTAGTTTAAATCTGGCTTCAAAAACCCCTTTTCTTTTATTGTTCTTGAATTTAAGTTTTAAACTATTAACTTATAAACTAAAACCCAATCCCTGAGGACTCGACCCTTGCTAACTACTATACTTACAATTTATCTTTTTAGTGCAAGGTTAAATAAGATACACTCTTTTGGGTGCATCAGGAACTTATTCATCAGCTCAAGCTCCAGCCAACTCCAGATACGCTGTATACCTGGAATGATGATCAGCTAAGGAGGAAGGGTAGGTTGGTAATTGGTAATGATGTTTCCTTACGTACCAAACTTATTCAGCTGTATCACAGTGGAGGGTTGGGAGGACACTCAGGGGTTCAGGCGACAACTAAAAGACTTACGGTCATGTTTTACTGGAAAGGTCTGGCCAAACAAGTAAGACAATTCATACGTGAGTGTGATGTTTGCCAGCGTTTTAAATATGATTCAAGTGCTTCACCAAGACTTCTTCAACCACTCCCAATACCTGCTGAAGCGTGGTCTCAGGTGAGTCTAGATTTTGTTGAAGGCTTACCTAATTCTTATGGCAAATCAGTGATCCTTGTGGTGGTGGATCGCTTGACTAAATATGCCCATTTCATCAGCATGTCCCATCCCTACACAGCATTAACAGTGGCCCAATGCTACATGGATTTTGTATTCAAACTTCACGGTTTGCCCTGTGTCATTGTCAGTGACAGAGACCCAACATTCCTTAGTCAGTTTTGGCAAGAGCTGTTTAAAATTCAGGGCATCGCATTGCACATGTCCACTGCTTACTATCCACAAACTGATGGTCAAACTGAGGCCGTTAATAGATGTTTGGAGACCTACTTGCGATGTGTTTCAGGGGATCAACCTAAAGCTTGGAGTAAGTGGTTGTCTCTTGCCGAATGGTGGTATAACACCAATCATCATTCAGCCACGAATATTACTCCCTTTGAGGCTCTCTATGGATACCATCATCCCTTACATGTCCCTTATTTTCCAGGAGATTCTCACGTACAGACAGTGGACACGAGCCTACAAGCCAGGGAAGCCATGATGCAACTCCTTAAGCATCACTTGGGGCGTGCTCAACAACGGATGAAGGTTTAAGCTGATAAACATCGAAGTGATAGGCAATTTCAAATACGAGATTGGGTGTATTTGAAATTGCAGCCATACCGACAGAACTCTCTAGCTTATAGGCAATGTCAGAAGTTAGCTCCGAGGTATTTTGGCCCATACCAGATCGTGGACAAGGTGGGATCTGTGGCCTACAGATTGGCACTTCCTGCTAGTGCAAAACTTCATCCTGTCTTCCATGTGTCCCAGTTAAAGAGGAAGGTGGGAAATGCTATACCAGTACAATCACAACTGCCTTTACCAAACCAGTCACCAACACTGGAGCCAGTGGCTATTTTGGACAGAATGATGGTAAAGAGGGGAAACCAACATGCCATTCAGGTTCTGGTCCATTGGTGAAATTCATTTCCTTAAGATGCAACGTGGGAATACTTGTATGATTTGCAAAGGAAGTTTCTTGATTTCCAACCTTGAGGACAAGGTTTTTGTATGGGAAAGGGATTGATATGTGCAAAATAACATGAAAACAGTTGGTGACCGTTGGAGACAATTAGCTATTCAGTTAACTGTTGAAAAGTTGTTACATGGTTGTTAATTAGTTAGTTAGTTAGTTAGTTAGTTAATTCAATTAGTGAGCTGGAATTTACATGAATAACTGCATATGGAAGTATAAAAGTTGTAATCAGTGTACTAATCGAATATGAATTGAATTGTAGTTTTTCTCTTAAACTCTATGTTCTTTCTTCTTCCTCTCTCAAGTTACTCTCTTCAAGAACTCGAAAGCTGTTCTTAACTTCAGTTTTCCTGTGTATTGAAGGTCTGGAATTAGCACACACCAAAAAAAGATTAAACAAATCCTAATCAAGAAAAAGATTAAACAAATCCAACTTCACTATACCATATACTAGGGGTGTAAACGAGACACTTGTGCTCGCAAGCTACTCGAGTTCGACTCGAAAAAAACTCGAATTCGATTCGGTCATTATCGAGCCGAGCTCGAGCTATCGAGCGAGCCGAGTTCGAATATCTTAATACCCGATTCGAGCAGCTCGCGAGCCTAATCGAGCTTTTTTATTTATAATATTTTTATTATTAATTTACTATTTTACCCTTAATATATATACATACTTAAAAACCCTTAATTCGAGCTCGAGCTCGAGCTCGAATAGTTCGATTTTATCTCGAGCCGAGCTCGAACTTAAAAAATGATACTCGATCGAGCTCGAACCGAGCTTCGAGCCTCGAGTTTCGAATCGAGCTCGAGCTTTTCAGTATTCGAGCTCGGCTCGGCTCGATTACAGCCCTACCATATACCATGGTATTCCCATCAATAAACCTAACCTCCCAAAAACCCTAAATAACTTTCTCTGCAACACCCACCCATATAAAACCCTAACTTTAGCCGCTCCCATTTTCTTGTTATCTCAGGGACTCCCTCAAAACCATTAACAAAAACAAAAAATGGCAGAAAGAGGCGGAGGAGAACGTGGCGCTTTCAGGCGTGGCTTTGGCGGTGGCGGCGGCGGCGGCAGATCCGACCGTGGGCCAAGAGGCAGGCGCCGTGCCCGCAAGGACGAAGAGGAGAAATGGGTACCCGTGACAAAACTCGGCCGTTTAGTCAAATCCGGAAAAATCACTTCCCTCGAACAAATCTACCTCCACTCTCTCCCCATCAAAGAGTACCAAATCATCGACCAACTCGTTGGCCCTTCCCTGAAAGACGAGGTCATGAAGATCACTCCAGTCCAAAAACAAACACGTGCAGGCCAGCGCACGCGTTTCAAGGCCTTCGTCGTCGTTGGCGATGGAAATGGACACGTTGGATTGGGGGTGAAGTGTAGCAAAGAAGTTGCGACGGCTATAAGAGGATCGATAATATTGGCGAAGTTGTCATTGATACCGGTAAGGAGAGGGTACTGGGGGAATAAGATCGGGAAACCTCATACGGTGCCGTGTAAGGTTACTGGGAAATGTGGGTCCGTTACTGTTAGGATGGTGCCTGCTCCGAGAGGTGCGGGGATTGTGGCTGCTAGGGTGCCCAAGAAGGTGCTTCAGTTTGCTGGGATTGAAGATGTTTTTACTTCTTCCAGGGGTTCTACTAAGACTCTTGGTAACTTTGTCAAGGTATTGAGTTTTTCTTTGGAATTTTTAATTTGTTAAGTTTTCTTGTTATTTATTTAAGACTGTTTATGGATTTAGATATGTTTGGAAATGGGTTGTTAAATGTTTTAGTTCCTTTTCCTCAACTTTGGGATTGTTGGTTACTATTTGTTTCTTTGATGCTATGAGCTATTATGGTATGCTTGATTTATTTGGATTATTTTAGCGATCTGAGTTATTGACATGTTGTATGGTGTACGTTACTGAATTAATTTGATAGAAATTGTGATTTAGGTTAGGTGCTCTGCTTAGACCTGACAATTCATGTCGAATTCGTGTATTTTCTTGTGTTTTATATTAATATAAATTTTGATGTCTTAATAATTTGTGTTATATAAATTTTGACACATTCGTGTATTCGTGTCCGTGTTTCTTTTTCGTGTCGTATTTTAGTTATTTTTCCCGTGTCATGTCCAATATTGCCAGGTCTAGCTCTGCCCACTGATGCATTGCATTTCTTTTCATGTCTCTGAAATGTGTTCGTGATATTCTATACATACTTTTTAGTATCATGAATTCATGATATTTATTTTATGCTGGCTTAATGAAGCTTATTTTATTCTGTAAAAATATGATATCTCTGTGCTGCTATTGGCTTCAATTTACCTGGCATTGATTCTGATGAAGTCGTTGAACATATGATTCTGTTTTCTGCTTGGTTTTTATCGAAGGAATTTTTGTAGTGTAGTAAATTGATTTAGTAGGTAAAATGTTATTAGGATGATTTTTATTCTTTAAGTGGTATATCATTCTTACAATTCTAGATAATGCTTGCCTCTTGGTTGTGCAAAATAATACGGTTATGGTTTATAGCCAGTTGAAGGTGTGGTGTTGCTATGGATAAGAATAACTACTTGTCAATGTGGTCAGAACTGATGTTCTATGATGGATTTTGGTTTTTGGTTTTGCATCTTGACAATGACAGCCAAATTTGTTTGACGGTTCAGTGATTTATGATTCTCTTACATTTGTTTAGTGTATTGACTTGGTCAAATTTGTGTTATATATTTGTTAAACTCCGCTAAACATGTTATAGATTTTCTACTCATTCGGTGACAGTTCAACTATTTTTTTATTTTTTGAAATTATTGGATATTGCTGCCTACCAATGCCTGATATTATTTATTCTTGATTATTGGAAAATTAGTATGCTCTCATGCTCGATAGCTGTTTATTTGCTGCATGATTATTTAGAGATGCTTATTCAGTTATTGGTGATATTTGATTTTCTGTTGCTCTTGCAAAAATGTAATTGCAGGCCACCTTTGATTGTCTTCTGAAAACTTACGGTTTCTTGACCCCTGATTTCTGGAGAGAGACTTGCTTCACAAGATCTCCTTTCCAGGAGTATACTGATCTGTTGGGAAAGCCGACAAAGACTCTTCTAGTTGAAGATTTGGAGAGGGTGGATGTATGATGGAGATCTTCGAGTAATTAGAGTAAGACGTGGCTTCAAATTCAATGCCTAGGGTATTAATATGAAGTTCTTCCTTTTATGTTGTTTAGAGGATGCTGTCTTCACTTTTTGTTTTGTCCTGAGATATTCAGTAATTGTTCAGCAACTGCAGTTTTGTTTTTCAAGATCTGGATTCTTTATAAGATTGTGGTTACATGAGTTTTAAGTTTTTATTTATTTTTGGTACAAAGGAGATGGCAGCCTGAGAATAAGGGAAGATGTTACAGATGTTGGGATTTGAATCCTAGATCTGTTAGATGTCACATTTTAAGGGTAACTGTATGAACCAACTAGATTAAGTTTGAGTTCAGTTTTAAGTCTTTTTACTTTGTGCTGCTTGTGAATTAATGCATTTATATACTAGCTTGCTCCTTGCTGGATGGAGTTGTGTTTAAAGGGTCAGGTTTTAAGTCTTTTGTTTTTTTCATTGATTTGTTTGTAAGTGTTGCACTAAATGTAGTTGATCTGCTTCTTCAAGCTGCTATTTCATTTGCAGCATCCTTAACCATTGTGTGATGGGGGCTTAAAGATTGCTGTTTATGCTTATAAGTGAAAATAATGTGGCTTCATTTGAATCGTTACAAAAATCTTAATCTACTTCAAAGGGGATGTTGTTCTTTAATAAATAAGATCTTGTCTTTGCTTTTCTTTGTTCGTTTGCAGACCTATAAAATAAAAAGTGACATAAAAGTTGTCCGAGCTAGAACATAAGCCTGAATAGGAATTAGAATCTGAGATAATTCGAACTTAAAATGATTTAAACTAAAAAAAATATCAAATAAAAGATAATTCAAATTTGAAATAATTTGAATCTGAAATAATTCAATCTGAATTCGTGTGAAATAATTGAAATGGTACGGGCATATGGCCCATTTGGAGTTGAGATGAAGATCGAAGAGGATGGGCCACATACCACTGGGTTGCTTGCCTTATAGCTTATACAGCCAAGTACCAACTCCTTAATTACACATTTGTTATTTATGAAAGTTATACCTAGATAAATAAAAAAAACATGTACTCAATAAGTAAATAATTATTAAATGATTTAATAAATAAAAATTATTTTAAAAAATAATTAAAATTATTATAAAAAAATATTATAAAAATAAAATTATTTTTGATAATTTTTTTTTTCATTTTTTTCTTATTTTTTAATTTATTTTTTAATTAACAAATAAAATTTGTTGAAAATTTTAATTTTAAAAAATAAATTTTAAAATTTTTTTATTTACTTTTTTTAATTAAAAAATTTTTAAAAAATAAATATAATATTTCTAAAATTAATTTTTTTTTTTTTTTTTTAAATTTAAAAAAAATAAATATTTAAATATTTTATTTTTAAATTTTAAATTTATTTTTAATTAAAATTTTTAAAAAATAATATTTTCTTAAAAAAATATATATTTTTAATTAAATATAACTTTATCTTTACAATATTTTTTATAATATTTTTTAATTATTTTTTTTTTTTATAATTTTTATTTATTAGATCATTAAAAATTATTTGAGGGTATGTTTTTTATATTTACTCGAGCAAAATTCAGACACGTTTTTGCTTAGTAATAAAAAGTATAGTGTTGATTGCGTCATCAGTTTTCAGACAAAGGCACACTGCGTGTCAGCAGTCATCACTCATTTTCCTTTGTTTGCTTCTTTTCTAAACACATCACCCACTCACTCTTTCCCAAATCCTCAACCCAAAAAAAAAAAAGAAAAAGAAAAAACTTGTAAAGATATAAGCTTTTCTTCTTCTTCTTCTCCTCTTCTGGTGAGTTTACTTCTTCTCTTTTGGGTTTTTTTTTTTTTTTATTTAATATTTTTTCTGTTCTTTTTCTTCCCTACTGTCGTGTTCTTTCAGTTATTTTTCATGGGTAATGATTTGTTTCTTCAAAGAATTAATTTTAATGAGGTTTAAGAAAGAGTGAGGAAAGGAAGAAACTTGGTGGGCTTTGATTAAATATTTGGACTGAAATTGATTCTTGTAGTTTTGAGTGATTTTTGGTTTAAACTTGGAAACAGAAAGTCAGAAACTGAGTCGTTTTAGCTTTTTTAATTTTTTTTTTAATATTTAACCTATGGATCTAGAAAAAATTGATGTTGGTAATGTAAATAAAATTTTGTGAAGAATTGAAATAATGACTCTAATTTTGCATGATGATGAATAAAATCCAGTTATTCTTGGTGGGTTTTTACTGTTTATGCAATTGTTTTAGGGGACAATTGGAGAAAGGTCCCTTAAAGTTATTAAAAAAGCCATTGCTTTTCACCCTTGCTAAGGTTCTAGGCAATCTTCATAGTATAAGGTTGGTTTCTTTTTAAAGGTTCAAATTCAATCAGTGTAGTAATATTGTCTTCCAAGTACTTGCTTAAACTTGACTGAAAAGAAATCAAAACCAAACCAGTAAGTCTCACGCCCTGTTTTTTTCATTGCTGTTGGCATAACTTTTGGGGTTAAATATTGTGTTTTAACCGTAAATGCAATGTTAAAGAGATGAAATTTTTTGGTTTTTGCAGTTAAAATTATGTTTTTGAATAAAAAACTTTTGTGGTTTGGAAACTAGCTTTGAATAAAATGATTTTATTATTTTAATTTCTCATAACACTTTTTTACATTAATGTCAACACTTAAATGTTCTTAAATTATATTTTTTCACCACACTTTTTAAATACATTTTTTTCAACTAAAATTTTTCTAACTCAGCTTTTTTCCAACAATAATGATAAACTAGCTCCCAATATATTTGGGGTTGTCTACAAGAACGACATTTATTTTTGGGGTCGACCACAAGATCGAAGACATAAAAACATTTATGTCAAGATAGGATCATCCTCTAGTCATTTCAATCCACTACCATCTTCTCTTCAAATTCAAATAGTTTCGTATCATTATTAATAGAAAAGAAATGAAGGAGTGGGAAAAATAATGAATAAAGAAAAGAGCTTCTTTTTAACATGCTTGCTGGACTGGTTGTCTGATTTTGTATTACTTGCTTCATTTTTGAGCACATAAAAGTTCCAATATGCACAGAATTCTATGTGATGACAACATAGATTAATTATCTGATTTTGTGGGATTTGAACCTTAAAGTCAATAGAAACGGTCAATCGCTTCTTTGCCATTTGTATGGTCAATATTTCAGGTTTAAAATCCATGGCCAAGTCCACTTGAACAAGTATCACTACCATGTGGAACTTTGTTTCGAAGGCCTTTACTGGAGCCAGCGGGTTGAAGACTGATTCATCGAAACCAAGTCAGGTTTCTTCAGAATGCTCAGATGATGATACTTGTTTGAACAACTGCGGAGAGGAAAGATTGGAATGCCCAATATGCTGGGAATTCTTCAATATTGTAGAGAATATACCATATGTTTTATGGTGCGGCCATACTTTATGTAAAAATTGTGTCTTAGGGCTGCAACGAGCTGTTCTGAAATACCCTACATTACCAATCCATCTTCCATTTTTCGTCGCTTGCCCGTGGTGTAATCTATTCTCTTTGAGGTTGGTCTACAAAGGGAATGTCAAGTTTCCCAGCAAGAACTACTTTCTCCTGTGGATGGTTGAGAGCATGAATGGTGATAGATCAAAGTCTAATTCTTCCTTTCATGGGAGTCATCCGCCTGCGTGTTCGACAAATAGAACAATGGATGGGGGAAATCAGGTTCGACGCATAAACAACAGGCGAGCTTCATGTTCGACACACCATTCGCAGTCCAGTCAAAATCAAGGCCGCATTGTCACTAGCTATTTCAGTGCCGAAAGACTCCAATCATCGCTCCGTAAGTCCTTGGTTTTCCTTTTGCACTTAACTGTTAAGTTCCCTTTGATTGTCATGTTTCTTTTGATGGTCTTATATGTCATACCTGCTAGTGCAGCCATTTTCGCCCTGTACATTCTTATCACTGTTGTGTTTGCTGTCCCTTCTTTTCTTGTTTTGTACTTTGCCTTCCCCAGTTTGGATTGGCTGGTTAGGGAAATCATCAGTTAAACTGCCCTTAATATTCCCTTTCTTATGCCAACACAATCTTGTAGCATGGAATTGCTCCATGCAATTCGACGACTTCTCCATGTTAGATGCCATGAAACCATGTAGTTCAAGCTCTGTTGTGAAAAATTTATCTTTCTTTCGGATCAGTTGAGTCCATTTTAGCATCTGTTTACTGCAATGGATGTTGGATGGTCATTTAATTGCCAGCTATGTTACTCGGACTTGGATGTGAGTGTTGGATACGGGTATGTGTTCGACACGGGTATGTTTATTTTTTATTTTTTTTTTAAAGTTTTTCATGTATTTGGAGAGCCCTTGGACGGTCATATCTCCATACCTATGTTCGGATATGTGTTGGATACAAATGTCGGATACGGGTACTTCAGGAAAAATAAAGAAAGGAAAAATAAAGAGTCGGAACAACATAGATTGCCAACATGATCCCTGAAGTGCAGCAGCAACAAAGACCCTTCAAATGGTCAATAGAATCCACTCTTTTTCTGCTAAAGATGTTAAAAATCTATTGTATACGAACATGGAAAATTTGCTCCTTGCATAAGAAAATTACCCTCTTTTTTTGTATGTAAAATTTAATGGTTAAATTCAGAGTTCGTAGTTTCATTATGTAAGCAAAGCAACATATGGTCTTGGAGTTTGGATGGTTGATTTTTTCAAGTCGAAGATGGAATATGATCAAGGCCTGCAACTCCAATTTCCCTTAAAAATGCTGCAGTGGCAAACCCTCATGCAAAAATGTTTTGGAATGCCGATCCCTTGTTGCAGCAATGTTCTTTATCAGCTTTTCATGGCACTCTGTTTTAGGAAGACATGGAAAGGAAAAAGACTCACTTGGAATTTGAGTTTAATGGGGGAAATGGACCATTGATCTACATGACAGTTTCCTTAAAACTGCTTTCCTTTCCCCGGTAATTGCTTTCAGGGCCTAATATCAGTTGCTGCCTACGGGAGTCGATGAGCTTCAAGTCTCTGTTTGCAGCTCCTGCATTGTTAGTCCATGATAGGAAAACAAGGCAATTCGTGTTCTCGTATCGTATTTGTTTATTTTTTCGTATCATAATCATGTTTAAAATGTTTTATATTTTTATAAATTTTGACGTGTTAATAATTTGTATTATATAAATTTTGACATGTTTGTGTATTTGTGTCGTGTTTGTGTTTTTTTCATATCGTGTTTTAGTTATTTTTTTGTGTTGTGTTCGTGTCGATTTCAATATTGTCAGGTCACTGCGTATAGTTCTAGCATTGTCCAATTCTACTATTTGATATAAGGGATTGCAAAGCGTGAAAGAGTTGGATTATGGTACTTAACTAGTTCTTATATATATTCCGAATAATTTTAAAACCATGAATAATGAGATGGGGACCAGTGAATAAAAAATCCGATCGGCTCGTATCGGGAATCGGTGGTCTATTCGGTTCGGTAGGTGCAATAGAATCGGATTTGATCGAACCGGTTAAAAATCTGTTCAATTGGTAAAAAATCGGTAAAAAATTGGAAAAAACTAGTAAAAACTAGGAAAAAAAGAGTTTTTTTTTTTTTTTTTATTGATGAGATTTGAACCAAATCAATAATACTAAGCTAAATATTTATTTTTATTTATTATATTTAATATTTATTTAATATTAAAAATATTTAAATATTTTATTTAAAGTGTTCAATCTGTTTAATCGAAAATCAAATATCATATCGATTTGATTTTTAATCCGATTTTATGAACCTTGAAGGAGACCAAAGAAAGATAGGAAAGAAATTTTGACAAGGCAGAAGGCAGCTTATTGAGGTACGTTTCATTTGATTTGATAATTTTTGACAATTTTTAATATGATATAAAAAAAAAATACGAGACGAAAATAATATGATAAACTATATTAACAGTTAACGATAGTTGAAAATTCCCACAAATAGCCCATGACTTTATGAACCAGCCATTAAGGAGGATTGAGATTTTTGAACCCGAGTCTTAAATTTCAACTTTCAAGGATGGGCCAGGTTAAAGACTGATGAGGGTTAAACTCCCAGCAAATGAATTTTGACAAATTAAAATAAAACAAATGATGATTCTTAGGAACAAAGAAGTATTTGGACAGAATCTGTAGGATGTTATCATGGTAGAGATTGCTGGTTTGGGGTCCCTATTTTATTTTGTAAACAATTAGCTCAACCATCTTTTTTCCTTAGGCTATGTTTGGCTGGGTCCAATGAAAAAAAGAGTTAATTGAGGTGTAATACGGTGAGAGATTTTGTTATCTGGATTTGAGTTTGAATATCGAACGAAAATATGTGTTTCATATCAATATATTTAATTTTTAAATTTTTTTTATATATTTAAAAAATCATATTTCATATCCATATTTAAAGTATTCCATATCTATATCTATATCTTTTATTTTATTTTTTACTTTTTATTATAGCAATTAAAAAGAAAAAAAAATGCTAAAGAATATATTTCTTCGTTGACGAAAAAAAAATAATATATTTCTTGTATCTCTGTTTTCTCTTAATAAAGTTACAAACATTATTATTTTTTTCATGGTGGGGGTCTCCTGCTTTTTTTCTTTGGAACATAGATCTAATAAATATTGGATACGATATGACATAAAACATGATACAATACGAAAAAAATTACGGACACGACACAAATATATGAATATGTCAAAATTTATAAAACACAAATTATTAACATATCAAAATTTATATTATTATAAAACATCTTAAATACGATTATAATACAAAAAATATACAAATACATAAATTATCAAGTGTATGTAAAACATTCTTTATGTCATTGATTTTAATTAGACCTGCTCACGGGTCGGGCAGTCCGCCTGGTAGGCTCGGCCCGTATTGAGCAGGACCTGAACAGAGATTTTAGTGATTCGGGTTGGCCCGATCCGAATCATTGTTCATTTAATAAAAAAAAATTAAATTTAATTTTAAAAATATATAAAAAAAAATTAAAAAAAATATTTTTTTAATATAATAAATAGAGTGGATGGACCGGTCCAGTCCTACTCAGGATTGGATCCGAACAAAAAATTCAAAAAAATTTTGAGCCACGACCCGACCCTGAGACCCTCTAGTTGTAAATTAAAAAAAAAAAAAAAAAAAATTGCAAACTGCATGTCCAAAAGAAACACTAATGTTAGTTTTAGTTAAGTTGAAGGTTTCATTGTTAAGGAACGAGAATTGGGTTCAACAAACGCGTTTTCATTTGTCAAAATTTCTTTATTTCCTTGGTTTTCATTGTTTGCATTTCGCAAAGCACATTTCTATCCTTTCAAAGTTGCAAAAACCCAAAGGTTTGGCGTTTTGATCATTAACCCTGTCTCAATTGCTTTCTTTTTTGCCATGTTTCTCTTACTTTGAGCTTAAGGTTCATCTATTTTTTTGGTCTCTGTTCTGAATATGAATTTGAGCTTTTATTTAATTTGTCAATCACAAATGGGTTGCTCTTTGTTTTCTTCATGAATGTGTTGGTTGTTGAGAAACTTTTATTTTTTTTTCCTTTCATTTTTTAATGTTTTTTTTTTTTGTTTTATCAATATGTTGATGGGGGGAATTGCAAAAAGTTTTTAATCCTTATGGGTTCTTTGCACTGTTTCTAACAATTGCATTGAGATGATAAGGTAACTCTCATAACTTAATTGTTAATTTTTTTTTTTTTTTCTGTCAATTCTTTTATAAATCTGTTGAAAAATGATTGGCGACATTGCTTTTCTGTAGAGTATAGATTATTATTAGCCATTGCCACCCTAGGAGATGGCAATTGGCAACCCTAGGACATGGAATTCCCTGGTGTTTTTTGTAGAGCAATTGAAGTGCAACTTAAAATATATTAGCTGTTATGGAAATTTGTAGCCATCACCAAAATTGAGAGCAAAAGAGATTTATAGGATTGCATGAATTTTCTTCTTCGCTGTTGTCTGTGTGGTTTTACCCTATGTTGCTCTGACTCTTCATTTTTCTTGAAGTACTCGTGTCCGATACATATCCGGATATGGGTATGGGATATGACCCTCCAAGAACCCTCCAAATACATGGAAAAACTTAGAAAAAAATTGAACATACCCGTGTTGGATACACACCAGTATCCGGCACTCACATCTGAGTCCGAGTAACATAGGTTTTACCATGCTGAATGATGGCAACAGAAAAGAACTTCTTGTCCTTGAAAGTGATATTGTAACTCTAGCTTGGTTGAATAGACTTACCTTACCATGAATTAATTTCTCATGATAATTGTTTTACACATTTTGAAAGTGTATTAGATCAGTAGATGTTACCATGGCATGAAGGACCAAATATTTTATGGTCTGTTTCTGTATGCTCTTTTTCAATCTACTGAGATATTAGGCTTTTAGTTGTATGAAGAACAATGGATACAGAAGTTGGCTTAATTATTGTTAAAAATGCCTTGAACAGCAGATGTTTGGGGAAACAAATTATTTACCTAAACACTTTGAAAAGCTGAATGAACTTGTATGATTTAGGGGGAGAATGGATTTGTGATGTTGCTGAAGTAGTGGCTCTAACTTTGCACAACTTCTTCAGAAATTATTAGTATCATAAGATTCCTTAAGACTTTTTCTGTCATGTTATTTATTATTTTAATTTCATTTCTCTTTGTTTGCTGAAAACCCTTTCTTGTTTCAGCCTATGTTGCTCCAAGTCTTCATTTTTCTTTAAGTACCCGTGTCCGACGCATATCCGGATATGGGTATGGGGATATGACCCTCCAAGGATCCTCCAAATACATGAAAAAACTTAGAAAAAATTGAACATACCCATATCTGACATTCACACCCGAGTCTGAGTACATAGGTTTCAGCTGCTCGAGTTAATAATTTCTTTCTACTTGTATCAGACTACTGTTTAATACCTTGCTTCGCACTCTGTCTCTGTCTGTGTCTGCATCTATCTCTCTCTCTCTCTCTCTCTCTCTTATATATATATATATATATATATATATATATATATATATATGTCAGTGTGAGTGTGAGTGCTTCTAAAATGAAAACCTTTTTTATCTGCTGCAGGCTTGTAACTTGTACGTCATAATGATGGCAGAAGCAATAATTGACATCCCAGCTATGCCAAGGATAAATGAGCTTGAAAGTGTTAACACAAGGAGGCACTCTACTGGGAAGGTGATCATGCCAAATGGTGGAGTAACAGTTTTTTCACGCAGAACTTCACAGTGTTCTTGTCACGATCTTTGCAAATATGGAACAAGTTGTACTCTTGAAACAGAGCCAAAGAGCCCAAGGAGTCCTATGCCTAAAATTGTTACACCAAAACAAGCTGATGCAGGCCGAACTCTGGAAAGAACTGAAAGTAATTTATGGGGGAGAAGGAAGAAATCAGAAGTTAGTCTTAAGTTCTCTCCTGATTTCAAGATCCGGGAACCTGAAACACAAGGAGGACACCATGTGGAAAATGCTGAAGCAAATTTAACTGATAGAAAGAAATCCGACATTAGTGTCAAGTGTTCTGGTTATTCCAAACCCCAGAAACCAGACTATCCTGTTGTCGGTCTTAAGCCCTCTGCTGATGATCTGGTTGACATCAAAACTATAGTAGCAGAAGGTGAAGCCCAAGATGAAGAAAATGATGAAACTAAATTATCAAAAGGAGAGAAGAAACCAGAAGTTAGTATGAAGCCTTCTCCTGATTCCGAAAGCCAGAAACCTTTTGATCCTGATTGCATTGAAAGTGAAGTATCATCATGGACAACAGATAAAGAATTTGTCTCACCAAAAAAAGTGTTATTGCTTCTCAAGGAAACTGATGTTGCTGTTGCACATGCAAGAGATACAAAGCTGAAGCCTCGATCAAAACCAACGTCTCTCCTAAGACCGGCATATTCAAGTGGCAAACAGAACATTAAAGGCATCAAAAGTAAGGAAAAAAACCTTATGTCGTTGGCTCCTGTTTCAAGTGGAAAAAATAAAGGTGAAATGACAATAAGGAAAGGAATAAGGACCTCTGTGATGGGTGATAAAAAAAATGTAGTGGCACCATCTGTTTCTTTGTTTCCCAAAGAATCCATTACCAGTGTTTCAAGCATGATTGCCACAAAAAAGAAGTCGGGAGGAGTTTGTCATTCAAAGAAGCAGGAGAATGCAAAGCAAATTAAGCCTGAGAAGTCCTGCCGTACGAATGCCAAAGGGTCCAAGAACCTAAAGGGAGTTTCTCATTTGATGGATCAAGAGAATGTTAAGAAACCTAATTCAGAGGAAGCCAGCTTTGCAGATATTCCTGATAAGACTTCGTACATAATTGAGTCAAATCCTGAAAACAAGCCTGCAGAATTCATTCAAAATAGTGTTCATGCCAGTGATTTTTCCACAATGCCATCTTCATCCTCTAAGGACAAGAGCATGAAACAAACTCGAATCAGAACTCCTATAGGCCAATCACCTCGATCATATGAAAATAACATGCAACACAGACCAAAGGGAATCCATGCCCGTGGATTGCCTCCATACTTGCCCTTTTTCCCTGGTAAGAAAGGCTTGAGATCCATTCCATATGGATTAAATATCACTCAACCATCTTTAACTTCCTCATTGTCATTGACATCATCCAACTCTCCCCACAGTGATGCCCTATCTCAACATGATGAAGTGGCTGCAGAAAAGCAAAAAAGTAGCTCAAAAATGATGTACAAAAGCAGACCTAAACTGGCTTTGATAACCACTTCAAAAGATAAACATTTGCGAGGTGAAAAGCTGAATTTTCAGAGAGGAAAGTCGATTGAAGTTCCGCTTGAGGATTGCACTCCTAGGAGTCTTGCATTCAAGCAAAGAGTGCTCATTAACAACAGAAATGGTGATAACAGAAAAGAAGTTGACTGTACTCCAAAGAGACTCAAGTTTAGGCGGAGCGTGCTTGTTGACAACAGAAATGGTGATAACCAAAATAGAGGTGAGGAGTTTACTCCAAGGAGACTCAAGTTCAGGCGAAGAGTTCTTGTTGGTAACAGAAATGCTGATAACCAAAATGATAGAGGTGAGGATTGTACTCCAAGGAAACTTAAGTTGAGGCAAAGAGTGCTTGATGACAACAAAACTGATTATATCCAAAATGGTGAAGGTGACATCAGCAAGAACAATTCTGAAGGAAAAGAAGCCGATTTTAGTCAGGATAATGCTACTGAAGTCCAATTTGACAAAATTTCCTTGAGACACAATGATGTTGAAAAAAAGAATGAATCAAGGAGTTTGTACAACAATATGATTGAAGAGACAACAAATAGGCTCGTCCGGACCAAGACAAGTAAGGTGAAGGCTTTGGTCAGTGCTTTCGAATCTGTCATCTCTCATATAGATACCGGGATCTCGGCAACAGGTAACATAGATTGAGTTATCGAAGGTCTTTACCATGTACTGTACATACTGATATAAAAGGGCAAAGTAAAATTTAACTTTGATATGGAATAACTTCTGGGGAAGTTGCACTAACATACTTTGAGAAAGTTTTTGAGTAAAATTAAGAGTTATCCTTGTGCTTTTGCCCTGTATATTGGGCGTAAACATTGTTTTGCTTTGTTTTCATCTTCGTTCCTTTAAATCTGCTATCCATTTTGATACCTTAGAGAATGTAAACTTGTGCTAAGTCTTCGTTCGGCATGACCCTTAGCGCAGTGGCTTTTCCTTTTGCCCCGTAATGGAGCCCTGCTGAGGGCCAAAACGACACTGGAACTTGCAGTGCCAGCGGCATTTCGGCCACAATTGGGGCTCCAGCGCCGGGCGAATGACCCCTCACAATGTCTTAGGGTTCATTAGTTAACGGCCCTTAAATGGTATTTAACTATGTGATAGTGATCAAACTTTATGATGTAAACCCTAGGAGTTAAACCCTTTGAATCCACTAACAAATTGAAATACCTAACCCAGAAAAGCCAAGATTCAGGCGAATAAAACTTAAACCCTTAAAAGCCTGTTTCAAAGAACCTAGATTAAGTATGTAAGCTAGACCCTAAGAACTCTCGTTTCAAGAACCTAAGTTTGATAGGTTGAACGCCACAAAGAAAGAATTTTTTGATAAGTTCCTAAGTTCTTTCAAGAACTAAAAGAGAAAATTCTCACTGAATAAAATCAGACTTAATTGATCAAAAAATAATTGAAGTAGGCGGCTAAGACATATATTTATAGCCTCCCTACAATAACCCTAATCTACTAATTAATAATATGTAAAATATGGACTGAACATGGTCAAGCTCAAACCTAAATAATTAAAAGATGTCCATGTTACATAATATAGGCTCAAATGCCTAAGTAATTATAAGAATTAAAATAAGCCCTCTTTTAGGCGCCACATGATTAAATGAATTGGTCCCCACAATTGCCATGTCAATTAATGAATGAAAGAATAGGCCCACTTCTTTAAACATGATGCTGCCACTTGTAAGCCCTCTAATGCCGCCACCTTGTGTTCTTGAATCACATGAACTAAACTTGAATGCAAGCCTATCTTGCATGTTGAAGCCTTTCTTGAATAACTTGCAACATGACCCAAGTGAATTCCACCCATTCTTGCCATGTTTCCTAGATCTTCTTGGATCTTGGCCCATATAGAAATTGCCATGGGATTGGGCCATCTTGGATCCTATCATTCCCCCTTTCCTTGAAAATATTCGCCCTCAAACTTAGCCTTGTGTGTGAGAATGACGGTGCTAGGTACTAAATCAAGGTGATGCACAATGCCGCTTTTGGGTGGCAACCCATCCTGCAACTCCTCCGAAAATAAATCTTCACAATCCTTCAACAAAGAAACATAAAAAATAGGAAGAGATTGGTTAGGAGAATTAAGAATAAAAAACCACACTCTCCTTTGCATCAGAAAAATTTTTAAATTCTTTGTTTCCCTTGGCATGAATTGTCTCCTTTTCCACTAGTGACTCCTTTTTTGCTTCTTTAATTTCAGTCATCTCTATTTCTTTTTCACTTACTTTTCTTTATTTGCAGTCACCTCACTTTTTTTTTTTTTTTTTACTAACCAAATTTGTTTTGCAGCAACTTTAAGTCTCTCATATTATGCGAACCCTAGGGGTTAAACCCTTTGAACCCACTAACAAATTGAAATACCTAAACTTAGACTGCCTAAAAACTATAACCCCAAGACAAGAATGCCTAAAGCTATAACTCCAAGACAATAATGCATGAAATCCCAAAATCTTGTTAGATTGATTTGATTCAATTACAAAATCCCAAAGCAAGATTGCCTAAAAAATATAATCCTAGGGCAAAAATACCTAAAGCTATAACCCCAATACAAGAATGCTGAAACCCCAAAATCTTATTAGATTGATTTGATTCAATTACAAGAAACGAAACCCCAAAGCAAGACTACCTAAAAACTGTAACCCAAGACAAGAATGCCTAAAGCTATAACCCTGATAACTCGTATAATTATATAGTTTTTAGTTATGTTTTATTAATGTTTTGTGTCAAATACGAGTTATTATTGTTTAGTCTAATTGTGTTTATGATCTTTTATATTTTTATGTATTTTGGTGTTTTTCACAAACTATTCCTCCACCATTTGACCACAGGCCACCGGGTTTTCAGCAAAGAGTGCAACAACCATACCAAACCCGACAACAACTACCACCCACCCAAAATTCAGGTACTTCTCTTGAAGATCTTGTTAAAGCTCTTTCTACTAATACAATTCAATTTCAACAGGAAACAAAGACAAGTATTCGAAATTTGGAGACTCAAATAGGGCAATTGGCAACAACCATGAGTCAAATGCAAGCAAGGGATTCTGGGAAATTACCTTCCCAAACCATAGTGAATCCAAGAGAGAATGCCAATGCTATAAATTTAAGAAGTGGGAAACAGCTAGAGAAACCACAAAATGATAGTGCTCAAGGGGAAAACAATACCATGGCATCCTCTTCACATCCCAACGAGCCACTAAAAAAGGTAATTCCTAAACCATCCTTTCCTTCTTATATTACTCCTCCACCTTTTCCTAGCAGGTTAGCAAAGTCCAAGAAGGAGGAGCAAGAGAAGGAAATTTTGGAAACCTTCCGGAAAGTAGAGGTGAACATTCCTTTACTAGATGCTATCAAGCAAGTGCCAAGATATGCCAAGTTCCTAAAAGAGTTGTGCACATCTAAACGGAAGTTGAAATGGAATGAAAAGGTAAGTGTAGGGGAGAATGTGTCAGCTATTCTTCAAAAGAAACTCCCACCTAAATGCAAGGATCCAGGTATGTTTACCATTCCTTGTAAGATAGGCAACACCAGGTTTGAGCGTGCTATGCTAGATCTAGGGGCATCTATTAATGTCATGCCATATTCAATTTATGCTTCATTGAATCTAGGACCATTAGAGGAAACCGGTGTTATAATACAACTTGCTGACCGTTCTAACACTTATCCAAGAGGAGTTGTAGAAGACGTTCTTGTACAGGTTAATGAATTGGTTTTTCCCGCTGACTTTTATGTTATTGAGATGGAAGATGAGATGTCTTCTAATCCCACACCTATTCTATTAGGGAGACCATTCTTGAAAACAGCAAGAACTAAAATAGATGTACATGATGGCACTTTAACTATGGAATTTGATGGTGAAATAATTCGCTTTAACATTTTTGAGGCCATGAGATATCCTAGTGATGTGCATTCTGTTTTTAATATTGATATAATTGACTCACTAGTGCAGCAAGCTTATGAGCTAGATGGTGAAGATAGTGTGGAAATAGTCCTTAGCAACCATCTCGGAATGGGGAATGCTAAACTAGCCTTGAGTGACCAGGTGGAAGGGGCACTAGAATCTTTACACTCGCTGCAACCTAAAGATGCAAGGTTTGATGTTTCATTTATTGATTTGCCTTTATCTAATGAGAAACTTCTACCTTCCATTTTGCAGGCACCAACTTTAGAATTGAAACCACTACCGAACCACTTGAAATATTTGTTCTTAGGGGAAAAGGACACACTACCTGTCATCATTGCCAAAGAGCTCACACCTTTGCAAGAAGAGCGACTTATCCGGGTGCTTAGAGAGCATAAAACAGCAATTGGTTGGACAATTGCCGATATCAAGGGAATAAGCCCATCCATGTGCATGCACCGGATTTTGTTAGAGGAAGGGTCTAAACCAACAAGAGAAGCACAAAGGAGATTGAACCCTCCTATGATGGAGGTTGTGAAAAAGGAGATACTGAAGCTCCTAGATGTTGGAGTGATCTATCCTATCTCGGATAGCAAATGGGTGAGCCCAGTCCAAGTGGTTCCAAAGAAATCAGGTGTAACGGTGGTAACAAATAATGAGAATGAACTTGTTCCTACTAGGATTCAAACAGGATGGCGAGTTTGTATTGATTATCGTAAACTTAATTCCACAACTCGCAAAGACCACTTTCCTTTACCTTTTATTGATCAAATGCTTGAAAGGTTAGCTGGCCATTCTCATTATTGTTTTCTTGATGGTTTTTCAGGTTATAATCAGATAGCCATTGCTCCGGAGGACCAAGAGAAAACAACATTCACATGTCCATTTGGTACTTTTGCATACCGGCGTATGCCATTTGGTCTTTGTAATGCACCAGCTACATTCCAAAGGTGTATGGTTAGCATATTTTCAGATTATGTAGAGAATATCATAGAAGTGTTTATGGATGATTTTAGTGTCTATGGTGATTCTTTTGATAGATGTCTAGAGAACCTTACACTTGTACTTGAAAGATGCATGGAAACTAACCTTGTTTTGAATTGGGAAAAATGTCACTTTATGGTAGAACAAGGAATAGTTTTGGGTCATGTTATTTCTTCTAGAGGGATGGAGGTTGATAAATCTAAAATAGATATTATGCATTCTTTACCACCTCCCACAAATGTGAGAGAGGTTCGTTCTTTTCTTGGACATGCAGGTTTCTATAGGAGATTTATCAAAGACTTCTCAAAGATCACATTACCTCTTTGCAAGCTACTACAAAAAGATGTGGTTTTCCACTTTGATGATAAATGCAAAGAGGCGTTTGAAACATTGAAGGGACTCTTGACATCAGCTCCTATCATGCAACCACCAGATTGGAATATACCTTTTGAAATCATGTGTGATGCTAGTGACTATGCCATTGGAGCTGTTTTGGGCCAACGGGTTGGCAAAGCCTCACATGCCATTTATTATGCCTCCCGAACTCTTAATGATGCTCAATTGAACTATTCCACTACTGAAAAAGAACTTTTGGCTGTTGTATTTGCTTTAGAAAAATTTCGATCTTATTTAATTGGTACTAAAGTAATTGTATTTTCTGACCATGCAGCCCTTAGGTACTTACTCACTAAGAAGGAGGCCAAACCAAGGTTGATCAGATGGATACTTCTCTTACAAGAGTTTGATTTGGAGATAAAAGATAAGAGAGGTAGTGACAACTTGGTTGCGGACCATCTTAGCCGTTTAGTTCATGAAGATGATGCACTACCCTTGAATGAGAACTTTCCGGATGAGCAACTTCTTTTTATAAGAACAACAACTCCTTGGTATGCTGATATTGTTAATTACTTAGTTACCAAGAAGTTGCCACAAGAGTTGACACAAGCTCAAAGAAATAAGATCAAGAGTGATGCCAAATACTACATATGGGATGATCCTTACCTTTGGAAGCATTGCTCCGATCAGATTATAAGAAGGTGTGTACTCAAAACTGAATTTCAATCTATTCTCACCTTTTGTCACTCTTATGCATGTGGAGGACACTTTGGATCCAAAAGAACAGCCATGAAAGTTCTTGATTCTGGATTTTATTGGCCTACCATATTCAAAGATGCATACCTCTTTTGCAAGTCATGTGATCGTTGCCAAAGAACTGGTAACTTAGGTGCTAGAAATCAAATGCCTCAAACTCCAATACTTATTGTTGAAATTTTTGATGTATGGGGCATGGATTTCATGGGACCTTTTCCTCCTTCTTTTGGTAATCTTTATATTTTACTTGCCGTTGATTATGTTTCAAAGTGGGTGGAAGCAAAATCCACTAGGACTAATGACTCTAAAGTTGTTTCAGATTTTGTCAAGACTAACATCTTTGCTAGGTTTGGAACGCCAAAGGCCATAATCAGCGATAGAGGTACTCACTTTTGCAATAGGACTATGGAAGCACTTTTGAGGAAGTATAACATCACACACAAGGTCTCCACCTCATATCATCCTCAAACTAGTGGGCAAGCTGAAGTGTCAAACCGAGAAGTTAAGTCCATCCTTGAAAAGACAGTTAATCCAAATAGGAAGGATTGGAGTTCACGACTTGATGATGCACTTTGGGCTTATAGGACAGCATATAAGACACCCATTGGTATGTCTCCTTATCGACTTGTTTATGGTAAGCCTTGTCATCTTCCGGTTGAATTGGAACATAAATCATATTGGGCTATCAAACAATGCAACATGGAGATGGATGAGATAGGAAAGAAAAGAAAACTTGACCTACAAGAATTAGAGGAGATAAGGAATGATGCCTATCAGAATTCTAGGATTTACAAGGAAAAAACTAAGGCATTCCATGACAAGATGATATCAAGAAAAGAATTTGTTGTTGGACAAAAAGTTCTTCTCTTCCATTCACGCCTTAAGTTATATCCAGGTAAGTTACGTTCTCGTTGGGTTGGACCTTTTGTTATTACTAATGTATTTACTCATGGTGCAGTTGAAATCCAAAGCCCGAAAACAGATAAGGCATTCAAAGTGAATGGTCATAGATTGAAGCCTTACTATGAGAACTTTCCAATACAAGATGTGGAGGAGTTTCCACTTTTTGAGCCAAAGTATGTTGAATAATAATGGCATTGGTCTAAGTCAAGCTGAGGACAATAAACCAAGCGCTTCTTGGAGAGGCAACCCAAAAGGATGGAGAACATCTATTATATCAGATTTGCATATTCCTTACTCTCCATCATTCTATCTTTTATTGTTTTTCTTTTCTTTTGTTTAATAGTTCTTTTCTCTTACATATAATTCTTGCATTGGGGGATAATAGCATTACATTGAGGACAATGTAAAAATTATGTGTGGGGGGAAGAATTTAGGATTTTATTTAGAGTGTTTTGTTTTTGAGTCTTTTTATGTTGTTTTTCTTTTTGATCCTTGTTTTGAAAATAACTAGATGTAAATATAAATTATTATTTTTTTTTTAACCCCGGTTAAATGGCGGATAACGGTACTCCGTGATTATTTAAATCGGTTCCATCAGCTACCCACAAAACTGATATTGTATATAAATTTCTCTTCCAATTTCTCTTTCAATTTTTTTTTCATTCTTTTTCAGGATGGATGATATTCTCACAAGATTGCAGAAACGATTTCCTCCTTTTCCTCGAAATATTTTACTGAAGCTTTACCAAGTTCGACTTGAAAGATTAAGAATGCTTATGCGCAAAGGGATTCCTGACGACATACGTTGGCTAATTGAAGCCAAGGTACGTGAAGATGAATATCTTCCTGTTTTGCATTTACCAGGTACAGGTAGAAGCACTTTTGCAAAGAAGCGACGAGCAAAGCGCATGAGTTCAAATTGCCACAAATGTGCACGATGGACGTGTAACGGTAAATGTCGTTCTATTGGGATTCCGTCCTCTAATCGAGATGATAAAATTGAATTCATTAAGGATGGACTGAGTAAGGAGAATTTGGGTAATATCCAACTTTCTCTTGAGACGCATCCTAGTGGAGACGTACAAAGAGAAATTCTTGATTTATGGCCGCAATTCCAAAGGGAATGGCAACATCTTGGGAATCTGATGTTAAAAGACCCTGTTTGCCAGCTTGTAAGAAAACTGGATGGGAAGCATATCCTCGACTCATAGAAGGCGTTTAAGCCGTTTCTGGACGTAAAACCAGAGGAAGATGTGAGCCACAATCACAACTACAATAAATGACTTCTCAGTTTTTGGTTTGATTTGCAATAACTTTATTTTGGTTTAATTTACGTGTTGTTCGATTTGTGTAACTATTCTCGTTTTTTTTTATTTTTTTTATTTGTCTTTTACGGTTGATTTTTTCTTCTCTTTTCGATTTTCTTCCTGAAATCACGCAAAAATCTTTTGTTAGGTTAACATTTTCTTCTGACAGGTCAGATACACTTTCGGCGACATTATTACTCTTGTCTGATTCACTACTCAGTCCTCTATATATTACACCATGTACTCATTCTCTTTCAGGCACTCGAAAAAAAAAATGGAAAGTACTTCATCCCAGCGCATTAAAAAAATTTGTGTCTTTGGAGGTGCTTATCCAGGGAAAAATAACATATTCGCTGATGAAGCCATAAGAGTTGGAGTAATACTTGCCCAACAAAAGATCCACTTGATTTATGGAGGCGGTAGTACGGGTTTAATGGGAGCAGTCGCTACAGCAGCACACGCCGGAGGAAGTCCAGTTCTAGGAATCGTGCCAAAACTATTCACAAGTTTTTGTGGACCTACCGTGGGTAAGG
This sequence comes from Fremontodendron californicum, assembly GCA_030761205.1. NCBI lineage: Eukaryota > Viridiplantae > Streptophyta > Magnoliopsida > Malvales > Malvaceae > Fremontodendron > Fremontodendron californicum. Next base: position 2,576,255 of record JAULJL010000032.1, on the reverse strand, counting down.
AAATACAAGTCTGGAGTGTCCCTGAACGGATAACAATCATGTACCATTCTGCCGATGCATTCATTGCTTTACCAGGAGGTCTGGGTACATTGGAAGAAATAGCTTGCGTGGCTTCTTGGTCATCTTTGGTCACAAATAAGAAACCCATTGGTTTGCTTAATATTAATGGTTATTTTAGTAATTTGCTTTCATATTTAGATAATGCTGTGGATAATGGATTCATGTTTTCAGAGGCAAGGAGAACCATAATTTCTGCTACAACCATTGAAGATTTACTCAAAAAGCTCCAAGCTTATGAGTGTTTATCTGCTACGGTTGTTTCGCAAACGCTCGGAAAAAGAAAAAGAGATATGGACGAGCAAGGAGTGGATTGCACTTTGTCTTTGTGACATTATCTAACATTTTGCTTGTTGTGTCTCAGTTATAATAAGTGGTTAGCAACCTCTGCAGGTAATATCTCCTAAATTCTACCTTTAAAATTTGACATTGGGGACAATGTCATATTTTAGTAGGGGGTAAGGGACATATTTTGCTAATTTAATAAAAGAAAAAAAAAATTTAAGAAGTATTCATTCTGAACAAGGTCTGAGTAAGGGAGACTTGAGACATACCTTGTCAGTTTGATGTCTTCTTTTCAAAAAAAAAAAAAAAGTTTGTTGTGTTTTAAGCAATTTAGAAGTATTCATTCTGAACAAGGTCTGAGTAAGGGAGACTTGAGACATACCTTGTCAGTTTGATTTTAATCTTTTTATGTTTACTTGTTAATTTTTGTTTAGTATTTTAGGATTATTTAGGTTGCATGAGTTTGTTTTGTTTTGAGTCTTAGTTGTTCCTATTCTTATGTTATTAGTTCTTTTATCTTACACATGATTCTTTCATTTGAGTTAATAGACTTACATTGAGGACAATGTAAGAATTAAGTGTGGGGGGGAATGATTTAGGATTTCTTTTATTTTTGTCTACTATTTTTTTTCTTTATTATTATTATTATTTTTTTTTGTGAGTTTTAGTTCCTTTTTAATACAATGATGAGATATGAATTGCATAAGTCTAAAACAGATTTATTAGTAAGAAGATTTTCATGAGAATTGAGCTTGATGTCAACCTTTTTATGAGCCAATGTTAATATAATATGTTGATTGAGAAAGAAGCATGTTTAGACTTAATCTGACTTGTATAATCATCCTTGTGAGTTTTTGAGCCTATAATGATTGATGCATTATACAAATCAATCTAATTTCTTTCTTGAGTGCTCTTATGATTACATGATTCTCTAGAACTTGCTTTAAACCGTTTGAAACTATATTGATACATGTGACAACATGAATATGATAGAGGCATTAGGATTTTTAGCCAGGGCCAAACAGCCATCCCTTATTGATGTTCCAAGAGAACACACCCTTAGTGAACCAATTTGAGCCTACATTGAATAAGCTATCTCTTTGGTAACCATAACTTGTCCCTAACCTAAATATACTTATATCTTTGTTCCAAAGATGAATTAGCATGTTTTGAGACAAGTTGCAAAGACAAGGGATATTTTTAGTTAAAAATTTGGGTTAGAAACAAGAAATAAGTGTGGGGGGAAAAGAAAAGAAAAGTCAAGAGAAAAAGAAATGGAATACTGGCAAATACATCCCTATGTAAAAAAACAAAAAAAAAATATGAATCATCTCTTGAATTTGTGGAAAAAGAAAAAGATGTTACAAAGTCGTTTAGAATGAAGAAAAGGCCCAACATGAATATCCGGCCTAGGTGACTATGTACTTGTAAAGAGTTTTGAGAAGTTTCTTTGTATGATCTTTTTATATCTCTAAACTTTATGAACTCTTTGGAACCTTTGTGATATCTTTATCCTTTTGTTCTTCAACCACATTACAAACCCCTTGGCCCCATTACAACCTTGATTAAAGACCTCTTGATTCATGAAGTTGTATGATCTAAATAGTGGAGAATAGGTGGACAAGCAAGAATATGGTAGAACTGTTTTCATGAGATTGATTGAGTGTAAACACTTCACCACTACTTTAAAGAGTGAAAATCATGAGGGTATCCCATGTGAGAAGTTGAGATTAAATTTGAACATGCAATATTTTGATTGAGATATGTTATGCTAATATTGGCTTAACTCAAACAATTTACATTCAAGCATGATTTTTTGTGAAATTCTTTAAGCTATTGATTAGTTTATAAGACTTGTTCAAATATTGTCTCTAATTTGTATTGAAAGGATTAGGAGTAAATATTTTTAGTATATGCAGTTTATTTATATTTTAGTTTTTCAATGTTTGTGGGTATCGTTCTAGTAAACCCTCACGAGACTAAACTCGTCCACTAGGGACACCTAGGGGTTTAAAGGCTTGTGTCACATGCTAAGTGCCACCGTAATTTCCTACGAAAATGGATTAGATTAGATTTTCTTATTTTATTTTTATTGAGTCGTTGCTAGGGACTAGCAACAATCTAAGTGTGGGGGTGTGATAACTCGTATAATTATATAGTTTTTAGTTATGTTTTATTAATGTTTTGTGTCAAATACGAGTTATTATTGTTTAGTCTAATTGTGTTTATGATCTTTTATATTTTTATGTATTTTGGTGTTTTTCACAAGTTTCTTTGAGTGATTTCAGATTACTAGAATTAAGGGCAAATCCAGTTCAGTTTCAGTTCCGACACCTTTTTCCATATCCGCTATATCTCGAGTTTTACTGAAGCAATAAGGCTGAAATTTGTAGCCATGCAAAGCTAAGAGGCATATCTATCTTTTTCATGTTTTACACTTCTTAAAACGGAGTCGTTTTCCCTAGCGAAATCGACCATCAAGTTGGCTGATGTGCAATGATGTCTGTGCTGACATGTTTTCGTATTTTGCCCATATCTGCTTAACCACATCAGCAAATGAGCTGATTCCAACGGCTATGGTTTCGTAACTGATAGGGGAACCTTTGTCTAGAAGACCATGTGATCAGATCAGGCCCCCAATATTGAAGAAATCGACCATCAAGGTGGCTGATGTGCAATGACGTCTGTGCTGACATGTTTTCGTATTTTGCCCATATCTGCTTAACCACATCAGCAAATGAGCTGATTCCAACGGCTATGGTTTCTTAACTGATAGGGGAACCTTTGTCTAGAAGACCATGTGATCAGATCAGGCCTCCAATATTGACGAAATCGACCAACAAGTTGGCTGATCAAAATCGTCATATACCTACCTTTGAAATTTGTAAAGCTTGTCTCTTGTCATTTAGCCCTCCAAAATGTGTATAAATAGAGGGCCTTGGATGATTGTAAGGGATCATATTGGAGATTGGTAGGATATTAGCCATTTTAACAAAATTCTCTAAGTTTTCTTCTTCTTTCTTTTCTCTAGTTTTCTTTTTCTTTAGAAAGAGCAAGAGGTTGGATAATTAATATTCTTCTTCTTCTTCTTTCTTTCTTTTATTTTCTTCTTAGATTCTATTTCATTTTATGTTTATAATGCCTATGCTAGGCTAAACTTCTATTTGGTTAAGGGTGATTTCAAAGCCCTAGACATGTTTTGTGATTGATTTTCAGAATCTATCTATCATTAATTTTCTATCAAAGTTGCTTATGTTCTTCTACAAGAATTGTTCATGATGTTGTCTTGATTTGTTTAGGTGTACAACTAGATAGATCTTGATAATTATCTATTGCTAGTTTAGGAGTCTTGATCCGTGTAATTGTCTTGATTTCCTATTCATAAGTGGCAATTTGTGATTAATGATTATGGTCAAGTTTTCAATAATTGCAAAGTGGAACATAACCTAAGTTGAACAATCCGAGCTTATGTGTTTGTTGCTTAGATCAACCTATCTTTCTCATCATAAAGCTGCCATTAAATTGAATCTAGAGAGCTTATTCTAGGTTGTTTGATGGTTAGAGATTAAATAGAGAGTTTGTTCTATTTAACGACAAACTAAGGAAAGATTGGGATAACAGAGCTTGTTGTTATCTACGGTTGTTAACTTTGATAGTTGGTTGATATTGATAGATCTGAAATTGATTCTTAATGATGTCTAGTGGTGGAGAATGAAACCTTAACCATATTTTTCATATTTGATTCTTCTTACTTACTTGTTTTCTTACTTTTAGTTTGCTTATTTTTTATATTTATTTTTATTGGCTGGTTATACCGCCTAATTTGTATATTAACTTTGTTTTATTTTTATTGGCTGGTTATACCGCCTAATTTAGTATATATATTATTGGCTGGTTATACCGCCTAATTTAGTATATATATTTTTATTGGCTGGTTTTACCGCCTTGCATCTTATTCTTATTATTTACTTTAGTTTAAATCTGGCTTCAAAAACCCCTTTTCTTTTATTGTTCTTGAATTTAAGTTTTAAACTATTAACTTATAAACTAAAACCCAATCCCTGAGGACTCGACCCTTGCTAACTACTATACTTACAATTGATCTTTTTAGTGCAAGGTTAAATAAGATACACTCTTTTGGGTGCATCAAGTTTTTGGAACCCCAAGACAAGAATGCCTAAAACCCCAAAATCTTGTTATTGATTTTGCTGTGATAGTATCTGAAACCCCAGAAAGAAGTAACAAACAACAAATCAAAGCGATAACTATAAAAACCTGATTGGAAGCCTAAGCTCTGATACCAACTGATGTGAACTCTAGGGGTTTTAACCCTTTGAACCCACTAACAAATTGAAATACTTAACCCAGAAAAGCCAAGATTCAGGCAAATAAAACTTAAACCCTTAAAAGCCTGTTTCAAAGAACCTAGATTAAGCATGTAAGCTAGACCCTAAGAACTCTGTTTCAAGAACCTAAGTTTGATAGGTTGAACGCCACAAAGAAAGAATTCTTTGATAAGTTCCTAAGTTCTTTCAAGAACTAAAAGAGAAAACTCTCACTGAATAAAATCAGACTTAATTGATCAAAAAATAATTGAAGTAGGCGGCTAAGACATTTATTTATAGCCTCCCTACAATAACCCTAATCTACTAATTAATAATATGTAAAATATGGGCTGAACATGCTCAAGCCCAAACCTAAATAATTAAAAGATGTCCCAAATGCCTAAGTAATTATAAGAATTAAAATAAGCCCTCTCTTAGGCGCCACATGGTTAAATGAATTGGTTTTCACAATTGCCATGTCAATTAATGAATGAAAGAATAGGCCCACTTCTTTAAACATGATGCCGCCACTTGTAAGCCCTCTAATGCCGCCACCTTGTGTTCTTGAATCACATGAACTAAACTTGGATGCAAGCCCATCTTGCATGTTGAAGCCTTTCTTGAATAACTTGCAACATGGCCCAAGTGAATTCCACCCATTCTTGTCATGTTTCCTAGATCTTCTTGGATCTTGGCCCATATAGAAATTACCATGGGATTGGGCCATCTTGGATCCTATCACTTTATCTTCTTTGCCCTCTCTTATTTAAATTACTTTGAGTAAATGAAGTTTGCATTATGAATCTATAAGGTCAGATTATACTGTTTGATAAGAATTCTGGCAAAAATAATGCACCATACAATGATCAATTGATGTAAAAAAATTAATTAATAGGTGGCTCTATTTCACTTCTTCATTTGGTATATATGGTGTTCCAATTGATTTTTGCACCTCTCCTTGGCTAGGCCATTTTAAGTAAAGCAATCAAAAGGATATGGGTTGTGCCTTGTAGCCATGAAAAATTTCACTAAGGCCCTAAGTCTGTCATATTTTACATCTTTCCCCTGATCTCTTCAACTGTACGGGTACTTATCAGAAAAAACTGAGTATAGAGGAATGGATAAAGACAAATAATATGGGGTTTACATCATGAGCAGGAATAAAATTTAAATTGCGATTGCAGATATATTTTTTGTTGTATTGTATTTATCATAGTTGCAGACGTAATAAATGTTATAACGATCAATTGCGATAAATCATCGACGACAAAAAAAAAAAATCAAAATCGTAAAATAATAACCGTGCAACATCATTGTGCAACCGTTATTTAAATCTCTGAACAAAAACAGATAAAACTTGAGCTTGGTCCCTTAAACTCAGTCACTTTCAATCTTGCTTTCTCATTAAATAACAGATCGAGACTAACAAGCCATTTGGGTTGCAGATATGGACAATGTTGATGTGAAATCCTACTATAACCTTCTCAAGAATGCAGCTCATCACTCCCATGATGCAGCTCTTGTATCCCTAAACTGCCAGACAAATGATCTTCAACATTTTGTCAGAAAATAACATCCTATAGAAAAGATTGTCCCTTGTCTTTAGGGATGGCAAAATCCGATCCGACTGATGGATTTCACACCGATCCACTCCGAATGGAGAGGTTTTTTTTGGAGCGGGGTGGAGCGGAACGGTTTTGGTAAATGCTTGCTCCACTTCGCCCCGCCCCGCCCCGACTTTTGAAATTACTATTTTATCCTTTAAAATATTTTATATTTTTCCTTATATTTTTAATATATATTAGATATATATACTAATATTTTATATCTATACTTTTAGTATATATGTATTATATATATTATATTAAAGATTTTTATAGACTAAAATGATGTTCATAAATAAATTATAATATTAAGTTAAAAATAATTAATATAAATTGAGGTGTAACGGAGTGGAGCACCGTGGAGCGGTTATGGATGTAACCGACATCCATGGATGTGGATGTTTCCAACATCCATGTAAGAGTGGGGTGGAGGTGAATAAGGCAATATCCGCCCCCGCCTCGCTCCATTGCCATCCCTACTGTCTTCACCAAAAAAACAAAACCTATATATATCCTATGATTTTAATGTGAATCTATAGAGCTAATGAATACAAGTCAGAGACGGCATGGTATAATTGTGATGATATAATACTTCTAGAATATATATACCTATCTTTGTTGTTTGACTGACATCTTTTCCAATCCAGTTTTAGTATCTTAATCTATATTATTCGAATTTTTCATTTTTTAAAAAATATTTGTATTCAAATCCAACATATATTTGGATAATAGATATGGATATGTGTATAAAGGTATGATCTCTAAATATATGAATTTTTTTTATAAAAAAATTGAATATATCTGTATCAGACATATACTCATGTCCGACACTCATCTTCAAATCCGGATAACATAGATCCTGACGATAAATAGAAAAGGAAACTTTATGCAGTGTATGTACATATGCACTATCTGTAATGTGTGCACAGTGCTTAGGATTTAAATGAGTAATTCTTTCGGTTGATAACTATCCCCAAAACCTTTTCTTTTAGTACTCTTAGAACCACAAAAATTAAATAATTTCTATGAATTTTAAGTTGAAAGGAACTTAATTTTTTTATTACTTAATTAGAAATAATTCTTTCTGATGAATCCTCCTTTAAATCCTAAGCATGGAAGTCTGTAGGGCAATGAGAATCTAATTAATGCATGTCTGATATGGGTGCATCTGCACAAGGAATAGTCAGGTTGAAAAAACAATGTTTCATGGTCCCCTCTTAACAAATTAACAAATTAATATTTCAACTGAGTTAAACTCTTAAGAATAACTGCATGAATTAACTGAGCTAAATTCGAGTTCAACTCACTAAGCTCTTTAATCAACTCAAATGTTCGGTTACAAAAATTGATGTTTGAAGGCCTAATTAATAATCCAATGTTCATACTTCAGAATACAAGTCAAGGGTTTTTTAGAAGCTTTTTTCCTCTATATATCTATAGCCTCCCACTGTTTTTTTTTCTTCCTAAGCACAAGTCTAGAGTGCATGTTTGAGGGAGTACTTCGTCTCTATGCCTTCTAATTTTGGAATTTAACTATTTTTAAAAAGTTTTATGAAGAGAATTTCTTAATAGAAAAATCTCATGATAATAGATTAAACCTTAAAAGAATTTCTTAGGTATATATGTACTAGAGAATTACTAGCATCTTTAGACATGATCGAATTATAAAAAAATATTAATTTCACTGATCCATCTCTAGAACGAACTAAATTTAACAATAAAACTTGTTTATTGTACGTTTATGTAGTAACAAAATGAAGTATAGCCAAGAACAATTATGTGTTCTTGGTTCATTCAAGACTTATTGCTACTAATCAATGACTTAGATAATGTTGCCGACAAAGTTTAGATCTTATATAGTTCTTTTTTTCTTTAATAAGAACATAAGATGTTGATATTGTGATACATCAATATATATCTATATCTATACCTATATCTCTGTATTAATTGATTTCCTAAGACTTAATGTTTAATGGTCCAACTATAAGTAGTGAATAAAAATTGGATTGGATCTGTCCATTGGTTTAACCGGTAAAAGAATCAAAATTTCAATTATTTTTTTTGTAAGTGATGAGATTTAAACCATTAACCTCTTGGATTTATATTGAAGACCATACCACTAAGCCAAATACATATTCTTATTAAATATTTACTATATTTATTACTTATTTCATATTGAAATTATCATTTTTAGATATTTAAAAACATTTTGATCTGTAATACCTCTAGGCAAATCCCACATCGATAGGAGACAGATGAAGGGTCTAGGATTTTAAGGGGTGGCTCCCCTTCCACTAGTGTGGCACGCTTTTGGGACAAAACCGTGTGATTCTGCGGAGCCAAAGTGGACAATACCACATGACGTGAAAGTGTGGGGCCATGAGGGAGCACCGAAAGAAAAAACCGTGCTGTTCTGCGAAGCCAAAGCGGACAATACCACATGACGTGGAAGTTTGGGGCCATGACTGATGGTATCAGAGCCACCTCCCCGTGCTTGCTGGTTGGTGGTGGGGCAAATCTTAGCGAGGACGCTGAGTCCCGTAAGGGAGGGTGAGTGTAATACCCCTAGGTAAATCCCACATTGACAAGAGACGGATGAGGGGTTTGGGCTTATAAAGGGTGGCTCCTCTTCCACTATTGTGGCATGCTTTTGGGACAAAACCGTGCGGTTCTACGGAGCCAAAGCGGGCAATACCACATGACGTGGAAGTGTAGGGTCATGACATGATCAAATCGGTCAATTCAAACCAATTGATCCGAGAATCGAAGGCCTGACCGGTTCAATTTTTTTAATCTTGACTTTAAGTGAGAATTAGCATGCAACTTAGGTCTAAGCCACTTTGATTAGCTTTCACATGTATGTACTCCATTTTATGAACTTCAAACACTTAATTTATCACATACAACACAATTAGGAAAGCATCATAAAAGAGGCTAGGGTTTTAGTTAACTTCCAAGCTATCAACGGAGGAAAACAGTGGACCTCAATGGCCAATCAAATACATATATAAAGAAAAAAAGAGCATACAATAGGGCTTAAACAAATCTAATTCCCATTATACATGATCCATTGTTATGTACTGATAAATTAACATAAACTGTTAAAAGACATATTTTCTTCTCAAAAATTTGATGGATCAATAAGCTGTGCCTTTTTGGCTTCAAAGATTTTTCCCTGTTTCTCATTTGCAATGGCTTAGTAGTTGTTGCATCTTAATCTTCTTGGACATTGTTAGACCGCAATGGACTGTTTGCTGGCTGTGTGGTTTGATGAATTTGTGGCCGGTAGAGTGCTGTCATCTTGCTGTAGAGGTGATTCAAAGACTGCAGCCAAAAAATCAATTAATATTAAGTCGATTTTTGTTTCAGAAAGATGGAAAAAAAAACTCTCTTGTATCTAAATAAGTAAGTAGACAAAACAATAATGGCATGACTGAGAAACCAAAACTGACATTTGCTTGTTTTTATTAAGAAAACTATGATGTAGAAATTTTAAAATGGTGTTGGCTTTGGTAGGGTGTGCATTCGGTCGGTTCGGTTTCAAAATATGGATAACCGATTAAATCAATTAAATCCATACAACCGGTCGAACCGACCGACAAAAAAGCTCCCAACTGAACCGAACTTAATCGTTTTGGTTCGGTCGATTAGTTCAGTTTAGGGTTGGGCCTATGGGTTATGTGTATGGTTTTTTTATAATGGGTTATTGGGTTATGGGTATTGTTTGGGTTTAAATAAAAACTATTATTTATTTATTAATTAAATATTGGTTTTTTCGGTCGGTTCGGTTTGGAAAAAAAATCGTACATCGACTAAATATACACGTTTAAACTGAACGTGTTTACCGATCACTACTGCAACCGAACCGAACCAACCGAATAGCATCAGTTTTATGAAGTGAATTTCTTAGTAGAAAAATCGCATGATAACAGATTGAACCTTAAAGAATCTCTTAGGTATATATATGCTAGAGAATTACTAGCATCCTTAGACATGATCGAATTATAAGAAATATTAATTTCACTGATCCATCTCTAGAATGAACTAAATTTAACAACAAAAATTGTTTATTGTACGTTTATGTAGTAACAAAATGAAGTATAGCCAAGAACAATTATGTGTTCTTGGTTCATTCAAGACTTATTGCTACTAATAAATGACTTAGTTAATGTTGCCGACAAAGTTTAGATCTTATATAGTTCTTTTTTCTGTAATAAGAATATAAGATGTTGATATTGTGATACATCAATATATATCTATATCTATACCTATATCTATGTATTAATTGATTTCCTAAGACTTAATGTTTAATGGTCCAACTATAAGTAGTGAATAAAAATCGGATTGGATCTGTCCATCGATTTAACCGATAAAAAAATCAAATTTTCAATTTTTTTGTGTGTAAGTGATGAGATTTAAACCCTTAACCTCTTGGATTTATATTGAAGACCATACCATTAACCCAAATACATATTCTTATTAAATGTTTACTATATTTATTACTTATTTAATATTAAAATTATTATTTTTAGATATTTAAAAGCATTTTGATCTGTAATACCCCTAGGCAAATCCCACATCGACCGGAGACGGATGAGGGGTCTAGGCTTATAAGGGGTGGCTCCCCTTCCACTAGTGTGGCACGATTTTGGAACAAAATCGTGCGGTTCTGCAGAGCCAAAGCGGACAATACCACATGACGTGGAAGTGTGGGGCCATGAGGGAGCACTAGAGGATAAAATCGTGCGGTTCTGCGGAGTTAAAGTGGACAATACCACATGACGTGGAAGTGTAGGGCCATGACAGATGGTATTAGAGCCATCTCCCCGCGCTCGCTGGTCGGTGGTGGGGCAAACCTCAGCGAGGACGCTGAGTCCCGTAAGGGAGGGTGAGTGTAATAGCCCTAGGCAAATCCCACATCGACAGGAGACGGATGAGGGGTCTGAGCTTATAAGGGGTGGTTCCCCTTCCACTAGTGTGGCGCGCTTTTGGAACAAAACAGTGCGATTCTACGAAGCCAAAGTGAACAATGCCACATGACGTGGAAGTGTGGGGCCATGACATGATCAAACCGGTCAATTCAAACCAATTGAATCGGGAATCGAAGGCCTGATCGGTTCAATTTTTTTAACCTTGACTGTAAGTGAGGATTAGCATGCAACTTGGGTCTAAGCCGCTTTGATTAGCTTTCACATGTATGTACTCCATTTCATTAACTTCAAACACTTAATTTATCACATATAGCACAATTAGGAAAGCATCATAAAAGAGGCTAGGGTTTTAGTTAATTTCCAAGCTATCAACGGAGGAAAACAGTGGACCTCAATGGCCAATCAAATACATATATAAAGGGAAAAAAGTATCCAATAGGGCTTAAACAAATCTAATTCCCATTATACAAGATCCATTGTTATGTACTGATAAATTAACATAAACTGTTAAAAGACATATTTTTTTCTCAAAAAATTGGTGGATCAATAGGCTGTGCCTTTTTGGCTTCAAAGATTTTTCCCTGTTTCTCATTTGCAATGGCTTAGTAGTTGTTGTATTTTAATCCTCTTGGACATTGTTAGACTGCAATGGACTACTTGCTGGCTGTGTGGTTTGATGAATTTGTGGCCAGTAGAGTGCTGCCATCTTGCTGTAGAGGTCCATATTCATAGACTGCAATCAAAAAATCAGTTAATATTAAGCAGATTTTTGTTTCAGAAATATGGAAAAAAACTCTCTTGTATCTAAATATGTAAGTAGACAAAACAATAATGGCATGACTGAGAAACCAAAACTGATATTTGCTTGTTTTTATTAAGAAAACTTTGATTTAGAAATTTTAAAATGGTGTTGGTTTTGGTATGGTGTGCATTCGGTCGGTTCGGTTTTAAAATATCGATAACCGATTAAATAAACTAAATCCATACTACCGGCCGAATCGACCAACAAAAAAGCTCCCAATCGAACCGAACTTAATCGGTTTGGTTCGGTTGGTTAGTTTAGTTTAGGGTTGGGCCTATGGGTTATGTGTATGATTTTTTTTTATTTTTTATAATGGGTTATTGGGTTATGGGTATTGTTTGAGTTTAAATAAAAATTATTATTTATTTATTTATTTATTAAATGTCGTTTTTTTCGATCGGTTCGGTTTGAAAAAAAAAATCGCACATCGATTGAATATACACGTTTAAACCGAACGTGTTTACCGATCTCTATTGCAACTGAACCTAACCAACCGAATAGCATCGGTTTTGGTCGGTAAATTTAGTTTACCGATTTCCTGCTCACCTCTAGGTTTTGGTGAGAAATTAACTTAAGGTAAAAACCATGGATTTAAATAACGACCGTAATGCGTCGGCGATATTCACCGCAGTTGATCGCGATAACATTTATTATGTTAACAACCACGATAAACGCCGATGCGACGAAAAACGCGGTCGTGACCGTCCTTGATAGAAACCATTTTTGATTGAATCAATTTTCACTGTAGCTGCTTCATGACTTTCTTGCAATGGATCATTATTGTGAATTTGACATACTTGAGCTAGGAAAGCGCAATACGGATCAGGCAAAGGAACTGAGGCATTAGAGGTAGCATCTAAATTTGCTTGAGCAGCTGCCATGCGTGTTGGAACCATAGACGGTGCCGCCATGAAGGGAGGAGGAAGAAATGTGGGAGTGGGAGCAGCGGCGACTGGTGAAGGCGCCATGGAGTTGATGTCTAGCATTCCCATGCCCATTCCTAGGCCAACTCCCATTCCCATCCGAGCTAAAAGAGACATTTGAAGATGATGTTGCTGCATTCCTAGTGGCATCATCATCTGAGGCATGCTTCTCATACTCATCATCATCTGGACTTGTGCTTGGAGTTGTTTCAAGTATTCAATCACTTCATCAAGCATTGAAGCTTTATCTGTCTATAATTAAAAACCAAAATCTATCAAACTCATATATTAGAGTGAAATGAAAAAACAAATGACTATCTTACTTTACTTGCATTTGGCACCAGCTTCTGAAGAGTCTTCATCTTTTGATTAATTCGATCTCTTCGTCTCTGCTACAATTAGCTAAAATGTTACCTATTGCACAATTGTTATAAAAAAAAAAAGAAAGAAAATTAATATCACATTTTTACTAGTAATTATGTCCATGGGACTTCACTTTTACCCTTTCAGACAGATTATGAATAGTTGCAGCTCGACTTCGTCTTGTAGAGTGGGAGCGACCTGTTTCATCTCTAGTCTCCCTATCTTCATCTCGATTTTCCTACCAGTTGTGGAAGTTGTTTCAAAAGCAATTTTTCATATAGAAGGAATTGCAAAATGTACATATTGTTTTGGTAGGTGAGGGAACTAAATAATTTTTTATTTTTGTACTAATGAGGCCATGGTTTCAAATAATAAAAAATATTGCAGATATTGAGATTTAAATCCAAATTTGTTGGATGATATTTTTTACAGGTGGTTGCATGAATCAACTAAATTAAGATCAGGTTCACGAGGGAAAATATAACTTAAACGAAATAGGGGGTTTGAATAAGATTAATTGTACTAAAATTTTTAATAAAACGCCTTTTTGTTTTTACCGATCCATTGTGACATGCAGAGTCCTCATCGGTGGTTTTGGTTTTCATGCTCTGAGTCTGAGGAGATTCATGGGAAGCCCCAGTCATCATGTTTGTATCATTGTCCTTGCAAAGCGTAGCACTAGCACATGCACTACGGTCTGCTCTATCTTCTTGATCAATACCACCAGTTAGATGATTTTTCCTGCATTGATCAGAATCCGACCGTGCCCGTTTCTTTAACAACTCTGCCGCTGCTGCCACTGGCAATCGACCGGAGCTCTCCGCCCAGTTTCCCCCGGATGATGCAGAAATGGAACTTCTGTTTGCCGGGGTATTTTGGTCATGTTGAAGTAAGTTAAAATTTTGTTTCTGGTTGTGGGCCTTGTGGCATGTGGCTTGACGGACTATAGACTCTAGTGTGTCACTGGACCTACCCCATGTTGGCTTTGTCGGGGCAGTATGAAGGAGCCCACTGAGCCCATGCATGGCTAACTGACCATTTTCCCATGTTAGCTCTGCAACTTCATAGTTTGACCTGAATTTCAAGTACAAAAATGCTTGAATCAAGGTAGTACCCATGATTATAGGAGTGAACTCAGAAACAAAAGCAACAAAATGAATAATATTATGTCTATCCTTTATATTTTTAACACAAATATTTGTAAGAAAAATAAGTATAACTGGTTTACATATAGAATAGAACTCTTGTTAGCATTAATGAAATAATGATTGGGAATCAAGTAGGTGGGAACTAAACATACTAATGGTTTTTTATTTAACCAAAATCAACACAAGAAAGTTATTGAGAAAAGATGGTTAATAGAGGTCAACAAATGTCATAAGGAACAAATAACAAAATATGAAAAAATGGGTGAGTCTGGTTGAGAAAGAAAACTAGCTTGAAACAAAGGTAAAAGGCTAATTGTAATGCATAAAAGGAGAAGAAGTTCTTGAAGAGAAGTGATCCATATTGAAAGAAAGAAGCAGGGAAAAGGGAAAAGCTCAAAAAGGATCTGTTGGAAGGAGGGTTTCATGGTTGAAAACATGTGCAAAAGGAAGATACTGAAGTCTGAAATGCATCTGAAGATATAAGTTGTTTCAAACTGAAAGAGAAGTGAAGATAATTACGAAGAAAAACAAAAGCTGCTGACACAAAAAGTATAAGGGAAATGGAGGATAGCTCTTAAGCTGTGTTTTGTTTTCTTTAGGCTGAAATATACCCTTCAAACAAGAAAAGAGAATTCTTTAGAATCACACAGCAAAGAGGCATAAACATACAAAGTGGGATTCCTCCCAAATTAAAGTAAACTCCACGACAGAAAGGAAAAGGAAAAATTATATCAGATAAACATAGAAAGAAAGAAGCAAGGAAGAAAGAAAGAAAGAAACTGAGAAAGGGCATGCAAGAGGCAGGCTGAATCTGATAGTTCATACATGGTGAGTATTACTGGGGTTGACCACGTGAGAAGATCTGTTGCCTTGTTGTTGTTGTTGTTGTTCTTCGACTTGTTTTTGTCTTTGGTGTTTTACATTCCACAATTGGGTACCTTACTCTGACTCATGATCGATGAGGATGAGGATTCTCTCTCTACCTCTACCTCTTTCTCTTTTATTCTTTTTGTTTTCAGTTTTTCTCTCCAATGACTAATAAGAGCAGCTAGAGTTTGAGTTTGAGTCTTATTTCATTTTCTTTGATATCAATTGATTTGACACGCATGTGGCAGTCAGAAAAAATGTAGGAAAGTTTTTAAAAACATGCTTTCTAAAAAAAAAAAATTATTAGATGTACAATGGACAAAAATTATTTATAGAAAGAAAATAAAGAAATATGAAATTATTAAAGAAGACATTGCGAAGACAAATATACCCTAATCAAACAAATAAATTAAAAACATCTCTTCCTTCTCTCTCACCTTTCTTCTCTTCCTCACATTTGGAGGAAGAGAAAACATGAGTCATTCTTTCTCTTTCTTTCTATGAAAAACCGTGTCCTCATTATACCTGTTGCAATCTAAAAAAATAACAAGTCTTATCGCAAGACTTTATATTTGTTAAGCGTGACATTAAAAAAATTGAGAAAAAGTCGACTTAATTTCTCTTGAAAAATAAAGGTTTTGAAAATGACCTTGAAAAAGACATGAAGTCGTCACCAATCTTTTTTAGCTAGGTGTGATCGGCCACCTATTAAAATTGATTTTATAAAACATTTTAAAATTAATTAAAACATTTTAAAAACCAATTTCATGTTTGCGTTTTAAACCAGAGAAAATCGAAGAATCGGGTTCGGGACTCGGTTACGTGTGGGGAAGGATTAGCACCCCTACAACGCCCGTATAAAACGGTACCTTATTAATCATGTGTTATCTCAAGTCTCGATAAAAAGTCAATTTTTAATTTAGTATTTCAAGTTAATTCCCAATTTAAAGAAAAATAATTCTATTTTTAATTGAAAATGATTCGGAATTTATAAACTCAAAATTTTCCTATATTCCCTAACAAACGTGGCAAAATATAGAATTTTTATTAGTTTGAAAAACTTTTCGAATCATTTTCGTTTTAAAGAAGATATTCCGTTATTAATAATAATTGATGATATCCTCCCCAGCAAACCCGACAGAGAACTCATGAATTATGTTAACCCGGGAATATCTTTATTTTATTGAAAATCATTACCTTTTTTAAAATATTTTAAAAAATATTTTATAATTAAATTATTTTGTGGATCGAGTTGAGTCATATTAAGTTTGGATAGAAAAAAATTTGTTTGTCCAAGATTCAGCCTGATCCTTCAAGCTCGAAAAACCCGTTTTACACTTTAAAATATATTAAAATAAGCAAAAAGTTATTTTATAATTAAATTTAAATAAAAAATATTTTTATTTGTTAAATAATAATTTGAATTGGGTCGAGTGATCCAAATCTAAAATATTTTATTCAAATCCAATTCAATTCAAATTGAACTGTCAGATCGAACTAATAACTCAACCTTTAGACAGGTATAAACTCTGACCTCATCAATTACCGATCCAATGAAGGATACGTATGCAACTATCTTTGAGTTTTGCTAATAACACCCAATGCATCTTCTTCAAAAACAATTCGAGTTAATAATTTCCTAATAACACCCCATGCATCTTCCTTATGAACAATGAGGATAAGCCTAGGATTTTACTCATGATCTAGGATTAAAAAAAATCAAATGTTAAAAGCCCAATCAATATCATAATAAATTAACAATTCAAATTCTTAACAAAATTATAAGTGAAGTAACTAACAAGTTTTTTCGCAATAAAGACTTTGAAATTTTCATTTTTGGCCAAAAAATAAAGACTTTGAAATGATATTCCAACCAATTTGATAATGGCATGGTGGCAGGAGTATTATGCTCGGGATGTCAAATTCCCCTACTTTAGAAGAGAAGAATATCCTCCCATCCCACCTTGACTTATGCCTAATTTAGCATTGTTGTTGCGGTTTAAAAAAGCTTAGTTTGAAAAATATTGTGAAAAATTATTGTGAAAAAATGTAGTTTGAGATTTTTGAATGTTTAGTATTGATGTGAGAAGATAAAATGTCTAAAAAGGACATAATTTAAAAAACAATGAATAAGTTGTTTTTAATATTATTTTAATAAATTGTATTAAAATTATCAAAAAATAAATTATTTTGAAATTTAAGTTTTAAAAGTTTATATAAAAAATATAATTTTTAGAGTTTTAAAAAATAAAATTATTGTGAAACTTAATTTTAAAAGTTTAAAAACAATTATATTCCCTCTATAATTTCAAAATATATAAATATATCATAATGTGTATATTTAAAATAATTAAATATTTTTTAAAAATTAAATATTTTTATACATATCATATAAATATTATAAATATATAATTTTATAATTTATGAATCTTTAAAAGATATTTAATAATTTTACCTCTAAACCATAAGCTATCAACCCTAAAAGCACCATCTAAGAAGCTTTATCTAAGAAGCTTTTGAAATTGATTTGGCTTTTAGTTATCAAAAGCAGCTTTTAGCATCCAACCACAACCAGTTTGGCAGCCAACAGCAATTCTGAATCCACCCTTAGTAGTAAATTATAAATAACTTAGTAGTAAATCATTAGAAACTTAAAAAGTAAACTAGTAAATCATTGATAAATTAATAATTTATTGGTGATAACTTAATAGTAAATCGTAGATAATTTAATAATAAATAATTGATAACTTAATAGTTAATCATGTATAATTTAGTAGTAAATTAGTGATAATTTAGTAGTAAATAATCTAAAATTTGTAGTAAATTAGTGATAACATAGTAGTAACTAGTAAATGCATAATAACATAGTAATAAATCATTGATAATTTAGTAATAAATTATTGATGACTTAGTAGTAAATCACTAATAACGTAGTAGTAAATCACTGACAACTTAGCTATATATCACTAATAATTTAATTGTAAATCAGTGATAATTTAGTAGCAAATTAGTTAATCATTGGTAACTTTTGTAATAAATCATCGATAACATAATAGTAAATCAGTGATAACTTTATAATAAATCATCAATATCTTGGTAGTAAATCATTCAGAATTTAGTGGTAAATCATTGATAATTTTAGTAGTAAATCATTGATAGCTTAGTAGTAAATCACTCATAACATATTAGAAAATCAGTGATAAGTTAATTGTCAATTAGTGATAACTTTATTTTTTATATTAAAGGTTGTTAGGGATTGAAACCTGAACCATCAACCTATTCAATAATAATAATAAAAAAAAACAATTCTAAATTTGAATGAAATAATAATGTTATTATAGAAAATGAAAATTATTTCATGTATTGTTAGTTAAACTCCATGTTTTTTCACAACTAAAAAAAATTATCTTCTAATTGTATAATTAATTAGTATTACATACATAAATTAATAATGAACTAAAATAAATCAAACTAATAATTTACAAAATAAAAGTAAAGTTATACAACCTTAAAACACACTAAAGTATAAGGACTGTAGGAAATTAAAGTATATGAATATATATATATATATATATTTTTGAAAGAAAAGGTATTTTTATTAATCACTTGGATAATGTTAATAGAGTAAATATGAAAAACATGCTGTCAATAAGTAAATAATTGTTAAATAGTTTAATGGATAAAAATTATTTGAAAAAGAGAAATGAACAATTAAAAATTATTATAAAAGATATTGTAAAGACAAAATTATCTTTAATGAAAAAATTTATTTTTCCTTCCTCCTCTATTAAGGAAATATATATATTTTTTAAATTTTAATTAAAAATAAATTTAAAAAATAAAATATATAAATATTTATTTTTTTTAAATTTAAAAAAATAAAGAAAAAATAATTTTAGAAAAAATAATCTTATTTTTTAAATTTTTTAATTAAAAAAAGTAAATAAAAAATTTTAAAAAAGTATTTTTTAAAATTAAAAAAAGTTATTTTCAAAAAATTTTATTTTTTAATTAAAAAATAAGAGGAAAAGGGAGGAGAAAGTTTCTTTTTATGAAGGATAATTTTATCTTTACAATTTCCTTCTTAATAAATTTTTATTTTTTATTTTTCTTTTTCAAATAATTTTTACTTATTATATCATTTAACAATTATTTGTTTGTTGACAACATATTTTTTCGAATTTACCCATGACTGTTTGGATAGTCACTATCCTAGACCTTTTTCTCTTCCCCTAGTAAACCCATTTTGGCAAGAGAGTGTGCTGCTTCGTTTCATTCCCTGAAAGTGTGAGAAAATGTGCATGTTGAGAAGACCAAAGCCTTAGCTTTACCTTCCTCGATCAACGGCCCCACTGGTGACAGATCTGCCTCTGATGCGTTGAACTTCTTGATGATGGCCAGCGCGTCACCTTCCACCACTAAGTCTGTAAATCTAGCTCCTCCGCCAGTTGCAGCGCCCTATTAGCTACCATCGCCTCCACCAAAAAGGACTCTGTTACATGTACTTTTGTGGCGCATGCTCCCAGCACTGTGCCTGCCGAATTTCTGATTACCACCCCCAACCCACCTATTTTGGTTCCTTTGTCCAAAGCCCCATTCCCGATGCTCTGGTCGTGCTCTTTGTTGTATCTGTGCGGCGTTATATTCCTTAAGGTAGTGTATTATGAACCTCTCCATTTCATTAACTGCTCGCCTTTTCTCACCATGCCATTCCCCGTTTCGTTGCCCCCAAATCGCCCATAGCGTTACCAAGAATCGCTGCAAGTGATCTGGGTTACATGCTATGCATACTTGGCCTATCCAGTCACTTGGATCGGTGAGGTTATCTATGCTATCTCCCTAATGGAAACCCATCTGACTCCAAATCGCTTTTGACACAAGACAACCTCTGATTGTGTGGGTGGTTGTTTCCACCTCAAGTCCACATCTGAAGCATTGGCCATTAGCTAAGATTTTCCTTTTGTGTAGATTCGCCAGTACTGGTGAGATATCATGGTAAACTTGCCATCCAAAATATTTGATCTTGTTGGGGATATGAGACCCCATAGTCTTTGTAATGCCAGTTGATTGTTGTTGAGCTGTTGCACTATATGAGGTACTGTCTGCGTTTTATTCTACATGCATAACTGTTTATAGACACTCTTAACTGTGTATACCCCTTGTTTTTCATGATGCCATACTAAGATATCATCATTTCTGAGCTTGCTGAGTGGTATAGTACAAATGTCGTTTGCCTCTCTGCTGCTAAACACATTGCGAATCAGTTCTTCATTGCATTGCATTGTGTCCATGTTTATCAACTCAGTCACAAGGTTTATGTTGGCCATCAGGTTCCTCAAGGAGAGTATGCGAAAATTGGTTGGTTGGCACCCATTTGTCTTCCCAAATGTGGACTGACCTGCTATTTCCCACCCTCCATCTAATTCCCATTTCCAAAACTTCTTTTGCCCCCCAAATGCTTCGCCAAGTCAAAGATGGTGTTCTTCTTAGTCTAGATGTGAGGAAATCTGAGTTAGGAAAGTATTTCGCTTTTAGAACTTTGGAAGCGAGTGTGTTGGTGCAAGTCAATAACCTCCAACCTTGTTTTCCTCGTAGCGCCTTATTAAAATTTTTCATCTCTCTAAACCTGATTCCTCCCATTTTCTTGTTTCAACATAATTTCTACCAAGCAAGCCAGTGGATGCCTTTTTTAGGAGTTCTTACCAGTAATGACTAATAATGCTATTAAGTTCAGAATAGAGAGTTTTGGGCAATTTGAAACAGTTCATGGTGTATGTCGGTATTGCCTGGAGCACTGACTTAATAAAGATTTCTTTCCCACCCTGCGACAAACATTTGTTGCTCCATCCCCTCAATTTTGCTGCCATTCGTTCTTTTAAGTCCCTGAATGCTCGCTTTCAATCTCTTCCCACTAGAGTAGGTAAACCCAAATATTTGTCTGTGTTTAGCATCGCTTGAACCACAAAGCACTGCTGAATGAGTTCCCGTTGGCTAGGTTCAATATTAGTGCTGAAAAATAAAGCTGATTTCTCAAAATTAATCCTCTGTCTCGAGGCCTCTTCATAGCATTTTAGGATATGCTTCATCCTTTCACTTTCACTTATATTTGCCTATGCAAAGAGCAAGCCGTCATCAGCAAAAAAGAGGTGTGACACTCTAGGTCCATTTCAGCTGGCTTGCCCTCCTTGGATTAGACCTTCTCTTCTTGCTTTATTTAGTAGAACTGATAGGCCCTCACTGCATATCAGAAACAAATATAGGGACAAAGGATCACCTTGTCGGAGTTCTCTCTCAGGGTAAAGAGAGTCAGTGATGTTTCTATTAACAATAGTCGAGTATGTGACAGAAGTAATGCAGTCCATGATGAGAGATATCCATCTAGCATTGAATCCTAACCTCTCCATAATGTCCTTGAGAAAGTTTCATTCTATCTAATCATAAGCTTTGCTCATGTCCACATTGAGTGCAAAAAAATTACCCCTCTTTCTTTTTGTTCTTAAGAGTGTGCAATAGCTCATATACAACCAAGACATTATCAGTGATTAGTCTACCCGGGACAAAAGCACTCTGGGACATATCAATGCAGTCTGACAGAACTCTTTTAGACCTGTTGACTAGAACCTTAGCAATGATTTTATAAAGTACATTATAAAGGCTTATAGGTCTAAAGTGTGTTATGTGCTTGACTTCTTTTTTCTTGGGAATCAACACAATGTGAGTTTCATTAATACATCAAATATTCCTATTCCCATTTAAGATTGACAGACAGAAATTGATAATATTAGTGCCAATTATGTTCTAGTGTTCTTGGTAGAAGAGAGCAGGCATACCATCAGGTTTGGGTGCTTTGGTAGGGTGCATCTGTCTGATAGCGTGGGTGATCTCCTCAGCTATGAATTCCGAAGTGAGGTAAGAGTTCATCTTGTCCGTGATTGATGCACCCAAAAGAGTGTATCTTATTTAACCTTGCACTAAAAAGATAAATTGTAAGTATAGTAGTTAGCAAGGGTCGAGTCCTCAGGGATTGGGTTTTAGTTTATAAGTTAATAGTTTAAAACTTAAATTCAAGAACAATAAAAGAAAAGGGGTTTTTGAAGCCAGATTTAAACTAAAGTAAATAATAAGAAGAAGATGCAAGGCGGTATAACCAGCCAATAAAAATATATATACTAAATTAGGCGGTATAACCAGCCAATAAAAATATATATACTAAATTAGGCGGTATAACCAGCCAATAAAAGTAAAACAAAGTTAATATACAAATTAGGCGGTATAACCAGCCAATAAAAATAAATATACTTTTAAAAATAAGCAAACTAGAAAAGTAAGAAAACAAGTAAGTAAGAAGAATCAAATATGAAAAATATGGTTAAGGTTTCATTCTCCACCACTAGACATCATTAAGAATCAATTTCAGATCTATCAATATCAACCAACTATCAAAGTTAACAACCGTAGATAACAACAAGCTCTGTTATCCCAATCTTTCCTTAGTTTGTCGTTAAATAGAACAAGCTCTCTATTTAATCTCTAACCATTAAACAACCTAGAATAAGCTCTCTAAATTCAATTTAATGGCAGCTTTATGATGAGAAAGATAGGTTGATCTAAGCAACAAACACATAAGCTCGGATTGTTCAACTTAGGTTATGTTCCACTTTGCAATTATTGAAAACTTGACCATAATCATTAATCACAAATTGCCACTTATGAATAGGAAATCAAGACAATTACACGGATCAAGACTCCTAAACTAGCAATAGATAATTATCAAGATCTATCTAGTTGTACACCTAAACAAATCAAGACAACATCATGAACAATTCTTGTAGAAGAACATAAGCAACTTTGATAGAAAATTAATGATAGATAGAATCTGAAAATCAATCATAAAACATGTCTAGGGCTTTGAAATCACCCTTAACCAAATAGAAGTTTAGCCTAGCATAGGCATTATAAACATAAACATAAAATTAAAGAAAATCTAAGAAGAAAATAAAAGAAAGAAAGAAGAAGAGGAAGAATATTAATTATCCAACCTCTTGCTCTCTCTAAAGAAAAAGAAAACTAGAGAAAAGAAAGAAAACTAGAGAAAAGAAAGAAGAAGAAAACTTAGAGAATTTTATTAAAATGGCTAATATCCTACCTATGTACAATATGATCCCTTACAATCATCCAAGGCCCTCTATTTATACACATTTTGGAGGGCTAAATGACAAGAGACAAGCTTTACAAATTTCAAAGGTAGGTATAATAGGTGGGTGCATTTTTCTAACAATTTTCGTCATACATGACAATTTTGATCAGCCAACTTGATGGTCGATTTTGTCAATTTTGGAGGCCTTATCTGATCACATGGTCTTCTAGAAAAATGTTACCCTATCAGTTACGGATCCATAGCCGTTGGAATCAGCTCATTTGCTGATGTGGATAAGTAGATATGGGCAAAATACGAAAACAGGTCAGCACAGACGTCATTGCATATCAGCCAACTTGATGGTCGATTTCGCTAGAGAAAACGACTCCGTTTCAAGAAGTGTAAAACATGAAAAAGATAGATATGCCTCTTAGCTTTGCACGGCTACAAATTTCAGCCTTATTGCTTCAGTGAAACTCGAGATATAGCTGATATGGCAAAAGGTGTCGGAACTGGAACTGAACTGGATTTGCCCTTAATTCTAATAATCTGAAATCACTCAAAGAAACTTGTGAAAAACACCAAAATACATAAAAATATAAAAGATCATAAACACAATTAGACTAAACAATAATAACTCGTATTTGACACAAAACAATAATAAAACATAACTAAAAACTATATAATTATACGAGTTATCACACCTCCACACTTAGATTGTTGCTAGTCCCTAGCAACGACTCAATAAAAATAAAATAAGAAAATCTAATCTAATCCATTTTCGTAGGAAATCACGGTGGCACTTAGCATGTGACACAAGCCTTTAAACCCCTAGGTGTCCCTAGTGGACGAGTTTAGTCTCGTGAGGGTTTACTAGAACGATACCCACAAACATTGAAAAACTAAAATATAAATAAACTACATATACTAAAAATATTTACTCCTAATCCTTTCAATACAAATTAGAGACAATCTTTGAACAAGTTTTATAAACTAATCAATAGCTTAAAAAATTTCACAAAAAATCATGCTTGAATGTAAATTGTTTGAGTTGAGCCAATATTAACATAACATATCTCAATCAAAATAGTGCATGTTCAAATTTAATCTCAACTTCTCACATGGGATACCCTCATGATTTTCACTCTTTAAAGTAGTGGTGAAGTGTTTACACTCAATCAATCTCATGAAAACAGTTCTACCATATTCTTGCTTGTCCACCTATTCTCCACTATTTAGATCATACAACTTCATGAATCAAGAGGTCTTTAATCAAGGTTGTAATGGGGCCAAGGGGTTTGTAATGTGGTTGAAGAACAAAAGGATAAAGATATCACAAAGGTTCCAAAGAGTTCATAAAGTTTAGAGACATAAAAAGATCATACAAAGAAATTTCTCAAAACTCTTTACAAGTACATAGTCACCTAGGCCGGATATTCATGTTGGGCCTTTTCTTCATTCTAAACAACTTTGTAACATCTTTTTCTTTTTCCACAAATTCAAGAGATGATTCATATATATATATATATTTTTTTTACATAGGAATGTATTTGCCCGTATTCCATTTCTTTTTCTCTTGACTTTTCTTTTCTTTTCCGCCCACACTTATTTCTTGTTTCTAACCCAAATTTTCAATAGATCTTCCTTGTCTTTGCAACTTGTCTCAAAACATGCTAATTCATCTTTGGAACAAAGGTAAAGATATAAGTATATTTAGGTTAGGGACAAGTTATGGTTACCAAAGAGATAGCTTATTCAATGTAGGCTCAAATTGGTTCACTAAGGGTGTGTTCTCTTGGAACATCAATAAGGGATGGCTGTTTGGCCCTGGCTAAAAATCCTAATGCCTCTATCATATTCATGTTGTCACATGTATCAATATAGTCTCAAACGGTTTAAAGCAAGTTCTAGAGAATCATGTAATCATAAGAGCACTCAAGAAAGAAATTAGATTGATATGTATAATGCATCAATCATATAGGCTCAAAAACTTACAAGGATGATTATACAAGTCAATATCAAGTCTAAACATGCTTCTTTCTCAATCAACATATCATATTAACATTGGCTCATAAAAAAAATGATATCAAGCTCAATTCTCATGAAAATCTTCTCACTAATAAATCTGTTTTAGACTTATGCAATTCATATCTCATCATTATATTAAAAAGAAACTAAAACACACTAAAATAATAATAATAATAATAAAGACTCATAAAAAAAAAATAGTAGACAAAAATAAAAGAAATCCTAAATCATTCCCCCCCACACTTAATTCTTACATTGTCCTCAATGTAAGTCTATTAACCCAAATGAAAGAATCATGTGTAAGAGAAAAGAACTAATAACATAAGAATAGGAACAACTAAGACTCAAAACAAAACAAAACCATGCAACCTAAATAATCCTAAAATACTAAACAAAAATTAACAAGTAAACATAAAAAGATTAAAATCAAACTGACAAGGTATGTCTCAAGTCTCCCTTACTCAGACCTTGTTCAGAATGAATACTTCTAAATTGCTTAAAACATAACATTTTTTTTTTTTTTTTGAAAAGAAGAAATCAAACTGACAAGGTATGTCTCAAGTCTCCCTTACTCAGACCTTGTTCAGAATGAATACTTCTAAATGGTTTAAAACACAAAATTTTTTTTTTTTTTTTTTTTAATTAGCAAAATATGTCCTTTACCCCCTACTAAAATATGACATTGTCTCCAATGTCAAATTTTAAAGGTAGAATTTAGGAGATATTACCTGCAGAGGTTGCTAACCACTTATTATAACTGAGACACAACAAGCAAAATGTTAGATAATGTCACAAAGACAAAGTGCAATCCACTCCTTGCTCATCCATATCTCTTTTTCTTTTTCCGAGCGTTTGCGAAACAACCGTAGCAGATAAACACTCATAAGCTTGGAGCTTTTTGAGTAAATCTTCAATGGTTGTAGCAGAAATTATGGTTCTCCTTGCCTCTGAAAACATGAATCCATTATCCACAGCATTATCTAAATATGAAAGCAAATTACTAAAATAACCATTAATATTAAGCAAACCAATGGGTTTCTTATTTGTGACCAAAGATGACCAAGAAGCCACGCAAGCTATTTCTTCCAATGTACCCAGACCTCCTGGTAAAGCAATGAATGCATCGGCAGAATGGTACATGATTGTCATCCGTTCAGGGATACTCCAGACTTGTATTTCCTTACCCAC
Source organism: Fremontodendron californicum (assembly GCA_030761205.1). Taxonomy (NCBI): domain Eukaryota; kingdom Viridiplantae; phylum Streptophyta; class Magnoliopsida; order Malvales; family Malvaceae; genus Fremontodendron; species Fremontodendron californicum. The sequence goes on along the minus strand of JAULJL010000032.1, from coordinate 2,549,597 downwards.
GGTAGGTCCACAAAAACTTGTGAATAGTTTTGGCACGATTCCTAGAACTGGACTTCCTCCGGCGTGTGCTGCTGTAGCGACTGCTCCCATTAAACCCGTACTACCGCCTCCATAAATCAAGTGGATCTTTTGTTGGGCAAGTATTACTCCAACTCTTATGGCTTCATCAGCGAATATGTTATTTTTCCCGGGATAAGCACCTCCAAAGACACAAATTTTTTTAATGCGCTGGGACGAAGTACTTTCCATTTTTTTTTTCGAGTGCCTGAAAGAGAATGAGTACATGGTGTAATATATAGAGGACTGAGTAGTGAATCAGACAAGAGTAATAATGTCGCCGAAAGTGTATCTGACCTGTCAGAAGAAAATGTTAACCTAACAAAAGATTTTTGCGTGATTTCAGGAAGAAAATCAAAAAAAGAAGAAAAATCAACCGTAAAAGACAAATAAAAAAAATTGAGAATAATTACACAAATCGAACAACACGTAAATTAAACCGAAATGAAGTTATTGCAAATCAAACCAAAAGCTGAGAAGTTATTTATTGTAGTTGTGATTGTGGCTCACATCTTCCTCTGGTTTTACGTCCAGAAACGGCTTAAACGCCTTCTATGAGTCGAGGATATGCTTCCCATCCAGTTTTCTTACAAGCTGGCAAACAGGGTCTTTTAACATCAGATTCCCAAGATGTTGCCATTCCCTTTGGAATTGCGGCCATAAATCAAGAATTTCTCTTTGTACGTCTCCACTAGGATGCGTCTCAAGAGAAAGTTGGATATTACCCAAATTCTCCTTACTCAGTCCATCCTTAATGAATTCAATTTTATCATCTCGATTAGAGGACGGAATCCCAATAGAACGACATTTACCATTATACGTCCATCGTGCACATTTGTGGCAATTTGAACTCATGCGCTTTGCTCGTCGCTTCTTTGCAAAAGTGCTTCTACCTGTACCTGGTAAATGCAAAACAGGAAGATATTCATCTTCACGTACCTTGGCTTCAATTATCCAACGTATGTCTCCAGGAATCCCTTTGTGCATAAGCATTCTTAATCTTTCAAATCGAACTTGGTAAAGCTTCAGTAAAATATTTCGAGGAAAAGGAGGAAATCGTTTCTGCAATCGTGTGAGAATATCATCCATCCTGAAAAAAAAATGAAAGAGAAATTGAAAGAGAAATTTATATACAATATCAGTTTTGTGGGTAGCTGATGGAACCGACTTAAATAATCACGGAGTACCGTTATCCGCCATTTAACCGGGGTTAAAAAAATTATATTTACATCTAGTTATTTTCAAAACAAGGATCAGAAAGAAAAACAACATAAAAAGACTCAAAAACAAAACACTCTAAATAAAATTCTAAATTCTTCCCCCCACACATAATTCTTACATTGTCATTAATGTAATGCTATTAATCTCAAATGAAAGAATCATGTGTAAGTGAAAAGAACTAATAAACAAAATAAACTTATGCAGCCTAAATGAACTTAGAAACATTAAACACAATTAGCAAAGAAACATAAGAAAAAGATAAAGAAAAAGAGAGCAAATCTGAGGATGGCAGTTTGACAATGCTTTCACTAATTAGGCTGCCTCCCCCAATTAGCACTTGATTTAGTGTTTTGAACCTAACCAACACCCCTTCTTGGCATTTTAGGCTTGTCATGCTCATACATGAAATTTCCCAAATTTATGCGTTTGAGAGGAAGCTTTCTTTGCACAACAGTGGATGCATTCTCCATTACAAGTATTATTCCATCATCCTTTGTGGTGCATATGTCATCGAGGAATGGAGCATATTTTGATACTTGTTGAATGACCTCCACAAACAAGTTGTTTAAGGTTTCCGGCATGTGTTGTTCATGTTCTTCCTCCTTGAACTTAGCAAATCTACTAGGAAAAGGTGGAGAAGAAACATTAGTAAAAAGTGAAACCTTAAACGTTACCTCAGGTGCCGAAATACTCTTATTTGGATCTTTGGCTTCATTATCCTCAAGAATAGAATCCATCTCTAATTTTGTTTCATCCTCATCTTGTTCCTCATTCTTCAAGGTCACAATAGTAGCATTCTCCTTTGGGTTAACCATTGTTTGGGCTGGGAGTTCTTCAGATCTTTGTGCTACCCATCCCACCATACTACTAGCCAATTGGCTCATTTGCTTTTCCAAACTCTGGATGCTTGCCCTTGTTTCCTGTTGAAATTGCAAAGAATCAGTAACAAGAGAATAGACAAGATCTTCTAAAGAAGTACCTGAGTTTTGAGTCATATGTGGTGGTTGAAAAAGATCTGGTTCTTGAGACCATGATTGATTGAAGCTAGATGGATGAGTGTAATTGGCATAAAGATCTACTTCTTGGTAATTTTTCGAGTAGCCATAATTAGTATGATCCCACCATCCCTCATGGTAAGTGTTTGAGTAATGATCATACTGTTGGTCTTGGAACACTTGATGGCCTTGACATCCTCCCATGGCCAATTGTTGAACTGGGGAGGTGAGATTGGCTTGTTGATTCTCCATGTTCATGTATGCCACCAACTCTTCAAGTGTTAGATTGCTCAATTCCATTGTTTTTTTTTTTTTTTTTTAAAAATTTGAAAAGAAAAACTTGTATGTACAAGAAAATAAAACTAATTAGAACTGAAAATAAGAATAAACCAAGTAACAAATAAACTAAAGAAAGCAATCCCCGGCAACGGCGCCAAAAATTTGATGCACCCAAAAGAGTGTATCTTATTTAACCTTGCACTAAAAAGATAAATTGTAAGTATAGTAGTTAGCAAGGGTCGAGTCCTCAGGGATTGGGTTTTAGTTTATAAGTTAATAGTTTAAAACTTAAATTCAAGAACAATAAAAGAAAAGGGGTTTTTGAAGCCAGATTTAAACTAAAGTAAATAATAAGAAGAAGATGCAAGGCGGTATAACCAGCCAATAAAAATATATATACTAAATTAGGCGGTATAACCAGCCAATAAAAATATATATACTAAATTAGGCGGTATAACCAGCCAATAAAAGTAAAACAAAGTTAATATACAAATTAGGCGGTATAACCAGCCAATAAAAATAAATATACTTTTAAAAATAAGCAAACTAGAAAAGTAAGAAAACAAGTAAGTAAGAAGAATCAAATATGAAAAATATGGTTAAGGTTTCATTCTCCACCACTAGACATCATTAAGAATCAATTTCAGATCTATCAATATCAACCAACTATCAAAGTTAACAACCGTAGATAACAACAAGCTCTGTTATCCCAATCTTTCCTTAGTTTGTCGTTAAATAGAACAAGCTCTCTATTTAATCTCTAACCATTAAACAACCTAGAATAAGCTCTCTAAATTCAATTTAATGGCAGCTTTATGATGAGAAAGATAGGTTGATCTAAGCAACAAACACATAAGCTCGGATTGTTCAACTTAGGTTATGTTCCACTTTGCAATTATTGAAAACTTGACCATAATCATTAATCACAAATTGCCACTTATGAATAGGAAATCAAGACAATTACACGGATCAAGACTCCTAAACTAGCAATAGATAATTATCAAGATCTATCTAGTTGTACACCTAAACAAATCAAGACAACATCATGAACAATTCTTGTAGAAGAACATAAGCAACTTTGATAGAAAATTAATGATAGATAGAATCTGAAAATCAATCATAAAACATGTCTAGGGCTTTGAAATCACCCTTAACCAAATAGAAGTTTAGCCTAGCATAGGCATTATAAACATAAACATAAAATTAAAGAAAATCTAAGAAGAAAATAAAAGAAAGAAAGAAGAAGAGGAAGAATATTAATTATCCAACCTCTTGCTCTCTCTAAAGAAAAAGAAAACTAGAGAAAAGAAAGAAAACTAGAGAAAAGAAAGAAGAAGAAAACTTAGAGAATTTTATTAAAATGGCTAATATCCTACCTATGTACAATATGATCTCTTACAATCATCCAAGGCCCTCTATTTTTCTAACAATTTGTACTCTATTTCTACTTAATCTTTGAGTTTTAAAAAAATGTAAAATTTTTAATCTAAGCATCATATTGAGATCCTCTATGATCACAGAGTCTATTGGTACCATACTCGAACCAAAAATAAATTTTTGGGTAAAATGACCAAAATACCCCTGGTTCATATTTTAGCGGTTTTGTGCCGATTAGATTTTCCAATAATCCTGATCAATAATATATCACATTTTAACACTATGTGAAGTTAAAATACCAAATTTTACGGGCTTTACGTTGTACCAGTTGCGATTCCCGACTCGTGATCACTTTAGGGCTAAATCTCTCAAATAGCCGATTAAACCCCTTACTCTAAAAATTATTAATATAAAGACCAGATGATAGTGTGATTTGTCTACAAGCATACATAAACTTGATCCACCATCTATGAATCATGTAAAGAGACCCGAGTCGATCTCTGTATTATGAGGGTCTTACAATTCTCCCCCTTAAGAAAATTTATCCTCGAATTTTCCTAATTGTGAACTTATTGAATAATTCATTTAAAGAATTACGTACCTACTCTCGAAATAACTAGAGGTACTGTATTCTCATGTCTCTTTCAAGTTCCCAAGTAGCTTCCTCCTCCCCATGATGATTCCATACAACCTTCACCAAAGGAATCTCCTTCGATCGGAGCTTCCGTACCTGCCGTTCTACTATGGCTATGGGTTCCTCTACATATGTCATGCGTGGATCTACCTCTACCGCTTGCGGTTGCAACACATGGGACTCATCGGGAAGGTATTTCTGAAACATCGACACATGAAATATCGGGTGTACAGCGGCTAACTCAGGAGGAAGGGCCAACTCATATGCTATTGCCCCATGTCGTTAAAGTATCTCAAACGGTCCAATGTATCTTGGACTCAGCTTTCCTCTCTTGCCGAATCTCATGACACCCTTAAACGGAGACACTTTCATGAACACATGATCCCCCACATTAAACTCTAGTTCCCGACGTCTATTATCGGCATAAGACTTTTGTCGACTCTGTGCCGCTTGTATTTTGTCACGGATCAACTCCATACTTCTCAATGCTTCCCGAACCATATCTGGACCTAATAATGGATGATCACCCATCTCGAACCAACCCACTAGAGATCTACATATCCGGCCATACAATGCTTCATATGGTGCCATCTGTATGGTACTCTAATAACTGTTATTATATGCAAACTCAATCAAAGACAAGTGCTGATCCCAGCTACCCTCAAAATCTAAAACACATGCCCGTAGCATATCCTCTAAAGTCTAGATGGTCCTCTCAGACTGACCATCGGTTTGGGGATGGAACGCGATACTGAATCTCAACTGAGTACCCAGTGCCCTTTGTAATGATTCCGAAAACTTCAATGTGAACTGTATGCCTCTATCTGACACAATAGAAATAGGCACTCCATGCAAAGGCACTATCCGATCCAAATATAGTCTAGCATACTGGGTTGCCGTATATGTAGTGCGCACTGGCAAGAAACATTCGAACTTGGTCAATCTATCGAGAATCACCCACACAAAGTTGGCTACATCCTTCTTCATGCCTTCCCACCAATAATGTGCTTGTAGATCATGATACATCTTAGTGGAACCAGGGTGCATAGTATAGGATAAGCTATGAGCTGCCTCGAGGAGTCTATGCCTTATATCTCCTGCCAACGGTATGACGAGGTAATCATGTAAGCATAAAGTTCCATCATCATCTATACGAAACTCCTCGCATAATCATTGTCCAACTTGGGCTTTATTTCCTATGCAAAAATCATCATCATGTTGCAACCATTTTACCTCTTCCACTAATGATGACCGTACTAACACATGGGCTAACATCTCCCCCGTGTCGGTAACACTAAGTACCACACAATCATTGAGGCAATTCCTCACTTCCCGGACCATATGTCTCCTCTGTACTGCTATATGGGCTATGCTACCCATGGACTTCCTACTCAAGGCATCCGCAACAACATTGGCCTTGCCGGGATGATAAAAGATGGTACAATCATAATCCTTGAGTAACTCCAACCACCTCATCTGTCTCAAATTCAGCTCTCGCTGATCAAATATATACTTGAGACTCTTATGGTCTGTATAAATCTCGCATGATCGACCATACAAATAGTGTCGCCATATCTTTAATGCGAAAATAATGGCTGCCAGTTCCAAGTCATGCGTGGGTAATTCTGCTCATGCCTTTTCAACTCTCTCGATGCATAGGCAATAACCCTGTTCTTCTGTATCAATACGTAGCCCAAACCTATGCGAGAAGCATCACAATACACCACAAAGCCATCTATCTCATTTGGCAATGCTAACACTAGTGCTGAAGTCAAGAGCTCCTTAAGTTCATTGAAGCTCTTTTCGCACTCATCTGACCAAACAAACTTAACATTCTTCTGTGTTAACCTGGTTAGTGGTGTGGCTATCATCGAGAAATTCTCCATGAACCTCTTATAATATCCAGCTACCCTTAAGAAACTCCTGATCTCTGTTACTGTAGTCGATCTCTCCCAGTCTCGTACTACCTTAATCTTCCTAGGATCCACAGAAATACCTTCCCTTGAAATTATATGGCCAAGAAAACTCACACTCGATAGCCAAAACTCACACTTGGAGAATTTGGCAAACAGTTTGTATGCTCGAAAAGTCTCGAAGACTATGCGGAGATGTTACCTATGTTCCTCCCCGCTTCGTGAATACACCAAGATATCATCGATGAATACAATCACAAACTGGTCAAGGAAAGGTTTGAACACTCTATTCATCAAATCCATGAACGCTGCCGGTGCATTCGTCAGTCCAAACGACATGACAAAAACTCATAGTGTCCATATTGAGTGCGAAAGGCTGTTTTGATGCGAAGCTGGTACCCCGATCTAAGATCTATCTTAGAAAAGCACTGAGCTCCCTGCAGCTGATCGAATAAATCATCGATCCTAGGCAATGAGTACTTATTCTTTGTCGTCACCTTATTCAGCTGCTTGTAATGAATACACAATAGTAACGATCCATCCTTCTTAACAAATAAAATTGGTGCAGCCCAAGATGAAGTACTCGGGCGTATAAAGCCCTTATCAAGAAGATCCTGTAACTGAACCTTTAGTTCTCTTAGCTCCAACGAAGCCATAGGGTAAGGAGGAATGGATATCGACTGTGTTCCCGGGGGTACATTTTTGCAAAACTCAATCTCCTTCCTCTACCATGGGAATCCCTCTCAAATCCTGAGACTTCATCTCAACATCATATACATACGCCAAAAATCCTTGGCAACCCTTCGCTAACAGTTTCCCGACACTAATTATCGAGATCAAGTGAGGCGAAATCTTTTTACGATCTCCTTGATACCTCAACACATGTTTACCCGGTATTTTCAACACTACCACCTTCTCGTGGTATTCCAATACCGCATGGTGGGCAAACAACCAGTCCATGCCCAAAATCACATCAAACTCAAGTATATCTAGCTCAATTAGATCTACCAAAAACATCTCACCCTCAATCCGTATTTCACATCCTTTCAATATTCTGTTCACAGGGTAAACCCACCCTATCGGAGTAAGCACCATCAACGGATTATTTAACATATCATAACTCATTTTCACGCACGAAGAGCCTGCTTGGAACAAATATCTAACGTACCTGTCACGACTGCATTTGACGCCTACGCGTCCTGAGGATTCAGCATAAATGCCTTGGGCTGTCCTCGACCCCCTGGAGTCCCATAGTCTGTCCCCTATCTCCAGACTGTGTACATCTGCTGCCTGCTGTGGCTCTGCCCACTGACTGGGCCACTAATCCAGTAGTAACAGCTGTCATAACAACTGGGGGCGGTGCAACTGTAGTACACGTGGGTCGAGAAAATTTTAGTGAACAGTCTTTCTTCATATGCCCCGACTGATAGCATCTGAAATAAGTACCAGGCCTTTCGCATCGTCCAAAATACGGATAACCACAACTCAGACAATGGAGAGCTCCTGCTCTCCCAGTGTTACCTGATGACTGGGTAACCAATCTAATTTGACTGCTCTGTACTCGGACCACTGTACCAGCACTACTAGGTGCTCCTGATTCGTCTATACCAGACTGTCTAAAACCCTGTCTCCCAGTCTTGGCCTTCTTCCAAGGCTCACGGTCAACCTGTATCTTTTTGGCCCGTGGCTCAAATCGTAAGGTTGCATCAAGAATATCGGAGTACGTAGAGGTCCTTGTCAATGGTACCGCCCTAAATAAGTACTCCCTAAGGCCATTAGCAAACCGCTTGGCCTTCATAGTATCAGTTATCACCATATGTGGCGCATACTTCGCTAAATGGTTAAACTTAGTATCATAATCCAACACTGACATGCCCTCAGCCTGTTTCAGTAACTCAAACTCTCGAGCCTTAGCATCTCGTAGACTCTCAGGCATAAATCGCTCAATAAAAGCATTATAAAACTCAAACCATTCTAATGGAGGGCTACCCATTGGTCGACTCCTCAATAAGTTTATATACCATTCATAGGCTACCACCTTCAACTGATAACTAGTCAACTTTGCGATCATAACTGGTGAGCATCCGAGAGCCACACATAACCGATCACATACATCCACAAAGTCCTGTGGATCTAAATCAAGCTGAATCCTAAAAAATACATATGGCTTATTCCGTCAAAACTCATATAATGTCATTAGGAGATACTGCCCCTATTGGGCAGGCTTATTCCGTCAAAACACATGTCATTTTCTTATTAAACAATGAGATTTTTCTAGATACTCTTAAGTCTAAATTAGGGATAATATCTTTTGTATTCTGTCCAAAGCTTGTTTTGTTAATTAAGTTTAGTTAAGTTTGGCTAAAAAGTTATGAAACCTCTTATTTCAAGGAGATAAGCCTTCAGAGGATTCTTTTGTAAGGAGAAAAAGCGTTGCAAACAAGTGAAATAAAGTGTGTCGGGAGATGACGGAGAGGAATACTAGAGTAGACATTGAAATATTGAGCGCAATAGCAGATGGTGGTATACAAGGTGTAGGGACTAAAAAGATGGCAGAGCAAGACTGAATAGGATGGAAGACAAGGTTGTGAAAGGAATTAGCAAAGAGAGAATTGCAGAGAGAGTTTGAGAGTGAGAGTTTTGCCAAATGCCAAAAGTCTCCAAATGAGTAGTGAGAACTTCTATTTATAAATTAAAGAATATGAGTTATACAGAGCATGTGTATTTAATAGGCATAATGGGGAAATTTGTTAATTTCTAAAGTATTAATGTTTTGTTTGATGAGAGTTTAAATTATTGGTAATACTGAATAGTGAACAAGAGTCCATTATTTATTCTGAAAGGAAGGAAGAAACACTCATACTTCAGGAAAAGGCTAAGAAGAGACCTCTTAACTATCTCCATATCTGATCTATCAAGCCAAGCTCTCCATAACACCCCAATAGTGACATTAACCCAAAAACACTGGCCATATTCCGAGGTTATTTTCACTTCTTTTGCTTCGTTGATGCACCCAAAAGACTGTATCTTATTTAACCTTGCACTTAAAAAAAAATGAATTGTAGAGTACTCTTTTAGAAAGAAATGAAATTATGTTCAAGTAAACAAATATGTCATGGTTGCAGAAGTTTATACATCGCATATAGGCTTAGGCCTTAAGTTAAGGGCATCGTGGTATAACCGTCGTGGCAGGACCTAAGAGATCGAATGGAAGGGTACATAGACAAGTAAATCCCTTATGACACTCCTTTAATTTAAGAGGATTCATCATCCGAGGGGAGGTAGACTACTATAAAAAAATACAATGAAAAAAAAGAATTAAGTCAATTTTTTTTTATTAATTATTATTATTAATATTTTATATTTGTATATGTTATTTTATATGTTATTATCTTATTTTATGTTATTTTTTTAAAATGCAATTACTTCATTTATTCAATTGATCTTTTTTCTCTCTATATTTTATATCAATAAAATTAGCTCAATAAAATCTGGTTTTGTTGTTATAGAACACGGTATTCTATAGTAGCAATATTCTATAGTAGCAAAGCATGATTAGCAAGGGTCGAGTCCTCAGGGATTGGGTTTTAGTTTATAAGTTAATAGTTTATCACTTAAAAACAAGTAAACAAAAGTAAAGGGGATTTTGATATCAGATTTAAGTTAAAGTTAACAATAAGAATGAGAAAACAAGTAATTAAGAAGAATCAAATATGAAAAATATGGTTAAGGTTTCATTTTCACCACTAGACATCATTAAGAATCAATTTCATATCTATCAACATTAATTAGCTATCAAAGTTAACAACCGTAGATAACAATAAGCTCTGTTACCCTAATCTTTCCTTAGTTTGTCGTTAAATAGAACAAGCTCACTATTTAACCTCTAACTATCAAACAACCTAGAATAAGCTCTCTAAGTTCAATTTAATAGTAGCTTTATGATGAGAAAGATAGGTTGGTCTAAGCAACAAACACATAAGCTCGGATTGTTCAACTGAGGTTATGTTCCACTTTGCAATTATTGAAAACTTGACCATAATCATTAATCACAAATTGCCACTTATGAATAAGAAATCAAGACAATTACGGATCAAGACTCCTAAACTAGCATTAGACAATTATCAAGATTTATCTAGTTGGCCACCTAAACAAATCAAAACATCATCATGAACAATTACAATGGAAGAACATAAGCAACTTTGATAGAAAGCAATGATAGATAGATTCTGAAAATTAATTACATAACATGTCTAGGGCTTTGAAATCACCCTTAACCAAATAAAAGTTTAGCCTAACATAGGCATAGATAATATATACATAAAACTAAAAAGAAAATAAAAGAATGGAGAAGAAGAAGAATAATGATGATCCTTGAGTCTCCTCAAAAGATGTGTAGTTTGTGGCTCAAAAGATGGTATTTATAGAACTTTAAAACCCTGAGAATAAGTCATTGCCGCACAAGTAAGTCTGGAGGTGCAAAAATCACGTTTTTGCCTTTTTTTCAGATTTGTGATTAGGGCTTTTCTGGCCTTAGGGTTCTTTAGAGAGAGATCTTCTAGTGCCATTTTGAATGCCCATTTCTTATCCGATTTGGGTCCATTATATATCGTTGGAAAGATAATCAAGTCAAATTCAAAAGTAAATAAGGAAGTTTCTTCAAATAAAGAATATAACATTATGTTTTCCTTACAACAAGCTCCGGAGGTCAAATCTGCCTGATTGCTTTTCAACTAGAATTTGATATTTTTGACTCCCAAGTCTTCTTCCATATTGTGATTATGATTTTGTAAGCTCTTTACCATCATTATTGACATCTTTTGACTTCATTCTCCTTATTGTACCTAAAATTCAAAAACATATTATAAGTAAACAAGATAAAGATCGAAAACATAACAAAAACTAAAGGTAGAAAGGCATAAAATGTATATTTTATAAGCTTATCAAATACCCCCACTTAGCTTTTTGCTAGTGCTCCAACAAAACAAAATAAATAAAAAAATCTAATCTAATCCACTTTCATAGGAAATCACGGTGGCACTTAGCATGTGACGCAAGCCTTTAAACCCCTACGTGTCCCTAGTGGACGAGTTTAGTCTCGTGAAGGTTTACTAGGACGATACCCACAAACATTGAAGACATAAGAAAACTAAAAAAAATAAAATAATAATAATAATAATTACAACTAATCCTTCCAATATAAATTAGAGATAATCACTGGACAAGTCTTATAAACTAATCAATAGCTTAAAGAAATTCACAAAAAATCTTGCTTGAATGTAAATAGTTTGAGTTAAGCCAATATTAACATAACATATTTCAATCAAAATAGTGCATATTCAAACTTAATCTCAACTTATCACTAGGATACTCTCATGATTTTCACTCTTTAAAGTAGTGGTAAAGTGTTTACACTCAATCAATCTCATGAAAACAGTTATACCATATGCTTGCTTGTCCACCTATTCTCCACTATTTAGATCATGCAACTTCATAAATCAAGAGGTCTTTAATCAAGGTTGTAATGGGGCCAAGGGGTTGTAATGTGGTTAAAGAATAAAAGATAAAAGATATTACAAAGGTTCCAAAGACTTCATAAAATTTAGAGACAAAATAAGATTTTGTAAATAAAACTTCTCAAAACTCTTATAAAGCACATAATAATATAAGCTAAATATTCATGTTGAGCCTTTGCTTCATTCTAACCAACTTTGTAACAACTTTTTCTTTACTTTAACTAGAAGTTCAAGAGATGATTTTTTTTTTTCAATATGGGAATGTATTTGACAATGATCCCTTTCTTTTTCTCTTGACTTTTTTTTTTCTTTTCTTCCCCCACACTTATCTTTTGTTTCCAACCCAAATTTTTAACTAAGAATATCCCTTGTTTTTTGCAATATGCCTCAAAATATGTAATCCATCTTTAGAACAAGGGTAAGGATATAAGTATATTTAGGCTAGGTGTAAGTTGTGGTTACCAATAAAATAGCATATTTAATGTAGGCTCAAATTGGCTCACTAGTGGGGATGTTCTTTTGGAACATTAGTAATGGATGGCTGTTTGGCCCTGGTTATAATCCTAATGCCTCTATCATATTCATGTTATCACATGCATCAATATAGTCTCAAACGGTTTAAAGCAAGTTCTGGAGAATCATGTAATCATAAGAGCACTCAAGAAAGAAATTAGATTGATATGTATAATGCATCAATCATATAGGCTCAAAAACTCAAAAGGATGATTATACAAGTCAATATCAAGTCTAAACATGCTTTTTTCTCAATCAACATATCATATCAACATTGGCTCATAAAAATTAGTATCAAGCTTAATTCTCATGAAAATCTTCTCACTAATAACCAATTTAGACCTATGCAATTCATATCTCATCATTGTATTAAAAAAGAACTAAAACACACTAAAAATAATAATAATAATAATAATAATAATAATAATATTAAAAACTCATAAAAAAATAATAGCCAAAAATAAAAGAAATCCTAAATCCTTCCCCCCACACTTAATTCTTACATTGTCCTCAATGTAATGCTATTAACCCAAATGAAAGAATCATGTGTAAGAGAAAAGAACTAATAACATAAGAATAGGAATAACTAAGACTTAAAACAAAACAAACTCATGCAACCTAAATAATCCTAAAATACTAAACAAAAAATTAACAAATAAACATAAAAAATAAAAACAATAAAAATAATAAAAGGAAAAGGAAAAGAAAGAGAAAGAGAAATCAAATCTGAATATGGCAGGTTGGCAATTTCTTCTTTAATTGGGCTGCCTTCCCAATTAACACTTGAGTTAGTGTTTTGAACCTAACCAACACCTCTTCTTGGCTGTTTAGGATTTGCAAGATCATACAAGAAACTTTCCGAGTTTGTGCGTTTTGTAGGGCGGTTTCTTTGCACAATAGTGGATGCATTCTTTATTACAAGTATTATTCCATCATCCTTTGTGGTGCCATAGCTTGTCAAGGAATGGTGCATATTTTGGTATTTGTTGAATGGCATCCACAAACAAGCTGTTTAAGGTTTTCGGCATGTGTTGTTCATGTTCTTCCTTCTTGAACTTTGCAAATCTACTAGGAAAAGGTGGAGAAGAAACATTAGTAAAAAGTGGAACCTTAAACATTACCGCAGGTGCCGAAGTACTATCTTTCGGAATTGAAGCTTCATTATCTTCAATAGTTGAATCCATCTTTAGTTCTTTCTCGTCTTCAGATTCCCTTGGATTTTCTGATTGATCCTCAAGTTGTGTGGCACTAACACTCTCCTTTGGATCAATCATCGATTGGGAAGGGAGTGCTTGAGATCTTTGTGCTACTAATTCCACCATACTACTAGCTAATAGGCTCATTTGCGTTTCCAAACTCTGGATACTTGCCTTTGTTTCCCTTGTTTCCTGTTGAAGTTGCAGAGTATTAATAACAAGAGAATTGACAAGTTCTTCTAAAGAATTACCTGAGTTTTGAGGTGGTGGCTCAAAAAGATCTTGTTGTTGATCCCATGGTTGATTGAAGACAAATTGATTAGTGTAATTAGCATAAGGATCTACTTCTTGATAATCTCCCGAGTAGCCATAATGAGTATGATTCCACCATCCCTCATTGTAAGTGTTTGGGAAAGCATCATACTGTTGTCCTTGGAACCCTTGATGGCTTTGGTATTCTCCCACATCATAGGCGGGTTCAAAATTATCTTTTTGGTAGTATGGGCACCAATTGGTTGGATGATCCATCATGAAGCACACTCCACACTGCCTTGATTGTTGAATCTTACTCATGGCCACTTGTTGAACTATGGAGATGAGAATATCTAGTTGGTTCTGAAGGTTCTGAAGTTTTGATGTAGCACCTGCCATCTCTTCTTGCTTGAAATTTGAAAACAAAAACCTGTATGTACAAGAAATATAAAATTAATTACAACTGAAAAATAAGAATAAACCAATAAAGTAATAAACTAAATAAAGCAATCCCCGACAACGGCGCCAAAAACTTGATGCACCCAAAAGAGTGTATCTTATTTAACCTTGAACTTAAAAAAAAAAAAAAATCAATTGTAGAGTATAGTGATTAGCAAGGGTCGAGTCCTTAGGGATTGGGTTTTAGTTTATAAGTTAATAGTTTATCACTTAAAAACAAGTAAACAAAAGTAAAGGGGATTTTGAAATCAGATTTAAATTAAAGTTAACAATAAGAATGAGAAAACAAGTAATTAAGAAGAATCAAATATGAAAAATATGGTTAAGGTTTCATTCTCCACCACTAGACATCATTAAGAATCAATTTCATATCTATCAACATTAATTAGCTATCAAAGTTAACATCCGTAGATAACAACAAGCTCTGTTACCCCAATCTATCCTTAGTTTGTCTTTAAATAGAACAAGCTCTCTATTTAACCTCTAACTATCAAACAACCTAGAATAAGCTCTCTAAGTTCAATTTAATAGCAGCTTTATGATGAGAAAGATAGGTTGGTCTAAGCAACAAATACATAAGCTCGGATTGTTCAACTTAGGTTATGTTCCACTTTGCAATTATTGAAAACTTGACCATAATCATTAATCACAAATTGCAACTTATGAATAGGAAATCAAGACAATTACAGATCAATACTCCTAAACTAGCATTAGACAATTATCAAGATTTATCTAGTTGGCCACCTAAACAAATCAAAACATCATCATGAACAATTTTAATGGAAGAACATAAGCAACTTTGATAGAAAAAATGACAGATAGATTCTGAAAATTAATTACATAACATGTCTAGGGCTTTGAAATCACCCTTAACCAAATAAAAGTTTAGCCTAGCCTAGCATAGGCATAGGTAATATATACATAAAACTAAAAAGAAAATAAAAGAATGGAGAAGAAGAAGAATAATAATGATGATCCTTGAGTCTTTTCAAAAGATGTCTAGTTTGTGACTCAAAATATGGTATTTATAGAGCTTTAAAACCCTGAGAATAAGTCATTGCCGCACAAGTAAGCCTGGAGGTAAAAAAATCACGTTTTTGCCTTTTTTTCAGATTTGCGATTAGAGTTTTTCTGGCCGCAGGGTTCTTTAGGGAGATCTTCTAGCGCCATTTTGAATGCCCATTTCTTATCCGATTTGGGCTCATAATATATAGTTGGAAAGATAATCAAGTCAACTTAAAAAGTAAAGAAGGAAGTTTCTTCAAATAAATAATCTAACATCATGTTTTCCTTACAACAAGCTCCGAAGGTCAAATCTGCTTGATTACTTTTCAACCAGAAATTGATATTTTTTGACTCCCAAGTCTTCTTCCATCTTGTGATTATAATTTTGTAAGCTCTTTACCATCATTATTGACATCTTTTGAATTCATTCTCCTTATTGTACCTAAAATTCAAAAACATATTATGAGTAAACAAGATAAAGAATAAAAACATAACAAAAACTAAAGGTAGAAAGGCATAAAATGTATATTTTATGAGCTTATCATTCGTTGAAGTAGCATTAGGTGAAACGTCTTTTCTAAAATAATTCTCAGTGGAGGTGCTTTCCATGAAGGTGTTGTTACTTGAATGTGTTGTTCCATGAAGGTGTTGCTATGTAAAGGTGTTATTCTGAATAAGAACTATTCTGAACAAGAGTTGTTCTGAACAGGAGCTTTTTAGTGAAAGAACTTTCAATGAACCAAACTTCAGTTAAATGATCTTATTATTTGTTTTGGATTACTTTTGCTATTGTATACGAAAGTATAATTTCCTGTAAAACAATTTTATTGATAACTAAAAATAGATAATATATTAATAACCAAAAGCAAGCCAAAATTGCTCTGCACCAACTGCATTTTGTATATATGCAGCAGAAAATGAATGAAAGCCGTAATGTTTTCTGCTAAGTCTCTTTTGTTTTCTGTTTCTTCTCCACTTTCATATTCTGTTCTTGATATTACATCAGTTTCAATAGATTTTTCTTTTTTCCCTTTGTGAGACTAAGGTTGCCAAACTACAATTCTAAACTTTCTTTCTTTCTTTCTTTCTCTCTTTTTTTTTTTTTTTTTTTTTTTTTTTTCACAGAGAGATATGCTATCAACACTTTTCTAATATGTGCATATGGGAAACAAACATAATATCCTTTTCATTTGTATATACTAACATTAAGTGTTATGATTGAATTAAACCAACAGATGACTTATGTTATTCGGATTCGGGTGAGTGTCGAATATGGGTATGGGTCCGACACGGGTATATCCAATTTTTTATAAGTTTTTTTCATTTTTTTTAATTTAAAGAATCATACTCAATACTCATATCCGAATATGTGTAAAACCCATATACTTTTAAAAAAAATCCAAATAACATAACAGATGACAATACATTCTGAAAAATCATAGCTTCACAATCCTTCTTTCTAGTCTTGTGGGGGACTCTTTTATGTATAAAATAGAGGACATTGTAGTGATTTGATGGCGATGGTGGTTACAATCCTATTAGTGTTGAAGGAAGAGATGGCTAGTTGTAGTGGTGGGCTTGTCGGTGAGCACAACTATCTTGTGCAGAAATCTACTAGAAGCATTGACAATGGTATGGCCCAAATAATGTACTATTTCCTTTAAAATAAAGAAATAAAGACTTTTGAAGCTTCATCCAAATAATTCATATAGACACCTAATTTTGTTCGGACCACTAAAACAGGTATGTTTTCTACCTAAATTGATGTTTCAGAATGTAAAAAGATTTTTTCATCCTGTAGGTGGTAGTCTGAGACTTAGTCTAAGAAGGTGAGCATAAAAAGTCAAACTTGAAAAAGTCAACCTCAAAAAGTCAACTACTAAAAAAGTCAACCCACTTTCAAAATCAAGATTTGAAGTTTAATTGAAAAATGACGAAAGAATTTTGCTAATCCGACATCTACATCAAAAGATATGGAGTTCAGAAGTTGGGTTAGGAAGATTCAATAGAAAAGAAACTCTAGTTCGTGAAATTTGAGGAAAAGTGCTTAAACGATCAAATTGGTCGAAATTGAAGGTTCCAAATGAAATATAAGCACTGACTACGGGTGATGGAGAAGCTACTTGAAATAAAAACTGAAAGAAAAGTCAATTCGGAAGAAAATCGAGAATTAGGGTTTTTGGTGGATTTCGGTGAAATTTGAAAGAATTACAGAAATGGCCTGATTCCGTAAAACTAAAGCCCCTAATTGATGAGGAGTGATTAAACAAGGATAGCCCAAGGCTCAGTTTGAAGAAAATCTAAAAATCGGACTTGTTTTGAGCAAAACCGGGTTTCAGAGGCAAAAGGACAAAATTGGAAAATTTGAGAAAAATAGCAAATGACTCCAAAAATTCTGAAAATTTGCCGATCTCATTCTTAAATCATTTTGAAGATATTGACGAAAGTAAATCCGGATTCGGAGTTCGTTTGCAAAATGACCAAATTCCGGGTCCCCTATGTAGAAATTCAAGAAGATAAATTCCGAAAAAATAGCAAATGAACTCCAAAAATTCTAAAAATTTGTAGATCTCATTTTAAATTATTTGGAAGAGATTGGAGAAAGAAAATCTGGATTCGGAGTTTGTTTGCAAAATGGCCAAATCTCGAGCCCACTATGTAGTAATTCAAGCAGATAAATCCTGAAAAAATACCAAATGAGTTTCAAAAATTATGAAAACTTCCAGATCATACTTTTAAATTATTTGGAAGAGATTGGTGAGGAAAAATCTAGATTTGGAGCTCGTTTAAAAAATGGTAAAGTTTGGGAGCTCAAAAGAGCAATTTTTGAAGAAAAAATCCAAATAAATAGTAAATGGGCTCGAAAAATTTTGAAAACCTCCAGAGTTCAATTTTTTTTTTATTATTTTGTAAGTATTGAAAAAAATAAAATTTGAATTTGGAGTCCATTTGCTATTTATTTAAGTTCGGTGGGCAAAAAGGTCATTTTACCCAAGAAATCGGAAAGGGCTTTTCTTGCCTTTTAAAATAATGGAGATTGGGCTGGAATTTATAGGGTCAGCCGGCCAAGCCCATGTTGGAGAATGATTTTGTTGAGTTCCTGCATCCAAAGGCTAAGAGTGGATAATAAGGTAGTTATTTTTTTGATCAAGCCTTTGTAATTGAGCCACATGGACCAATGCATGAAGAGGGAGAATGTCAACATAATGGCTTAAGATTTTTGAACAGTTGTAATTGTGGATAGCTGATTACCTAATCTAAGGGTGATCATTTCACATTTTAAGCATCTTGGATTAATAGCCTTTGGTTGAAAAAAAAATGACAACATCCTAGCCATCTAGAAGGCCATTCTGCCACTACAAGGGGGGAGGGCTCTCTCCTTCATTTTCACTCTATTCACACTCTTGTTTGGCTGATTTTCTCTCCATTTTTGAAAGGCAAAAAGAAAAGAAAGTTAGAAGAGAAAAAGCTTGCAATAGCTAGTCGAAGAGCAACTCCTCACTAAAGTGTTGGACACATATCAGTTTGGTGCCCAATGTTTGAACATATGCCAGAAGCCTTTATTTGCTGTATATTACCTACAGCAAATTGTTGAACAAGAGAAGTCAGTTTATCAAATTTTTGTTCAAGGGATGATATACTTACCTCATTGACTTTCTTGGGTTGTGGTGGTGGATCATGTCTCATTGAAAATTGTTGAGAATTGGCTGCCATGTTGGAGATTAATGTTCTAGCATCCCCGGGAGTCTTATCAACTAGATCTCCCTCACTAGCGGCATCTATCATACTTCTCTCTATGGGCATGAGACCTTCATAGAAGTATTGGATGAGAAGTTGTTCACTTATCTGATGGTGTGGACATGATGCACAAAGTTTCTTGAACCTCTCCCAATATTCATATAAGGACTCACCGTTGTATTGCCGAATCCCACATATCTCTTTTCTAATGTTGGCAGCCTTAGATGCTGGGAAATACCTTTCCAAGAATGCTTTCTTCATATCATTCCATGTAGTGATGGTCCTGGATGGTAGATAGTAGAGCCATTCCTTTGCTGAATCAGCTAGAGAGAATGAGAAGGCTCTCAACTTAACTTGCTCTTCCGTAACCCCTGTTGGTCTCATGCTTGAGCAAACTACATGAAATTCCTTGAGGTGCTTATTTGGATCCTCTCCTGCAAAACCATGAAAAGTTGGGAGAAGATGAATCAAACCAGATTTTAATTCAAAAGCTACCTCAAGATTAGCATATTCAATGCATAATGGTTGTTGACCCAAGTCCGGAGCGGCTAGCTCCTTGAGAGTTAGGTTGTCAGCTGCTGCCATCTCTTCTTTCTCCTCTTGGATATTTTGGATCAACTCCTCGATTGGTTGTTGGTGAGAAGTTATAAATTCCCGAATTCTCCTAAGTCTTAAGTCTTCTTTGGGATCTTGGAACATTCACTAATAAAGAAAGAAAAAAAAAATAATTAGAACAGAAAATAAGAATAAACCAATAAACTAATAAACTAAAGAAAGCAATCCCCGGCAACGGCGCCAAAAACTTGATGCACCCAAAAGAGTGTATCTTATTTAACCTTGCACTTAAAAAAAGCAATTGTAGAGTATAGTGATTAGTAAGGGCCGAGTCCTCAGGGATTGGGTTTTAGTTTATAAGTTAATAGTTTATCACTTAAAAACAAGTAAACAAAAGTAAAGGGGATTTTGAAATCAGATTTAAACTAAAGTTAACAATAAGAATGAGAAAACAAGTAATTAAGAAGAATCAAATATGAGAAATATGGTTAAGGTTTCATTCTCCACCACTAGACATCATTAAGAATCAATTTCATATCTATCAACATTAATTAGCTATCAAAGTTAACAACCGTAGATAACAACAAGCTCTGTTACCCCAATCTTTCCTGAGTTCGTCGTTAAATAGAACAAGCTCTCTATTTAATCTCTAACTATCAAACAACCTAGAATAAGCTCTCTAAGTTCAATTTAATAGCAGCTTTATGATGAGAAAGATAGGTTGATCTAAGCAACAAACACATAAGCTCGGATTGTTCAACTTAGGTTATGTTCCACTTTGCAATTATTGAAAACTTGACCATAATCATTAATCACAAATTGCCACTTATGAATAGGAAATCAAGACAATTATACGGATCAGGACTCCTAAACTAGCATTAGACAATTATCAAGATTTATCTAGTTGGCCATCTAAACAAATCAAAACATCATCATGAACAAATTTAATGGAAGAACATAAGCAACTTTGATAGAAAACAATGATAGATAGATTCTGAAAATTAATTACATGACATGTCTAGGGCTTTGAAATCACCCTTAACCAAATAAAAGTTTAGCCTAGCATAGGCATTGTAAACATAAACATAAAATTAAAGAGAATCTAAGAAGAAAATAAAATAAAAGAAAAAAGAAGAAGAATATTAATTATCCAGCCTCTTGCTCTCTCAAAAACAAAGAAACAAAGAAGAAATCAGAACTTTGATGCTTGGGAAAGTGTCAATTTCTTATGCCCCCTTGATCTCTATTTATAGGCAATAGCTAGGGCATCAAACAAGTGAATTTTAGCTCTCTCCCTTCATTAAATGCTGACTTGTGGCTAAAGTTAAGGAAAAGTGGCTGACTCTTATGTTTTAAGGAAAGATATAAGCCTTGGCAGCCAAGTTTGAATAAAGTAGGAAAGTTTTAGTCAAAGCACTCTTTAATGTGAAGAGATTACAAACTTGCAGCCAAAGTAAGTGTAAGGAATGAAAGTCTTGGCTGATTTAATTCTCCTACTTTGACTAGGATTAGCTTTAAGGAAAGATACTTGCAATTAATGCAAGTTGACAGCCACTAATCCTTCTTTGGCAAGGATAAACATAAATGTCAGCTAGGGTATTAAGAAAAATATGTGATTTGCGGCTAGGGTTTTTTCTGCCACTAGGGTTTTTAGGGAGATATTCCAATGCCAATTTGGATAACCATTTCTTATCCGATTTAGGCCCATGACCAACCGTTGGAAAGGTAATCAAGTGATCTTTAAAAGTCAAGAAGGAAGTTTCTTCGAATAAAGATTCTAACATGATGTTTGCTTAGCAACAAGCTCTGGAGGTCAAATCTGTCTTCTTGCTTTGCACCAAAATTTTGATCTTTTTGACTCCCAACTCTTTTTCTATCTTGTGATTGTGATTTTGTAAGCTCTTTAACATCCTAATTGACATGTTTTGACTTCATCTCCTCCAAAATACCTACAAAGCATAAAAACCTAGTAAAATGTCAACGAAGTAAGAATCAAAGCACAAAGTATAAGGAAATTAAATAGGAAAATGTATGAAATTAAGCACTTATCACCTAAACAAAATGCAGATGCACACATAAGGAAGAAACACATGCAAAGGCCGAATGGCTCCTAAATGACCTAATGCAATCCTATCTAGCCAATAACACAAACACATGGCAAACCAAATCAAAATAAACAATGTTATGGCATGAAATGCAAACCTATCAACAAAACAAAATGAAAATGCACACACAAAGCAAAAAGGGTCATGTTGGCTGAATGGTCCTCAAATAACATGGTATAATCCTAGCTAGTAAATAACACAAACACATGGTAGCAAACATGATAATAATGCAAATATACTGACTAACATAACTCATGAACATATCAATGACAATATAACCAACACTTGGCATGGTCTAAATATGTAAACATAAATGGAAGCATACTAAGCAAGTTAACACACACAAAAATGCAAACATGGTAATTTCTACATGTCATGGCCGAATTGTCTTATAGACTTAGCATGGTATTTTTACAAACACATAGCATGGTATATTGCTAAACTACCACAATCAAGCTAACCTACCACAAATCAAGCTAATCTAACACAACTAAGCTAACCTTCCACAACAAAACTCATGAACAAAATCCAAAAGAAGATCATCTAAAAACAAGAAAACCATTCGGCCATTGTAAAAAACAAGGATGAAAACTTTTTTTTTTCTTTTAAAAAACAGAATAGTAGCTCTTTAGAAAAAAGTTTGTTTCATAAAAAGGAAAAAAATATCAATCAAAAAAGCAAAATCATGTCAACAAAATATGAAAAAAAAAAACATGAAAGAACATAGCTAACTTGCTCTAGCTTTCCAAATCAAGAAGAAATCAAGCCAAAACCTTTCTTTTTCTTTTCCTTCTCCTTTTTTCTCCTATCTTTCTCCTTTCTTTTTTCTCTCATTTTCTCCTTAGCTACTGCCTCTTTTTCAGCCTTCAAACTTGTGAAAAAACTGCTCAGTCCCCCCTAAAGCCTTTGGCCGAATGGCCCCCTTCTAGAAGCAAGGGAGTTATTTTGTTCCATCTAATAGCTATCATTTCAAGATACTTTCTACGTAAAATTTTTACCATTAGATTAGAATAATCAGCCCCTAAATATATGATGACATGGAGATGATGTCATAAATAGGATCATAAATATGACATCATCCCTCTCTAACCATTGGTCCATGTGTTGCAAATTCAAAGGCTTGATCACAAAAATAACTACCTTCCTCTTCTCTCTTGGCCCTTAGATGAAATGGTTCAGCAAAATTAATCTCCATAATGGGCTTGGCTGATTTCCCTCTTAAAATCCAGCCCAATTCTATTGCAAGAAAGGCCCTTTTCGGTTTCTTCGATAAAATAACCTTTTTTACCCCCGAACCTAAATAAATAGCAAACGGACTCCAAATTTAAATTTTATTTTTTCAAAACTTTTGAAATAATAAAAAATTGAATTCTGTTTGTTTTCAAAATTTTTCGAGCCCATTTACTAATTTTTTGGATTTTTTCTTCCAAAAATACCCTTTTGTGTACCCAAACTTTTACCATTTTTTGAACGAGCTCCGAATCCAAATTTTCTTTTGCCAATCTCTCTGAAATAATTTAAGAATTAGATTTGAAAATTTTCAGAATTTTTAGAGTTCATTTGGTATTTTTCGAGATTTATCCTTTTAAATTTCTATATAGTGGGCCCGGGATTTGGTCATTTTGCAAACGAACTCCGAATAAATATCTTTCTTCACCAATCTCTTCGAAATGATTTAAGAATAAGATTTGCAAATTTTTAGAATTTTTGGAGTGCATTTGCTATTTTCCCCAAATTTTCCAATTTTGCCCTTTTGCCTCCGAAGCTCGGTTTTGCTCAAAACAAGTCCGATTTTCAGATTTTCTTTTCCTGGGCCTTTTTCATATAATGAATTGGATTTGGTCCAAAAAGGCCCAATTTTTACAATCAAATTCTCCTCCGATTTGATTTTTTCTTTTTTCACTGTTAGGAATTTCCTTATTTTTTTGTTTTTTCTCCAATCGGCTATTTTCTCTAAATTTCTTCAAACTAAGCCTTGGGCTATCCTTGTTTACTCACTCCTCATCAATTAGGGGCTTTAGTTTTACCAAATCGGGCCATTTCTGTAATTTTTCCCAATTTCACCAAAATCCACCAAAAACCCTAATTCTCGCTTTTCTTCCAAATTGACTTTTCCTTTAGTTTTTCGTCCAAGTAGTTTCTCCATTGCCCGTAGTCAATGTTTATCTTTCATTTGGAACCTCCAATTTTGACCAATTTGATCGTTTAAGCACTTTTCCCCAAATTTTTTGAACTAGGATTTTCTTTCTACTAAATCTCCGCAACCCAACTTTCGAACTCCATATCTTTCAATGTAGACCTCGGATTATCAAAATTCTTTCACCATTTTTCAATTGAACTTTGAATCTTGATTCTGAAAGTGGGTTGATTTTTTTAGTAGACTTTTCGAGGTTGACTTTTTTGGGGTTGACTTTTTCAAGATTGACTGTGTCTACAGCTGCCCCTCTTTGACTATTGCTGAGAATCAAGAATCAGGCAAAGATAAACAAGCACTAATTTTATCCGGTTAGTGAAACCATATGTGAAGAATAGGGAAATGGAGTTTTTATTCATCATTTTTCATTTTTTTCATTTTTTCATTTTTTTTCATTTTTTTCTTTTTGTTTTGAAAAAGCTATAACTTGAAGATTTTGTCCTTAAATTGAGTTCCCTGACTAAATAAGGCTTGACCTGTCTTAAAAAAATGAGTTCAATTTTCAAGGTGATGACTTGGGCGAAACCAAAAGTCGAAAAAGACTTGGGTGAAACCAAAAATTGAAAAAAACCTGGGTGAAACCAGAGGTACTTTCTGAATATGGTGCTCGAAGGTCTTATCCATGATTTTGAGTAATTGTGCTCGGAGGTCTGGTCTATGATTTGGAAAATTGCGCTGTATACGACTTTAAAAATGATGCCCGGAGGTCTTAAAAAACGGTGCCCGAAGGTCTGATCTATGATTTGGAAAATTACGCTGTATGCGACTTTAAAAATGATGCCTGGAGGTCTTAAGAAACTGTGCCCGAAGGTCTGATCTATAATTTGAAAATTTGTGCTGTATGCGACTTTAAAAATGATGCCCGAAGGTCTTAAAAAACGGTGGCCGGAGGTCTGATCTATGATTTGGAAAATTGCGCTGTATGTGACTTTAAAAAAGATGCCCGGAGGTCTTAGAAATGATTTGGAAAATTGGTGCTCGGAGGTCTTAAAAAATGGTGCCCGGAGGTCTGATCTATGATTTGAAAAATTGTACTGTATGCAACTTTAAAAATGATGCCCGGAGGTCTTAAAAATGATTTGGAAAATTGGTGCCCAGAGGTCTTAAAAAATAGTGCCAGGAGGTCTGATCTATGATTTGAAAAATTACTCTGTATACGACTTTAAAAATGATGCCCGGAGGTCTTAAAAATGATTTGAAAAATTGGTGCCTGGAGGTCTTAAAAAAATAGTGCTCGGAGGTCTGATCTATGATTTGAAAAATTGCGCTGTATCGACTTAAAAAATGATGCCCGAAGGTCTTAAAAAATGGTGCCCGGAGGTCTGATCTATGATTTGAAAAATTGCGCTATATGCGACTTTAAAAATGATGCTCGGAGGTATTAAAAAATGGTGCTCGGAGGTCTTAAAAATGATCTTTGAAGAATTGTTGAAAATTAACATGAAGATTTTGAGAAGATGCGAATGCTTTTTGATGTTGGTGCAAACGGTTAACAGGATGCACATACCTCATATTGCAAATGTAAATGTTTTGAATTGATGCAAATGTTTCTTGATGCTGATGCAAATGTTGAATAAGATACAGATGCTTCATGGTGTACATGCAAATGGCTTAGATTGATGCAAATGCTTATTGATGCAGATGCAGATGCTTCTAAATGATGCAAATGGCTTAGATATCAACAAATACTTATTGATGCAGATGCAGATGTTGAATAAGATGCAGACGCTTCTAAATGATGCAAATGCAAATAATCCTCAAATAACGTAATTACTTCACAGAAGGATGCAAATGCAAAGGTCAACAATGTGCAAATGCTTCTATATGATGCAAATACAAAGATTGATAATGATGCAAACGCTTCATGAAAAGATGCAAATGCCCTGATCATTTTTCTAGACTTTGGCTTAGCCTTTCCAATTCATTTTTCCTCTTCAAATCAGAGTATAACTTCAATTCATTTTTCAATCTTTGGCTATTTCCTTTGCCCCAACAGTTTTCAAACTCTTATTGACAGAAGACTGCTGGCCGGGTTCTATTTCTTCTTCTCATATTTGGAAATCAAGATTAACCCTAGTAGTTCCACACCTTTGGGTTAGAAAAACCCTTATCTCATGTCAACATCAAAAATGGGTATTTCAAAAAACATCTTTATTTGTTTTCTCAATTTAAAAACTTCTGGAAAAAAAATATTAACCCCACAGTGTGTGATGTACAAATCTTTTGAAGACTGATGATCACTGTTAAAAATTTCTCTAAGTGTCAATCTGGGTTTTTCAATTGAATTGGTAATGCTTGGTATAACAAGATTTTGGTTGATCAAAGAAAATTTCATAACAAAAATATGTCCCTTCTAGTCTCACAAATAGAAATAAATCATGAACTCATTGAGAATCAAACAAATTCAACATTCTTTTAGTTTTCATATCAAGGCATTTTGACAAGCGTCAAGATTGGCTGGGATGTTTAAACTGGAAAGTTTAATCTTGGAGGGAAAAAAAATCTTAGTTTTTGAAGTCAATCCTCTGAATAGAGCTGACAATTTAGGAGGTTAATGAATTCTTAGATGTTCCTCGATGACCACTTCTTCAAGATGACCTTCTCTTTTGTGGTATCGGCACTAATACAAATGGCATAAAAAATTCCATCTTACTCTAGACCGCCCATTTTTAGGTTTTCGCTCTAGAGTCCTATTCTTTCCATTTTTTCTTTCTCCTTTTTTTTTTTTTTTTGTGTTGCTCTACCATGCACTTGAGAATTCTAAATTCTTCCTTAGTGAAATGATAATTCGATGAGATGGGATAAAATCAGAGGAAAAACCCTTCAAGTTAAATATTCATGCTTGATCAAAATGGACTTTTAAAGCACGTAATGTAGGCCATGGTTCAGGGTTCAGAAAGAAAGGATAAATAGGCCCAAAATATGTGTTTGAGGGTAATCAGATCAAGGATCATTTTCTGAGGAGATTTTCTTTGAAGCATTTATCCCTTTTGGACTTTTCATTCCTTTTGACTTTGCTCTTTTTCTTCTTTGCTTTTGGCTTTCATTTACCATAATTTTTCACATTTTTGTTGTTTTTTTTTTCTCTTGTTTTGTTCTTGGCTTCCATTTCGCGATCTTTTCATTTTTCTTTACTTGGACAGAGTGAACCCATATTTATTCGGATATCTATCTTTGAGTTAGGACTCATTTCTCAGTGATCTTTCTTTGTATTTGCCCTCCAGTGTAGAGGGTGATCCTTGATCAGGGTTTAAAGAAGAAAGAATTCATTCGGCTCAAAAGGGGTGACTATGCATAATTTTTTTTTGTGACAGGGACATGAAAGATGGTCATTTTTCATGTCAAGCATGAATATTCACATTGAAAAGAAATCCCTAGGGGAAATAGATAATCAAAGTTTCATTTTGCACTTTGGAATCATCTGAATTCTCATAAGCATGATATCACAATTTTTCCTTTTTCCTTTTTTCCCCAATGATTCATGCGTTAGTTCATCCTTATTCACTACGTATCCATCATTTCCACATATGATGCCCCAATTCGATTAACCATGAGAATTTGTATAAACGAGGAACATCGCAAGTCTAGGTCTATTTTGAAAAGGCTGAGTTTCAAATCTGAGTTCTTTGAAGAGACAAGGAAAATATAACCCAAAAACGGGTTTTCTCTGGGACATGGGATAATCTAGTTTAATCATTGTGCCCCAAGGTGTCAATCATTAAGTGATGTTTGGGCAAATAGTGTTTTGTGGTTATTGGTAAATGCATGAATGGTTTTCGCACAATCTTGACACACCAAATTATCATGATCTAAATTCTTGAAAGAATGTCTCATTTGTTTGAATTTCAAGGAATTCAAAAAAAATTTAAAAAGTTCGTTCCTTTGTTCATAGCCTAGACTAGGATCTAAATCTTTGCTTATTCTATGATGACAATGGTTGTATGAAGTTCAATCATTCATATTCCTTGAAGCATTAGGTTCTCCAAGTGGTCTTGGTTCAAGGGATTTAGGCCTAGGAAAGCCTAAAAAGAGGGGAGAAGGTATTGAGTCATTTGTAACAATGATCATCAATATTCTCGAGACTATCCATTTAAAACTTCTTTAATGCTTGTTTTTGCAAATTCAAATTATTGTTAAGACACAACAAACACAAAGCATTTTAAAAATCAAAATTCATTTAATTCATATGAATGTCGACATGAGACAAGTGTTTTCATCATAAGTTCTGAAACTACATACATCAAAATGCTCCTATTGACATCCTCCAAAGGTAGTAATTCTCCTTCTAAAACCCTGAAAGAAACTGATTTACGACAAAGCGGCCTTCCACTGATTAATAAGTTCCGGTGTCAAAATACCATCACAGATAAGACTTTCAATTCTTTCTTTCAGTTGTCTGTATTTTTTAGTCGAATGCCCAATTGCCCCAATATGATAATCACACTTGCTGTCAGGGTCATAACTACTTGCTGATGGATTCAGAGCTATTTTCAAAGGTACCGGGGTAAGGTACTGATTTTTTATTAGTAATGGCAACAGGTCAGGGATAGGGATTGGAATTCTTTCTTGGTTGTCCCGTGGTCGTTTTCCGGAAGCAGGCCTTGTAGCAAGGACTGGTATAGGATTAGGTGCTTGGGTTGGTAGGTAAGGATAAAGGCTTGGAGATACCTCAGTAGGGTAACATGATTGGTATGAGGGAAATTGGGAATATGGGACGAAATCTCCCATAGCTTGGACATCTTTCTCTTTGTTTCTAGGTGCCCTATTTCTCTCGACATTGGATGTTCCTTCTCCTTTAAGTTTCCTATTCTTGATAGCATTTTCAATCATTTCCCTAGAGATTACCATGTCCGAAAAATTCTTCGTGGTGTTGCCGACAAGTCTATCATAGTACGGTGCCTACAATGTATTCACAAAAAGGACAGTGGTTTCCTTCTGAGTCAGGGGCGGTTGTACTTGAGTGGACATGTTCCTCCACCTCTGAGCATACTCTTTGAAGCTCTCAATGACCTTTTTCTCCATATTTTGCAAAGTGAGACGGTCAGGCACCATATAGGTCCTATGCTTGTACTGGTTTAGAAAAGCCCTAGCCAAATCATTCCAAGAGTGAATCTGATCATTTCTCAACTGACTATACCACCTAATTGCGGACCCGCTGAGGCTATCCTGAAATTAGTGGATCAGAAGCTTATCATTATCTTTATGATTTGTCATCTTTTGGCATAACATAGTAATGTGGGCTGACGGATCAGTTATCCCGTCATATTTCAAAAAGTCAGGGACCTTGAGTTTAGGAGGAATGACTAAATCGAGGACCAAGCATCGTTCTTTCGCATCCACACTCTCGAATACATCTGTATTTTCTACTGCCCGGAGCCTTTCATCTAGCAACTGATATTTCCCTTGGGAATCTGCCAACTCTACCTCATTTACTGCAACCATTTTCAACTTTGCCTGTTCAGCTGGATCATCTGAATTTAAGACATTGACGGGGTTAACTATGTTCTGGGCATCCATCATTACGACCTCATCCTGACCCTTTTGTGCCTCTAACCTTTCTTTGGCGGCCAAGTTTTCAGTGTTTCCCTTGATTATAGTGGACATTAGCTCCATCAATTTAGTCATCTGATCTTTAGATTCTACTTGAGACTTTGCCAGCTGTTCTCGCAATTCTTCCTGTACCCTTTCAATTCTTTCCATTCGGGCAACTTGTTCATTCTCCATAGCTCTAGCTTATTATTGAAAAGGTACTTAGTACTTCTTATACCTCTGATTTGAAATGGAAATTCTTTCAAAGACTCCTAAAGACAAGCCAACTTCCATTTTATCCCTTCAAATGCGTATCATGATGAATGAGCCATGAATTCAATTTGATGCACATAGAGCCTAAATAATATGATATATGGACATATACAGTGGATACATGCTGACCATGTATGTAATAAATGCAATCACGATGCCAACATGATACAAGCAAAGAATAAACAACAACGCATGGATATATGCAATGAATGACCATGTATATTTCAATTTATTTCCCAACGAATGATCATATACACTATGAATGCAACATTATGTCAAATATGATGCATGTAATCAATGAATGATTGACACAGAGTATATACAAAGAAACTCATGCTGACCATGTGTGTTATGAATGCGACCTAATGCTAACATGATGTATGTAATAAGCAAATTAGTGCATGAACATATAGAACAATCATGCTGACTATGTTTGTCATGAATACCACCTGATGCTACCAAGATGCATGTATGAATGTATGGTATGACAAATAATTGATCGGATGCAAAATGCAAAGGAGAAGATACCACGGAGGAAATAAGAATCGGAGGAACTTAATCATCAACATCTCTTAAATTTGAAGCACAACCAATTCATTCCCAAATCAACGTTCACAATGGTATAAACTATGTTTACAAAATCTGAGCAATGGTTAAAATTGTCTTTACAAGCACTTTATTTTTCCTAGCATCCTAAGGCTATAAGAGTCGGCTACTGAAAAAGTGAAATCCTATTACATGATATCAGACTGAAGTCTTTCTACATCATTACCGTAAATCTCCCACTCCTAATTATCCTTACCCAGCCTTCTATCAATCAGTGTCCTTGGATCGATCCACTTGACCTCTATAAGAGACTGCACTTTCCTTTTAAAGGCTATACAGTCTTCAATGCTATGCCCAGAAATTCCGCAATGATAATCACATCTTGCACTTGGGTTGTACCACTTGGGATACGGTGGTAACAAGGGTTTCAAGGCAACGATGTGATATTGTACCAATATAGGGAGAAGCTCCTGGTAGCTGATTGGAATGGGATCATGCTACTCTTGAGTCTTGTTCTTGGGTTGTTTCTTAGTCACGCACGGCCTAGGAGTTGGGGCATTTGGTGGTGGCACTAAGGTTCGAACGGAAGTGTTTACATGGAGAGATGGGGGAACAGTATGGTAAGGGTATGGATTTGGACACGGAACCCTTGGAGGTTGTACATAGTTTGAGGTTCCTATCTCGGGTGTGTGATAAGGTGATTGATGAGGGAAGAAATACGAACTGCCAATTGGTGGTGATGGAGTGGGATTCAGGGGTCCCGTAGTGATCATCCTAGTGGACAATTGGGCCATAATAGGGTAAGGATACTGGTTTGGACCTAGGACCAATTACAGGGACTATTTGGGATCTGAGGTTTCTATCCTGGTATTAGGCTCTCGGGTTTAATCATTTTCACGATTTTTTCCACAATTTCATCAGGATTGCAACCTTTGTGGCATTGACAAGCGCAGGATCCAGCAAGGATTGTATGTTTTGGACCTAATGGTTTTGGTTGATCCGAAGGCGATGCAGAGCTCTGAGAAAGTTCCCCTTTACTCTTACCCATATCCTCAAACATTTTCATCATTTTGGCAAGCTGTTCTTTCACCTCCCGGATTTCATGCCCAAATTCCTCTTGATTGCGTTCCAAAGCACCCAATCGTTCCTCCAATTCTTTCCTCATATCTCGAACCCCTTTCATGCAAATAAAAATGTCATGAGATCAAGAATACAATTATGAAGGTACATGCTCTATTCTTATGTGCATGAATATACTGATGATTAATGCATGAACATATACAGAGAAATTATGATGACTATGTATGCCATGGATGCAATCTAATGCCAACATGGTGCATTTAAAAAATGAATAAATTGATGCACAGGTATTTACAAATAATGACCATGCATGTCACAAACGTATTCTACAATGAATGACCATGCATGCCAAGACTATAACATGATATCAAAATGATACATGCAAAGAATAAATGAATTAACACAAAGGTAGCTACAAATAATGACCATGTATATCACAAATGTATTCTGCAATGAATAAACATGCATGTTAGGACTGTAACATGATGTCAAAATGATACAAATAAATTAACAATGATTACACAAAATTGGTGGGACCTAAATCTTGATTATTCAAAAATCTCATTATGCAAGATTTGCCTCCAAATTTAATTTATGATTTTTTTTAAACATGTTTTCTCTATGAAAAACCAAACATATTATTTTTCAAAAGAATTTCAGAATAATGGATCCTACTATGGTACAATATGCAAATGTTCATTTAACACTACCGATCTACAATTCTTATTCAATCAATGAATGTTTATGAAATCATCAAATGAGATTATTATTATCAACTGTTTATTGCAAAGAATGAGATAAAAACTACAACCATGAATGTATATGCTCTTTTCACATATGCATGAAATGTGAAAAATGCAAAATGTTTTTAAAAAAAATTATATTTTCAATTTCAAAAAGTTGATGAAAATTTGCCCTAACAGTATCAACTCACTTAGGCATCATGATGCCTTCGGGGCGGATTATCATACTTATTACGGGCGATGTACGTAAACATCTTTTCCTGATCTACAATGCTTATTCAGAATGTAGAGATACATGGTAAAAGATCATAAGCATTCCTCCAAGTGTACCTAACTTCGGTGTATCTAACGAAAATCTAGCATGGCTTCGCCGGTTCACTATATAAGGGTGAATCGCTTCTAAAGGCCCCGAATTTCTCCTCACTGTCGCCGGTGAAGGCTAGTAAGGCACCCCGATAAAAGTGGATTCAATTCATTAGAGTTTATTTTCCTAGGCCCATGCAAATTGTTAATCACGAAGGCATAGGTAATTTAGTACTTCGAAAGTGTTTCACTAGCCCATGCGGATTGTTAATCACGAAGGCTTAGTTACTTTTCTCCCACCTAAAAGGACGGAACCCGGGTATAGGGCTCATGATATGCAAATGCACGTGTAGTGTATGAGGAGAAATAACAAATCTTTCACCACCTATTCTACAATCCTTATTCTAAATGCCCTAGCAATTTATTAAAAGAACATTCAAGAATAGTGTAACGCATTAATCAACAATAAATTATAATATATAATCATTAAATAACTAGAAAACAATAATAAAATGCATGTGAATGAATATGAACATATTTAAAATATTTTATTATTTTCAAAATTCTCCTTTATTTTAAACAAATGTGGGAATTAAAATTAAATACCGAATAAACCAACAAAAACCGAGACTTTGATAACACACGACGAATTCTAGGCCTGACTCTCTAATTTCCCTAGCGGAGTCGCCAAGCTGTCGCAGCCTAAAAAATAACAAGTCTCATCGCGAGACTTTATATTCGTTAAGCGTGACATTAAAAAAAGTCGAGGAAAAGTCGACTTAATTCCTCTTGAAAAATGAAGGTTTTAAAATTGACCTTGAAAAAGACATGGAGTCGCCACCAATTTTTTTTAGCTAGGTGTGATCGGCCACCTATTAAAACCGATTTTGTAAAACATTTTAAAATTAATTAAAACACTTTTAAAACCAATTTCAAGTCTGCGTTATAAACTAGAGAAAATCGAAGAATCGGGTTTGGGACTCGGTTACGTGCGGGGAAAGATTAGCACCCCCACAACGCCCGTATAAAACAGTACCTTATTAATCATGTGTTATTTTAAATGTCTGTAAAAAGTCAGTTTTTAATTTAGTATTTCAAGTTAATTCTCAATTTAAAGAAAAATAATTTTATTTTTAATTGAAAATGATCCGAAATTTATTAATTCAAAATTTTTCTATATTTTTCGACAAACGTGGCAAAATATAAAAAAAAAAAAATTATTTATTTGGAAAAAATTTCGAATCATTCTCGTTTTTTAAAAAAAAAAGATATTCTGTTATTAATGATAATTGATGATATCCTCCCCAGCAAACCCAGTAGAGAACTCATTAATTATTTTAACTCGGGAATATCTTTATTTTATTGAAAATCATTATCTTTTTCAAAATATTTTAAAAATATGAATATGTGTGACATAAATAAAATGACATAGCAAAGTCTAGATAATATAATGTAACCTAACTGATATGATATAATTTAAATGGCATAGCATATTCTAAATGAAATGAAATATCCTAAGTAATATGATATATTCTAAATGAAATGAAATATCCTAAGTGACATAACATATTCTAAATGAAATAATATGTCCTAAGTAACATGAAATATTCCAAATGAAATGAAATATCCTAAGTGACATGATATTCTAAATGAAATGAATATAACCTAAGTAAAATAATATATTCTAAATGACATGAAGTGAATATGAAACATAAAATAATGTTATCATGAAATATGCATGAAAATAAAAATAATAATGCATGAACGTAGTATATGCTAAATGATGTGACAAAAATAAATGACTAAATAAAAAGTATAGGATAGCATGAAATATTCAAAACCATATGACAAACAATATAACACCATAAAATATAAACCTAAATAATAACAATACCATGAAAATTATTGTAGCAAAAATCACATATTATATAATATGCATGAATATGGAAAATGCAATGCATGAAAGTGTATTTTTTCCTTTAAATAAGGGAATCCGAATACCTAAAAAGATATCCGGCTACCTTAGGAAAATATATCAAATTAAATCTTCTAAAATCAAAATACTTTGTGATTTGTTTGAAAACAATTTTGAAAGAACTTGAATGAAGATTAAAACCCTAGCCGAACCACCATTTTAAAATAGCTCTAATTTCCTAAGTTTGAAATCCCGGACTTGACCACCTTTAACCCGAGCTTTAAAAAATCATTTTTAAAGTTTAAAAAGGCTTAGAAACCAAGCTAAGACAGTAGCTAAAGTTCTAACCAACCCCTTTCTAAATGCCTAGCCAAATCCAACAATTGTTTTTCTTTTGAATTCAAATCTGCCTTTACTGTCCAGTTTTAAATCACGATTTTTTTACCTATTTTTAAAAATTCAAACAAATCTAAAAAAAATACTGAAAACTCAAAACATGTAAAAATACATGAGAACAAATTGGCTTAATTTTTTGATTAAAGATGACTTCCCAAAAAAATCGGGAAAGCCCGAGTACTGGGTGAAAAACTGTTTTGCCAAAACACATTTTTTTTGCCTTTGATAAAATCATTTGAAAATCAAAGTAAAAATGTTGGAGATTCTCCTAAGGACCTACAAACAGTAGCTAAAACTTCTAAAAATTTAGACAAAAATTGGCTAAGTACAAAAAAATCACAAAGGTAGAATAATCAATTTGACAACTCTTTAATTTTCCACAAGTATGCTCAAGTGAGCATGACTTTGAGCCATTGATTGGCCTAAGTCATAATCATGTGGCATGACATGAGATGCATGAACATACAGCCAATTGAATGCATGAAATGCTTGATTTAAAACCTAAATGATGTGGGAAATGCATAGCATACATAATATAGCCTAGACCTTACAAACTTGCATGACAATAAATGTGATTACATGAGATACATAATAATGCAAATGAGACTCAGACCTAAAGTGACATGGAATGCATGGCAATACAAAGTGACCTAAGACCTAAATAGCATAGCAATACATGGCAATACCAATATGATCTAAACCTTATATGCATGAGAATATACATGGCAATATAAAGATGGCCTAGACCTAAAATGTCATGAAAATGCATGAAATGTCATGAACATATAATGACCAATAAAGATAATACTAATGCATGAACAAATAGCAACTAATACACAATTTCATGGCATAGTAATGCAAAGCAATGGTACCTAAACAAAATGCAAATGCACATATAAGGAAGAAACACATGCAAAGGCCGAATGGCTCCTAAATGACCTAATGCAATCCTATCTAGCCAATAACACAAACACATGGCACACAATGTTATAGCATGAAATGCAAACCTATCAACTAAACAAAATGAAAATGCACACACAAAGCAAAAAGGGTCATGTTGGCCGAATGGTCCTCAAATAACATGGTATAATCCTAGCTAGCAAATAGCACAAACACATGGTAGCAAACATGATAATAATGCAAATATAGTGACTAACATAATTCATGAACATATCAATGACAATATAACCAACACATGGCATGGTCTAAATATGTAAATATAAATGGAAGCATACTAAGCAAGTTAACACACAAAAAAATGCAAACATGGTAATTTTTACATGTCATAGCCGAATGGTTGGTATTTCCACAAACACATAGCATGGTATATTGCTAAACTACCACAATCAAGCTAACCTACCACAAATCTAGCTAATCTAACACAAGTAAGCTAACCTACCACAACAAAAATCATGAACAAAATCCAAAAGAAAATCATCTAAAAACGAGAAAACCATTCGGCCATTGTAAAAAACAAGGATGAAAGCTTGTTGTTTTTTTTTTTAATTTTCTTTGAAAAAACAAAATAGTAGCTCTTTAGAAACAAGTTTATTTCGTAAAAAGAAAAGAAAAAATCAATCAAAAAAGCAAAATCATGTCAACAAAATATGAAAAAAAAATATGAAATAATATAGCTACCTTGCTCTAGCTTTCCAAATCAAGAAGAAATCAAGCCAAAACCTTTCTTTTCCTTCTCCTTTTTTCTCCTCTCTTTTTCCTTTCTTTCTTCTCTCCTTTTCAAACTGCTTCTTTTCCAGCCTTCAAACTTGTGAAAAAACTGCTCAGTCCCCCCTAAAGCCTTTGGCCGAATGGCCCCCTTCTAGAAGCAAGATGGTTATTTTTTTCCATCTAATGGCTATCACTTCAAGATGCTTTCTATGTAAAATTTTCACCATTAGATTAGAATAATCAACCCTTAATTTTGATGACATGGAGATGATGTCATAAATAAGATCATAAATATGACATCATCCCTCTCCAACCATTGGTCCATGTGTTGCAAATTCAAAGGCTTGATTACAAAAATAACTACCTTCCTCTTCTCTCTTGGCCCTTAGATGAAATGGCTCAGCAAAATTAATCTCCATCATGGGCTTGGCTGATTGCCCTCTTAAAATTCAGCCCAATTCCATTGCAAGAAAGGCTCTTTTCGGTTTCTTCGATAAAATAACCTTTTTTACCCCCGAACCTAAATAAATAGCAAACGGACTCCAAATTTAAATTTTCTTTTTTCAATACTTCTGAAATAATAAAAAACTGAATTCTGGAAGTTTTCAAAAAATTTTGAGCCCATTTGCTATTTTTTTTGGATTTTTTCTTCCAAAAATGCCTTTTGTGTACCCGAACTTTTACTATTTTTTAAACGAGCTCCGAATCCAGATTTTCTTTTGCCAATCTCTCCGTAATGATTTAAGAATGATTAGAATTTTTGGAGCTCATTTGGTATTTTTTCGGGATTTATCCTTTTGAATTTCTGCATAGTGGGCCGGGGATTTGGCCATTTTGCAAACGAACTCCGAATCCAGATTTTTCTTCGCCAATCTCTTTGAAATGATTTAAGAATGAGATCTGGAAATTTTTAGAATTTTTGGAGTTCATTTGCTATTTTTCCCAAATTTTCCAATTTTGCCTTTTTGCCTCCGAAGCCCGGTTTTGCTCAAAACAAGTTCGATTTTTAGATTTTCTTTTCCTAGGCCTTTTTCATATAATGATTTGGAGTTTGTCCGAAAACGGCCAATTTTTATAATTAAATTCCCCTCCGATTTGATTTTTCCTTTTTTTCACTATCGGGAATTTCCTTATTTTTTTTGTTTTTTCTCCAATCAGCTCTTTTCTCGAAATTTCTTCAAACTGAGCCTTGGGCTATCCTTGTTTACTCACTCCTCATCAATTTTAGGGCTTTAGTTTTACCGAATCGGGCTATTTCTGTAATTTTCCCCAATTTCACCAAAATCCACCAAAACCCTAATTCTCGGTTTTCTTCCAAATTGACTTTTCCTTCAGTTTTTCTTCCAAGTAGCTTCTCCATTACCTGTAGTCAGTGCTTATCTTTCATTTGGAACCTCCAATTTCGACCAATTTGATCGTTTAAGTACTTTTCCCCAAAATTTCCGAACTAGGGTTTTTTTTTCTACTGAATCTTCGCAACCCAACTTCCGAACTCCATATCTTTCAATGTAGACCTCGGATTATCAAAATTCTTTCACCATTTTTCAATTGAACTCTGAATCTTGATTTTGAAAGTGGGTTGATTTTTTCAGTAGATAACTTTTCGGGGTTATTTTTTTGGGGTTGACTTTTTCAAGATTGACTTTTTATGTCTGCTTTCTTAAACTAAGTCTTGGAGTACCACTTGCAGGATGAGAAAAGCTTTTTTGCATTCTGAAACATCACTTTAAGAAGAAAACATACCTGATTTAGTGGTCCGGACAAAATTAGGTGTCTACATATCTAAAAAAATCTTTCATCAAATTTTTTGAGATTAAAGTTAATATTCCTAATAAAAATCAATTCTAGCTTTTATCTTAACGGATTTTGGGCATGTTTGAAACATCAAAATTTTGTTTTGCATCTCTTTGGAGAGCTTGTGAGATAAATGTACCAGCGGCTTCTTAGTATGGGTTGGAAACTCTCAAAAACTCCAGTAGAGATTGAGACGATTCAATTCACCATTTTGTTCGTTTGGGTTTGATTGTGTCATAGCTCTATAATTAATTTGGATTAGGTTTATAGTTGGATGAATTGTATTTTTGATATTGAACCCAAAAAAGAAACGGTAAATACAGCTAGTCCATGAACAACCAACCATCGCATTGTAAAAATTGGATAAGTTCGATCTATGGTCATTGGGCCTCCTAAAAAGATCTACTAAATTTATCGAGTTGTTCCAAAGAATCAAAAAGGTCAATTATTAATAGAATTCCTAGTCGGCTCTTTGTAAAATTCTCGTTGAATGAGGGCTTCCAAACACATCATAACTAAACCTGTGCTGATGAAACAGAAGAAGAAGATATGCTTGAAAATTAATTAAATGCTTACCATTCAGGGTTATCTCCTGGTGTTATAGCAGTAGATTTAGAGGTTGGCTTGGCAGCTGAATAAACTCTCTCTAGTTCCTTAGTTTTCTGTTTCATTTGCTTTTCCTCGGAAATTTCAACTGTTACATAGTCTTCATTAGTTTCTTGAAAAGAAAAAACCTTTAGAAAATTATATGAATTGTCGAAAGTTACGTGCATATTTTGTTATCATGTATGAGAATTGGCTCGTTATTCCATTAGAATGAAGCATACCATTTCTACCATTGTCTTTCCTGCTGATCTCACTCTTGAGCTTGGTGGCTTTGGCCTCTTCAACTGACTGAATAGAAAATGCAGCTGCAGCAACTGCAGCTTCATATGCACCTTCTTTGGGACGATTATCTTGACTGTTTCTACTAGTCGAAAACTGCTTCTGAAACCAGTTTTGTTTTCTTAAAAAACAATATATAGCGGTGATCAGAAACATTTCCATTATTTTTGTTGCATATTTAACCGAATGAAACATTCTATCCGCTCATCTAAAGTACCCAAAAACTTCTATCCTGAAGCATCACATAATATGCAAAAGAATTGTAATGATATCCTTTCTATCTAGTTTCTTCTTGCTACATATAAATGTAAAGAAGAATGGAAATATATAACATAAGTGTTTCTACCAGTTAAATCAAGACTTGACAATTAAGGTATTCATGTTTTTTTTTTTTTTGTAGTGTGGTGTTTTAATTATTTTTTCTGTAACATGTTTATGTCGTGTAGTCTTTTCGTGTTTAAAATTGTCGGGTCTAGTTAAGTCCATCTAACTTATTGCAAAGTTCTAACATACTACAGTGGCCATAGAAAGGTTCCTTAATTACTTCAATCAAACTTACAAATTATAGAACGAAAACAATGAGTCAGAAGTACATACCTGCTGCGTTGCTTAATTTGGTTTTCCATTCTCAGACAACTCTATATTGAATCTTCCCTGTTGTTTAATTGGATCCTTTCCCAGAAGAAGTGTGTAATTTGCTAAGAAGACTTGCTAAGAGACGTATGTGTAGATTCTTAATGGAAAGTGAATTAAGTCAAATTCACATGCAAATTTGTTGAAAGCTAAGTTGACTTTCTTGCTCTACCATGCACATCTTTTCTATATGAAGTCTTCCTTTATTGTTAGTTTAACATGATTTACAGCATTCTTCAAAGGTATGAAAAAGAAGGGAACAAAGAGAAAAGTAAAGTAAAGAAGAAAGTAAAGTACATTAGGAAAAAGGCTGATGCTATGTTACACGGACTCGGAATGAGCGTCAAGTACGGGTATGTGTCTGATACAGGTATGCTCAATTTTTTTTAAAGTTTTTCCATATATGTGGAGGATCATACCCTAATACCCATGTTCGTGTCGGATACAGATGTTAGACACGGATATTTTAAGAAAAATAAAGAGTCCGAATAACATAGGCTGATGGAACCCAAGAAGGGACCAATTCTTATTCCCCTTCTTTTCCAGCTATATATTCCTTAGTCTCCATTACCGTTCAATAAAAGGATGCAAACTCCGTAAGTA
Organism: Fremontodendron californicum; assembly: GCA_030761205.1. Lineage (NCBI taxonomy): Eukaryota > Viridiplantae > Streptophyta > Magnoliopsida > Malvales > Malvaceae > Fremontodendron > Fremontodendron californicum. The sequence goes on along the minus strand of JAULJL010000032.1, from coordinate 2,509,220 downwards.
GTTTGATGAGGGAATGGAATCTGGCGCCCTGGTGGTCATATTTTGAAACCAAAATGAAATCCATCACCGCTAATTGCATTAACATGCGTGAAATCATGAACGGGTGGGTATGATTCAAGACATGTGCTGATATTTATGCTACATCTTTTGGAGAGCTCTTGAGAATTCAGAACCAACATTTGTTCAGTTAACTAAGATCAAGATTTAATGACGGCCACAATGCGATGTTATGGTCATTACTTTACGATTTCGATTTTTTCCGTTGTCGATCACTGTAATTGATCGCGATAACAAACGTTATATCCGCAACCGCGACTATAATTTAAATCCCTGATATACTCTACAAATTCTGCTTCATGCTTTCGTTGATAAAACTAGTATGCTTTTGTCTCAACTTATTTTAACCATAAAAATTTTTGTAACTTAGATCAAACGACCTTTTAATGTAGTTTATCATTCTTATAACTGGTCTAAAATTTATCCAAATTTTAGTAGAAAATATTAGTTTCTTGTACCATAGTTGTGGCACTTATGTTGCTCCGACTTCTTAGTTTTTTTAATTAAGTATCCGGATTCGATGCATATTCAGATATGAATATGGGGATATAATCTCCAAAAACCCTCCAAATACATGAAAAAACTTAGAATAAATCAAATATATCCGTATCGGACACATACTCATGCCCAACACTCACACCCGATCGAGTCCGAGTAACATAGTGTAGCACTACTGGTACTGGTCATATGAAAGGTATATAAATTGTTAAGAGGGAAGAGTAACTTAAGTTATTGATTTCCCAAATATAAAACAAAGCTGATTCACAACACATCTGTCCAGAAGATTAGCAGAAAAATGTAAGAGGTTATAAACATGCCAATCATTCATCTGATTTCTTACTGTGTTCAACATTTAAACTATATATATATATATATACACACTATTGTGTACAGTACATAGAAGAATTTATACATTTTAAGTGGGGTGGCTAATACATTGTAGTCATTTCATGTTCTCACCATGATTAACATTTTGATTTTCTAAATGCATTTTATCTGACTTATAAGAGTTGACCTTGTTCCTGATTGAAATATATTTAGTTTTTTATGTCATTCAGAAGTAGAAAAATGTAACAGGAACCTCTCCTGAGGCTCTTATTTTCCTTGCTTTTTCTTTGATCTTCAATTCCTCATCAATTCTTTTCGGAAAATTCTAAAAAACGTTTTTTACCGTCAACTTCTTATACGCTTAGAGAAATTGTATCCGTCAGATGAAAAATAATTCATCTCAATCGTTAAAAACCAAAAAAAAAAAATCATGCAACCGGTTTACCTGGTCAAGATGAATAAAACCAAACCCTACCTATCTCCCTTTCAAACTTTCAAAATCAAAGAACCCTACACACCCAACCCGACTCTCTTCCTCTGAAAATCCCAAACCCTAATCTCCCTCTCAAAATCATCAAACTCGACTCCCTAATAATCTAGCTAAAAAAGCCCAACCCCAAATATTGGAAAACCCTCACCCCGATATCATCCTCAAAAGAATCGAAACCCTAAATCTGTAAAAACACTCACCCCTGTTTGAAACCCAAACCCCAAATTTTTTTATTCTAGTTGTTTCATGGAAACTCTCTCCCATGCGGTCACCACTGCCGCTTCTCCAAAGCTCACTCTTCCTCAAAACGACAACCTCTCTCGTCGTCTCCTCCGTTTCCGCCATGGATTCTGTTCTTTGAATTTCCGTACATTAGGATCGCAGAGAAGGAGTAGAGTTTTCTCGAAAGTTGAATGTAATCAACAAAGCTCGAAAAGCAACATCGATTTCAGTGATCCTGATTGGAAGTCCAAGTTCCAGCAAGATTTCGAGAAACGCTTTAATATTCCTCACATCACCGACCTTTTCCCCGATGCTCACTCTTTTCCTTCCATATTTTGTCTCAGGATGAGGTGAAAATTTAACTTTTCATGTATTCAGCTGAATTTTTCTCGGAATTCTTAAAAGTGTTTTTTCCAAGAGTGAGAAAATTGTAAAATGAAGTATAACTTTCGCTTATGTTTTAGACATTTGATAGCGTTAACATTTTTTAATAATTATTTTTTGTTAGTAAATATATAAATAAATTTTTTTTTATATATTTTTGTTACAGAACTCCGTTGACTGAGGATTTTGCAGAAGGTTATCCATCGGATGAGGAGTGGCATGGTTACATAAATAATAATGATCGAGTACTTCTTAAGGTAAAGTATTTTCTTTTTTATATTTAAATTTAAATTTCACTTTTTTTAATCAGTTTCCTCAATATATGCCAAGTTGCTGAATTGTGATATGGAAAATTTTGAACTTTTGCATATGCTTTTCATTAAGAGCTTGGAGATCATTTTACTAAATTTACCCTTACATTCAATTTTCAAAATTGAAATTTGCTAGCTATAGAGTAGGTAATTGAAATGATAATTCAAAATTACCTGAAAAGTTTGGCATAAATGATTTTATGAAAGAAATCTGCTAGTCTTTCTCCTTTGAAAGTAAATTCTTGTTTGATTTACATCTTTGTATCTTAAATCAATACATCAGTTAAATTCATTAAGCTCTATAGAAATAATCCTGCAATTATTTTGGTTAATCATCCCCATTTAGATTAGATAGCCCACAATTTCTGATCTTTTAAATATTTCAGGTCATACATTACTCGTCTCCTACATCTGCTGGTGCAGAGTGCATTGATCCTAACTGTACTTAGGTTGAACAATGGTCAGTATAACTCTTAACTCATTTATAAGGTTAATCATGCATTCTATTACATTAACTGCAATACTTTCATAACATGCTATGGTTTTTAAAATAATGTTCTATTTTTTTTATAATTATTTTCCAACTTTTGTATTGATTTTGGAGAATTGGTAATTTTAGATCTAATCTCATCACATGTGTCTACATTTTCTTGCTATTTTGTAGATTCCTTTTTGCTGTTTTTGTTTAAAGTATGCAACATTGAAGTTCTTTTGGCAGTTATGATATTATGTGACATGACATCTCATCTTAGGGTTCATCGTGCTGGGCCTCGAGAGAAGATATATTTCAAATCAGAGGAAGTGAAGGCTACAATTGTTACTTGTGGTGGGCTTTGCCCTGGACTTAATGATGTCATTAGACAGGTCAGCAGCATTTTATAAATTTCAATTTGCTGCTGGCATGCTTGTAACTATCAACAACAGCTAGGCTATGCTATGTGATTGAACCAGCATTTAGTGCTTTCACTGTTGTGATATATGAGTGTTAACTGGATTTTAATCGTGTCTCCTGCTAAAATCTAAAGCTCATTTTAGGTGCATATATCTCTGACTGTTGGCTTGATAAAAAATATCAGTCTGATTTCCTTGTACCAAAGTTTTTCTTCTGCTAGAAGACTGAACAACACTAATTGTTTTTTGTTAGGACACAGAAATTTTGCCTACGTTATATGAGTTTGCACAAATTTCTATGAATTTATTATTTCAGGTTCCATTGTTAGCATGCCATATGAATTTAGTCTTTATTGCTCAATACATGCTTAAATAATAAACTTGGGCAGATTGTTATCACACTGCAAATATATGGTGTAAAAAACATTGTGGGGATTCCTTTTGGTTATCGTGGATTCTCTGACAAAGACTTGGCTGAAATGCCGGTAAGCCGTGTTTCTTTACTTGCAATGGTTTGTTAAAATATCTATTGCTTAGTCCATCATTTTCTGTTCTTAGTTTGGCTTTGATTTTTCAACTATCACGGAAAGTAGTCCAAAATATTCACCTTTCATTTGAATCTTAGACTAAAAAAACTTGAATGTTTGAAGTAATTGTTTTTTTAGTCTTGTAATTCTGCTAACTAGAATGACTCCATTTTTCATTTTTATTCTAACTGTTAGTGATTTTAAGAATTCTTAAATCTCTTTCAGGGGCTAAACAATTGGGGACTTGCTCTTCAGGTAAACTATGTTTCAGTGATGTTGATATTATAATCAGCTTCATTTATCTCCATATCTTTCAAATTAAATTCTGAGTCTACTTCTATGGAGTCCTGGAATGCTTTGCTTACTTTCATGTCCTATCATGTACTCTTTAGGAACTCAGTGCGATTGTTCCAGCTCGAGAGAAGCAAAAAATTGTGAGGACTGCAATTAGTAAGGTACAAAAGTTATTTGGAGCAATCAGAGTGCTTGGATGACTATAGGAACAAGCAGCAAGTAATTTGACATCTGATATGTCCTAAAAGAATAAGTTCTAGTTGCATTTTTTATTGTTACGATACCCTTTACTTCTAATGCAGTTTCGTGCAGCAATACAGTTGCAATTTGATTTCCATCGAGCAATATACAACCTTGGAACTGTTTTGGTAAGTTTGTTGGTTATACTAGTTCTTATACTGGATGGCATGATCCTATTCTCACCTATGATTCATTTCTGTGATATTAATGAGATTAGATAATGACCTCATTATGTGAACATTTTATTCAAGTTAAGTGAAGCATAAATTCGGAACTTGAAATATCTATATTTTTAATTGCAGTATGGACTAGCTGAGGATACCTTAAGAACAGGTTCAACAAATCCAAAAGAGGTTTCCCCAAATGAGCTGTATAGCCAGTCTGCTATCTATATTGCAGCTGCTCATGCATTGAAACCAAATTACTCGGTAAGAGATCCCTGTGTTTTTTGGACTACAGAGGTTTACTGACTAGATGTGGTCTCACTTTCAGGCTATACAGGTGGCATAATTATTGGCTAATGAATTTTTGTGGCATGAATTTGGCTTTTTGTATACTTTAAGTTTACAAAAGAAAGCTAATGTTATACTTCTTAATTTTCTCCTTAATTAGCATTATCGTGGATTTTTTTAAAAAATTTTATGGGAGTAGTATTTTTCGGTGTAATCTATGAAGTTCCGCATTTCTTTCATGTCAATGCATCGGTGTTGTTTTTAACTGTCAATTATCACCATAACTGAGTCTTTGAGCTGCATCAGAAACGGTTGTTTTTATGCAAATGTCCTTTCAATATAGAGAGCTACATGCCTAATATAATGTTTTTTCAAATAGTATAACCTTTGGCTTGGATGGGAACTTTTCAATGATTGGCCAATCCATATCCCGTTAAATTATAGCTAATTGTATTGATTGTTGTGCGTATTTGCAGCTATAGCAGCGGGTTTTCTCCCCAAGGAATTTTGGTTATTGGGATTTTTAGGATTCTTGATCTTTCATCTCCTTTTATGATCGAATCGATTCATTTTGTGTCAACGTTCCAAGACATCCAAAAAAACCATGATAGATGATGATGTTCATTTCCCAATTTTGATATGGCAAGCATGGTAGAAGCACCAGACGAAAAAGTTTCGAAGTTTTTCCTTTTCCTTCAGGCAAGCAATGTACATGTAAATGAGATGGAAGAAGATGAAGTGCTGGGGGCAAAGCCAGAAAGTTGGCAGGCCGCTCATCTTACTTTGAATTTTTCCAGTTGGCCTTAGAATGATGTTTAATTAATATAAATCTTCCTTGACTCCATGAGTCTGTTGGATTCATGGTGATTGGTTGAGTAGCACTATGTGCTGCTTTAGAACAATTATGAAATGCAACTAGATTGATTGGACACCAAAACCAATATACATCACCTTTTTTTAGGGCTTTAGGATTTAGAATTAGCTTGGATACATAAAAAAAAGTAGTGTGTGTTGTGTTGTTGTGGAATATCTTCCTGGGGGTAATCTAACATATGTCCCATTTTCTGTTTGTAGTTTCTTTTCTTTATTGTATTCTGGTTTTTTCACCGCTCAAGCATATAGTTTATGTCTTAAAATTTTTTCAAGCTTTAGACTTAAGAGGGGGATCTATCATTTTGTAGGTTGAGTTACCTTCATTCACAGAAGATTGTTCACAGAGATGTAAAGACAGAGAACATGTTGTTATATTTCCTTATCTGTATGTGCAAGGTGTATGTATTGGCAGAGTGAGGATGAGGAGGGGAATTTTTTATATTATTGAAATGCAATATAGGTATTAAAAATTTGTTACCATTTTATCAATTTACTAGTACCTTCAAACCATGAAAGATTTTCCAAAACCAAAAATCAGACGTACCTTTGTTATTTTGAACATCCCCATCTTGTTTGTTCTTTCATTTTCTCTACATTACTATCACCTGTAGAACAAAAATGACATTAAACTTTTTGTAGCTAATTGGTTTTACAAATAACTACTTACCAAAAATATTATTAGTTAGGGTAGTCTGTTTTAATTCGCTTAGAAAAAAATCAAGTAAACATGAGATGTTTCTTTTATATATATATGCATATTTTTATGTATATAATCTATACAATTTAATTAATTTAAATTTAAATTATTTTTTAAAGTACAAACACCAATTAGAGGATAAAATTCTCACCTTCCATCATTAAACATTTTAATTAACTCTTAAAAAAAAAAAACCCAGATTACATGAAAGAAAAAAGAAATTGTAAGATTATCCAAATGTTTACATCGCTACCAATTCACGATTGAGACCACACGATTCAATTCGAAAATCGTTGCATAATTAACGAATTATGATAACATAGGCAAAGAAGTAAGTTCCAGGAATCAAGTCTTTATGTTAATGATAACATAGGCAAAGAAGTTGGTTATTAAATTTGTACTATGAACATCTTCATATTAGTGTATAATTTAATATAGGTTTTTCTTTTAATTTAAAGGCGTACCTATCAACTTAAGGACTCATAACTGGATGAAGTTGAATATGCATCTATTACGTAATAGTAACTCTTATATATATTTAAAAAGTCTTAAATACATAACATACCACAAAAATTTTAAATTAAAGTTATAACTTGTGATTTGAATTGGTAATTAATAACTTGAGGCAATTATTGTGTTTGCAATACATAGCCATTGATTTTGTGCATTTTACTTGGATGAGATTAAAGCCCCTGTAAAAGAAGTAAAAGAAGTTGGAACATATCTACAAATATTATGATGGAAATGCAATGGTATCATAGACTTGTCAAGTTGAAATTTTATAAATATGGAAAGATTAGCAGATTGAAGTCTCACAATTGTATCTTAGACTTCACCTACCCATCAAAATCATCAAAATAACCGGTAAAATAACCTACTTAAACATTCTATTCACTAACCCATCAAAATCACTACCCATGCAAATATGCAATTATGCAAATATGTAATACAGAAATTTCTCAAGTTCATATGTAATTTGTCAAGTTCATATGTAATTTGTCAAGTGCATATGTAATTTATCATGTTCATATGTAATTCGGGAATTTTTTAAGTTGATATGTAATTTATCAAGTCCATATGTAATTCGTCAAGTTGATATGTAATTTCTCATGTCCATATGTAAATCGGGAATTTCTCAAGTTCATATGTAATTTCTCAAGTCCATATGTAATTCGTCAAGTTGATATGTAATTTTTCATGTCCATATGTAATTCGAGAATTTCTCAAGTTCATATGTAATTTATCAAGTCCATATGTAATTCTCCAAGTTCATATGTAATTTCTCATGTCCATATGTAATTCGGGAATTTCTCAAGTTCATATGTAATTTATCAAGTCCATATGTAATTCTCCAAGTTCATATGTAATTTCCAATGTCCATATGTAATTCGGGAATTTCTCAAGTTCATATGTAATTTATCAAGTCCATATGTAATTTGTCAAGTTCATATGTAATTTCCCATGTCCATATGTAATTCTGGAATTTCTCAAGTCCATATGTAATTCTCCAAGTTCATATGTAATTTCTCATGTCCATATGTAATTCAGGAATTTCTCAAGTTCATATGTAATTTATCAAGTCCATATGTAATTCTCCAAGTTCATATGTAATTTCCCATGTCCATATGTAATTCGGGAATTTCTCAAGTTCATATGTAATTTATCAAGTCCATATGTAATTCTCCAAGTGCATATGTAATTTCCCATGTCCATATGTAATTCCGGAATTTCTCAAGTTCATATGTAATTTATCAAGTCCATATGTAATTCTCCAAGTTCATATGTAATTTTCCATGTCCATATGTAATTCGGGAATTTCTCAAGTTCATATGTAATTTATCAAGTCTATATGTAATTCTCCAAGTTCATATGTAATTGTCCATGTCCATATGTAATTCCGGAATTTCTCAAGTTCATATGTAATTTATCAAGTCCATATGTAATTCTCCAAGTTCATATGTAATTTCCCATGTCCATATGTAATTCGAGAATTTCTCAAGTTCATATGTAATTTATCAAGTCCATATGTAATTCTCCAAGTGCATATGTAATTTCCCATGTCCATATGTAATTCGGGAATTTCTCAAGTTCATATGTAATTTATCAAGTCCATATGTAATTCTCCAAGTTCATATGTAATTTTCCATGTCCATATGTAATTCGGGAATTTCTCAAGTTCATATGTAATTTATCAAGTCCATATGTAATTCTCCAAGTTCATATGTAATTTTCCATGTCCATATGTAATTCGGGAATTTCTCAAGTTCATATGTAATTTATCAAGTCCATATGTAATTCTCCAAGTTCATATGTAATTGTCCATGTCCATATGTAATTCAGGAATTTCTCAAGTTCATATGTAATTTATCAAGTCCATATGTAATTCTCCAAGTTCATATGTAATTTCCCATGTCCATATGTAATTCGGGAATTTCTCAAGTTCATATGTAATTTATCAAGTCCATATGTAATTCTCCAAGTTCATATGTAATTTTCCATGTCCATATGTAATTCGGGAATTTCTCAAGTTCATATGTAATTTATCAAGTCCATATGTAATTCTCCAAGTTCATATGTAATTGTCCATGTCCATATGTAATTCCGGAATTTCTCAAGTTCATATGTAATTTATCAAGTCCATATGTAATTCTCCAAGTTCATATGTAATTTTCCATGTCCATATGTAATTCCGGAATTTCTCAAGTTCATATGTAATTTATCAAGTCCATATGTAATTCTCCAAGTTCATATGTAATTTTCCATGTTCATATGTAATTCGGGAATTTCTCAAGTTCATATGTAATTTATCAAGTCCATATGTAATTCTCCAAGTTCATATGTAATTTTCCATGTCCATATGTAATTCGGGAATTTCTCAAGTTCATATGTAATTTATCAAGTCCATATGTAATTCTCCAAGTTCATATGTAATTGTCCATGTCCATATGTAATTCCGGAATTTCTCAAGTTCATATGTAATTTATCAAGTCCATATGTAATTCTCCAAGTTCATATGTAATTTTCCATGTCCATATGTAATTTTTCATATGTAATTTTTCAAGTTCATATGTAATTTATCAAGTCCATATGTAATTTTTCAATTTCTCAAGTTGATATGTAATTTTTCATGTTTTATATGTAATTCGTCCAAGTTGATATGTAATTTATCAAGTGCATATGTAAAAAATTGTGACCTGGTAACCTGCTACTCAGGTTTCCCAATTTGGAGCTTACCACAACCTTACCGTAAGAAACTTACGGTAGAACTCCCCATTCTTTTCTCATCTACCAATATGGTCAAGTCTTGCTATCTTGTCCTGGTAAAGTTGTTGGATCCTTTTTATTCTCTGCTCCAATTCTTTCTGCAGTTTAGGGCAGTCAGGACTCAGGAAAGTGGCATTTATTTTATGGCATTTGTGAAGTCAATTAAATAATAGTAGTAGCTATTAGCTAAAATTGAAGTCTAACCTTTCTCCAGTCCATTTTAACTTTGGCTCTCCCGAAAATCAAATGTCAAGATCTGCTGCTGCCAGCTGCTTAAAGGGTCTTTGAAACTAAAATCAGTTCGCCTATACGAATACCATGACATGAATGGTGTATTCTATGTTATTCGAATTCGGATATGAGTGTCGGATACGGGCATAAATCTTTACCGGACATGTTCTGTTGCGTACTAATGAATGGTGATAAGCAGGATTGTCATGGCTTATTATATTTTGGCCTTTATTTTATGTTTACCTTGAATTTCTGCTTGATAGGGTATATATATAGTTTTAGAATTTTAGTTTGTAAATGAAACCAAAGTCCTTCAACCACAGAGGATAAAGAAAAAAGTGTTAAATTCCAAATTTTACATGGTAAAATTCTGGAAATTAATCAAGTTTTTAGCAAAAATCTATTCAAAGCACTTTAAAGCCATAAATTAAAAAAAAAAATTTATGAAACAGAATTTGACAACAATATTACTAATAAATGGAAAACTTTTGTATTGGAATTGTAAGTACTTACCTCCCTCCTTTGCTTAATTAAAATTTCAATTATGTTAATTAAACCATGCTGCTGGCAAAACAAGTTATGAATAAAATGGTGAATAAGGAAATTTAAACCTTACTTCTATGTTGAAAGTAGCAAAGATGTGATTCAGAGTTTGGAATCAATCAAAAAGGGTTCTCACAACAATATCAATCCCATTCTCATGCAGCTATATACAAAGTTAAAACAAACGAATCGAAGATCGTGTTGAGTTTGAGTCTAAATTCAACATTGAGTTTGAGTAGAAGTCCAAGTCCCACATTGAGTAGGAGTGCTCATCCTACATCAATAGGAGTGCTCATCCTATATCCAGTAACTAATTGGTTAAGCAAAAGAAATCCTAATCCCACATTGAGTAGTCTTAATGAGTCAAGAGGAGTGCTCACCTATAAATAGGAACTTTAGCTTTTGGGGAAACACAATCCACCACCCCCTAAGAAAGGGAGTCTATACACTTAAGTAGAAGTTGTATTAGGATTCGGGAGTCTATACACTTAAGTAGAAGTTGTATTAGGATTCTTTGGGTGATGAGTCAAGTTTGTTTGTAGGAAGGTTTGTAGTTTTATCCGTACAAAAGTTACAATATTTGTAAGGAGGGTCTGTAGCTTTATCCGTGCAAAAGTTACAAGTTGGAATATTTTCTAGTGAAGTATATTATCCCTATGGGATCGTGGATGTAGGCCAAGAAGGGCTGAATCACGTTAAAAATATTGTGTTCTCTTTTTTTCTTCTTTCCGAGTGCTTGTTGTGGGTTAATATCTGTTATTGGGCTGCCACGTTATTCCCAACAACTGGTATCAGAGCTTTTGGTTCGAGGGAGGAGTTGCCTAAAAAGTTTTGGTTCAAGCAAAGAGAGATGCTGCCAAGAGTTTTTTGGTTCGAGCGAAGAGAGTTACTGCCCAGGAGTTTTTGGTTCGAGGAAGAAGAGTAAGAGAGTTGCTAAGTTGTTGTCCAAAGGCTTTTGGTTTAAGAGAGAAGAGTTGCTGCCAAGAGGTAATTGAGACTTTGACTCAAGGGAGAATTTGTTGAGTTTGAGTTCAAGTCAAACATTGAGTAGGAAGACTTTGACTCAAGGGAGGATTTGTTGAGTTTGAGTTTAAGTCCAACATTGAGTTTGAGTAGAAGTCCAAGTCCCACATTGAGTATGAGTGCTCATCCTACATCAAGTAACTAATTGGTTAAGTAAAGGGAATCTTAATCCCACATTGAGTAGCATTGATAAGCCAAAATGAGTGCTCACCTATAAATATGAATCTTAACTTTTGGGAAAACACAACCCACCACCCCCTAAGAAAAGGAGTCTATACACTTAAGTAGAAGTTGTATTAGGATTCGGGAGTCTATACACTTAAGTAGAAGTTGTATTAAGATTCTTTGGGTGGTGAGTCAAGTTTGTTTGTAGTAAGGTTTGTAGTTTTATCCGTGCAAAAGCTACAATATTTGTAAGGAGGGTTTGTAGCTTTATCCGTGCAAAAGTTACAAGTTGGAATATTTCTTAGTGAAGTATATTATCCTTATGGGATCGTGGATGTAGGCCAAGAAGGATTGAACCACGTTAAAATATTGTGTTGTTTTGGGTTAATATTTGTTATTGGGCTGTCACGTTATTCCCAACAGATCGAACCGGTCAGACCTTCGATTTCATGACCAATTAGTTTGATAAAGTTTTTTTTTAATATTTAAACATTAAGTTTTAGTTAATAATTAACAAAATTATATATTTGGCTTAATGGTGTGATCTTTTTTTATATAACTAAGAGGTTAAAGGTTCAATTCTCATTAATTACAAATAATTTTTTGAAAAAAAATAAAAAATACATATAAAACCGGTTTTTTATCGGTTGAATCGTTTTTTTACTGATTTGATAAATTTTCAGTTTTAATATACCCATCAAACTAGATAGACCACTGATTCTCGATTCAATTGATTTCACCGATCGATTCGATTCATTTTTTAATCAATGGCTATGTATGCCTTATTCTCCTTGAATGGAAAGCATGGACAAGCTGGCAAATTCAATGGGTACCAATGGCCCACTTGCACAAGCAAAATCACCCACCACTTTTCCTTGCCAAGGTTGATAAACTGATGCTAGGGTGCTGTGATGCTGCATACATAGGACAGGGATCTGATATAATTAAATTCATGTTATTTGAGTAGAGCTGTCTATGAACTAGGCCCAGTCGGTCTAGTTTGAATAGTAAAAGAATTTGTTTGTTCAAGACATTGCCATCTATTTCTAAATGAAGAAGGATTTACTTGTACTATTATAAAATTAAATTAATTATATATATTTTTATAATTTTTTATACGATTAATATTTTAATAAATCGATCATCATGTTTTATATTCTATTTATATAGATCATGCACGTTGAGTTTTGAATAAATTAAAAATGTCTAACTATTTGTTCGATGTAAAAAACTTTCAATCGTTAAATATATATTAAAAAGACAGTATTCTCGATCGATTTGATAGAGATATTGGATCGATTTAAAACTTTACATGCATGATAAGTACAATTATATTGCTAAATTCAACAGTTTATTTGTTAAAATATTAATCGTATAAAAAAATTATGAAATGAACTAATTTAATTTTATATTAGTGTAAGTAGATCCTTATTTTTTAAATTCCGAATATCAAATTTATCACAAAGTATTTGAGCTTTCCTAAACTTTGTCCTTATTAATTAATTTATTATTCATTACAAAATGGCAGATACCTGTTTCCTGCAAAAGGAATGTTGCTTCCTCCATAGAAACATTTCACTATAATTTACACATATTTTTTTTGATAATATATATATATATATATATATATCTCACATGTCCAGGTGGTCTCAAAAAATTGTTGTTATAGTAATAAAATATCGCATGCTTGACTATAAAAGTATTTTACAAATTTAATAGGAAGCTTAACAGAGAAATGAATCATGAGTAATGACACTTGTTTTTTTTTCAAGTTAACTAAAAAAGTTAGACTAAAATCATAATTGAAAAATAAAATATGACCTATTTAATACCTACATTTTTATTATTACTATATCATATTTTTAAAGTATGCTAGTAATAAATATATACAACATTTGAAATTTTAATTTAATATTTTAGAGTTTAAGTCTTAAAAAAAAAATACCTTTTATTGTGTAATCTAAAATTTGATATGTAAAAAAAAAAAAAAATACTTACAACATTGTAAATCTAATTGAGTTTAATCTGATTAATTAAATTGATCTCAGTTTAGGCTTGTTGATGCTTTTTCGAAGTTGGAGCTAATAGATTTTAAAGAATTGTCTGAAATAAAATAAGTTGAACCTGTTGATAAAAAAAAAAAAAAGATGAATGTCGGAATTGAGATTTTGAGATATGTTTTAATATTTAAGTCAAAGGTAGTCAAAGAGAATGAGTAAATTTTAATGCAGAAAGGAATGTCTTAGTCTAAATATGTAGAATCTATGTCTTATCTATTTTTTTTTATATCTAAAAAACAGTCGTCTTTGATACACTAGCAGTAAAGTTTTTTAACTTCACAAACGGAATTAAAATATTGTCACATGCCTCATTTCGTTTTTTTTTTTTTTTTTTTTTACTAGACCGTAAGTGATATGTGTTATCCTTATAAATTTAAAAATTTCACTAATTGTGTATGGGATAATTTTTCTTATAAGAATGATAGACTTTTTCTTTATGTGTTCAACTAAGAAATAGTAAGTGTTATAAGAAAAGAAATTCTGATAGAACAAAAAATCTAAAGAATTACATTTTTGATATTTTAAATTATTTATTAATTTGTATAAAAGTATCTTATTTATATAAAATATTTTCACCAGTTTAAGAAAAAATTAAATAAAAATATTATTTCGTAATCTTCAATATATCGTGTCGTAATCATATCACAATCGTATAATAATTTTTAATATTTTTAATTATATTTATTAGTTTAACAGTAACTATAGCAAGCTGGACTCCCTCACCAAAAGAAAATTAATTACCCAAACATGGTAACTGTGGAAAGAAATTTCTTGCCTCATAACAAGTAATCCCCCTTTCTTCTTATTGGAGGTTGAACTTATACTTTATTTCTTTTTCCAAGCTGATGAAAAAGTAGAAATTCTACTAAAATTATATACAATTAATAAGTACCAAACAATGACCCCAGTCAAAAATATAAACAAATACTGACATAAAAACCATTAACCTAAACCATTATTCCAACTCTTCCAAGCATAAATAAAGATTTGGATGAAGGCATTACTTCAGCTTAAAGCCAATACAACCTCTCCAAGAAAACTTGGAATCTTAAAACAAACAAGATTTACTCTTTTAATTTGGCTTTTTCTTGAAAACAGACACTTGACTGTTCCTTTGCCCACCTTAGATTTAATAATTCGTATATTCATATTATGTTTGTGTTATTTTTTTATATCATAATCGTGTTTAAAATTATTATATATTTATATAAATTTTGATACGTTAATAATTCGTGTCATATTTGTGATAGTCTTGTATGTCATATCGTGTTTTAATTATATTTTTAATATCATATTCATATTATTGTGTCGTGTCTAATATCATCGTATTTATCCCACACTTACTCCGTGTCAAAAGCAGTTATGTCATTTTCTTTGGGTGCTAAAAAGCTTCTAGCTAAACTAAAGCTACTATACATTCATGGTGAGTGTAATGTAAGTTTTTGGACATGAATCTTAACGTTATTTTTTAGCCAAACCCACAATTTCTGAGTCCCAGCCATTTCAACAAACAAGTTTATCTTGTCATGGAAAAGTAACAGGAGCCTAAGGATAAGGAACCAAGACAGACAGATTAAGCTTTATTTTGGCTTAAGAAACTACTATAGCTTTTGAAAATTATTGGTGGTGTACTTGTTTCTGAAGAAACTTCGCTGCATTTCCCTGTTTGCTTTTTCCAATGGCTGGTTTCTAGCTTTTTCGGAGGTTAGTTTCTTATATTGGTTGTCCTTGTTTTCCTTGAATTGCATCTGGGTACTTTTGAGTTTTTCCTTTTGTTGTACCTGTTAGAGTTTATCAGCTTTGTCATTGTCTATGCCAATTGAATATTTTTCTTTTTTTTTTTTGGGCAATTTCTGGTTAGTTTTTTCAAATAGGTTGCTTTTGATTTTGTTTAATTTTAAAATTTTGATCGGTTTTGGTCCTTTGGGATCTGCTCATTGTTTAAGAGTAAATGCTGTGAAAAAAGAAAGGTATTTCTTGTTCCATTCTTCAGGCATATGTCTGTTGATGTGTTAAGGATGTTTTGAGATCTGAACTTTTTTTTTATTTTATTCAGCTGACCTCTTCAAACATTGTTGAAGTCTCACTGAAGCTATAAACATATGCCATTTCTATGATTAATGTTTTTCTTTTTCTTCAGAAAGGAGGTAAGATTTCTCAAATTTACTTAGAAAATGCTAAATTAGCTCATTGTCAGTGGCAGTTCTTAGATGGAATTAAAGAAGAAGGAAGTTGCAGTCAATTGTAAGGTGTGTGTTATCCAATTTGAGTCTGAATCCCACTATATTGCTTATATTAATTTTGATGCAGTAAACCTATGTCACCCGTACTCTCCATTTTCCTTAAAGTACACTTGTGTTCGACATATATTCGGACATAGGTACGTATGATCCTCCAAATATATGGAAAAACTTAGAAAAAGTTAAGCATACCCGTGTCGGACACATATCCATATCCGGATAACATAGCTATAAACAGCTGAGCAAGGTCTTAAGGTTTGATTTCTTTCAAGTTAGTAATATTCTGGAAAAATAGGTGATAAACTGTATAGTTCAGAACAACTTACTGTCTGAAACTTATTACTTTCTCACTTCTTTGTTTTTGGTTAAAATATACTTCTAATTTCACTCATTTTCATGCCAAATCCCACAATAGAGGTTCTGTTTCTGATAGAATTTTTTATATCCATGGGTCACAGTTAACTTAAATACTCTGAGGTGGAAGTGAGTGAGGCTGTTCGAAATGGAATTTCGCCTCATTTTGTTCTTATTTGTGGCTTCCATACCTGCAATTTTGGCTGAAGATATTAGTCATGGGACAATTGTAGTTGATGGAACTACTGCTGTTGCTCAAACTGATGATAACTTCGTCTGTGCTACAATTGATTGGTGGCCTCATGATAAGTGTGATTACAAGCAGTGTCCATGGCACTATACATCTGTAATAAATCTGGTGAGGCTTAAGAAGAATTATCCTCTTCATAAGATTAAATGATTTTTCTTTGAATTTCTTCAACTTATTCTGTTAAGCTTCTGGAAATGTTGAAGCAATTTAGTAACAGCTCAATCTGCTTTTCTGTTATTTTTTACAGGACTTGTCTCATCCTTTTCTAGCCAAAGCTGTCCAAGGTTTGTATTTATACGTGATCAGCTATGTTAGTCGGACTCGGGGTGAGTGTCGGATATGGGTATGTTCGATTTTTTCCAAGTTTTTCCATATATTTGGAGGATCATACCCTATACCCATGTCTGTATATATGTCTGACACAAGTGTCGGATACGGATATTTTAGGAAAAATGAAGAGTCCGGGTAACATAGTATCAGTAATGGTGCAGCTTCCTTTGTGACATAGATGTTATGAGTATGTTGTTGAGTTTATTTGTCCTGAAGCATGATGCTAGTCTATGTTCCTGACACTGTTAGCTTTCAACCGTTTGAGGATAAGAGTTGGAGGCTCTTTGCAAGATCAAGTGTTGTATGATGTTGGGAATTTGAAGTCTCCTTGCCATCCATTTAGGAAGGTGAAACATGGGCTGTTTGGATTTTCAAAGGGGTGTTTACACATGAAGAGGTGGGATGAGCTGAACCATTTCTTCAATGCAACAAGGTAAGACTCTAGCATTTCAAAGTATGTTACTCGGACTTGGGTGTAAGTGTCGGATACGGATATGTATCCGACACGGGTATGTTTAATTTTTTCTAAGTTTTTCCATGTATTTGGAAGGTCCTTGCTCCTTGGAGGGTCATATCTCTATACTCGTATCTGAATATGCGTCGGACACGGGTATTTCAAGAAAAATGAAAAGTAGGAGCAACAATACATAGATTTCAAATATTATTCAACTGATTGACTGAGAAAGTTGCAAATTCAATCCACTGAGAAAGTTGCATGAGATTTTAATCATTTGAGCTT
The DNA here is from genome assembly GCA_030761205.1 of Fremontodendron californicum. Lineage (NCBI taxonomy): Eukaryota > Viridiplantae > Streptophyta > Magnoliopsida > Malvales > Malvaceae > Fremontodendron > Fremontodendron californicum. Next base: position 2,491,755 of record JAULJL010000032.1, on the reverse strand, counting down.
AAAGATGGAGTTATGGACAATTAATATGATGGAGATAAAATTTCTTGTACCCCAAGTGATCTCATAAAAACTTGTATATTACCGAAGGTTTTCCCCTTTTTCCTGAGTTCAAGGCTCACAAGTTTTTTCAATTTTTTGAATGGAGTACATTAGGCTTATGCTGCTGATACGATTATCACTTCAATCCTACATTTGCAGTGTAATGTTGACATTTGGCTTGAATGCACTGCATGGGAGACATAAAACAAAGAGGGGCCTTTGGGTAGGGGATTGGGACTCTAGCAATGCACAAGATTTTATGAAGTACACCATTTCGAAGGGATACCAGATAGATTCATGGGAATTTGGTACAGAATTTTAATACAAATTAAGCACTTTACCTTTCTCTTCTTCTCACCTCTAATGTTGCCTTTGTTGTTTTAGGTAACGAGTTGAGTGGAAATGGCGTTGGCGCACATGTTCTTGCTGACCAGTACGGGAAAGACTTGATCCACCTAAAGAAAATTATAAATGAGTTATACAAAGGCTCCCAATTTAAACCATCACTTGTAGCACCTGGAGGATTCTTTAACCAAGAGTGGTTTGCCAAGCTTCTTCAGGTCTCAGGCTCGAGCATACTTGATGCCATGAGCCATCACTTATACAATTTGGGTGCAGGTGAGTTGGGGTAGTTTCAAATTGTTTTGCAGTATGTACTTATACAGCCAACTCATCCCCTACAAAATGAACCATTGATTTCGAATCAATAGTCACAAAATGAATGCTCAAGAAATAATTTGAAAGAATCCCAAATAATATTTTCCAATTTTTCATTTAAAATAGTTATTCATCCAAGATTTAGACTAACCATCAGCTATTGTGTTTGTTGGTTTCAATGCATGGAGACATTACTGTTTGATCCTGCCTTCATTTAATGCTTTTTAACTATGTTACTCGGACTCGGGTGTAACTGTCGGATACGGGTATATGTCCGACACGGGTATGTTCAATTTTTTCTAAGTTTTTCTATGTATTTGGAGGGTCCTTGGAGGGTCATATCTCCATACCCATGTCCGAATATGCGTCGGACACGGATACTTCAAGAAAAATGAAGAGTCGGAACAACATAACCTTTTAAGCCCTGTTTTTATTTCAGGTGTTGATCCCCAACTCGTGAGTAAGATATTGGATCCCAACCACTTGAGCAAGGTAGCAAATACATTCAGCAATCTTACACACATCATCCGGAAGCACGGTCCTTGGGCTTCTGCATGGGTTGGAGAATCTGGTGGGGCTTATAACAGCGGTGGTCCTCACGTGTCTGACACATTTGTCAACAGCTTTTGGTAATCATACTCTATTTTACTCGGACTCGGGTGTAAGTGTCAGATATGAGTATGTATTCGATACGGGTATGTTCAGTTTTTTCCAAGTTTTTCCATGTATTTGGAAGGTCATATCCTTTTACCCATGTCTGAATATGCGTCGGACCTGGGTGTCGGACACGGGTACTCTAAGAAAAATGAAGAGTCCGAGCAACATAGATCATACTTTCCCAACTGCTTTAATCATCTTTCTCCTCTCATATATTATTGTCATGTATGAATGCTCAAGTTCTCTTTCTCTTGTACATGATTTAAGGTATTTAGATCAGCTAGGAATGGCATCCAAGTACCATACTAAAGTATATTGTAGGCAAACACTAATTGGTGGGAACTATGGTCTTCTCAACGCGGCAACATATGTTCCCAACCCTGATTATTACAGGCAAGAGCAAGAGATTTGAAATTCTTTATAGGACTGTTTACATTCTAACTTCTTTTGCTCGTTTGTCATTTAAATGTTTGATCAAATTGAAGGGGGAGGGGGTGACAGAAGATATTGAAAAGTTTTTTTGTTTTAATGGTCCTGAACAGTGCACTTCTATGGCATCGGTTAATGGGAAAATTGGTTCTAGCTGTTGATAGTGATGCTTCGCCCTTTCTGCGATCTTATGCCCATTGTTCAAAAGGAAGAGTAAGATTCTTATTTTGCTTTCATTCCAGTTTATTCTTAAAGAAAGACTATTAGGAGAATGCAGGAATCCTAACTCTAATATCACTCGGAATCGGGGTGAATGTCGGATACGGGTATGTGTCTGACACGAGTATGCTCAATTTTTTTAAAAAAAAAAAAACTTTTTCATAGATTTGGAGGATCATAGCCCAATAACCATATCCGAATGTGTCGGGCACAAATACTTCAAGGAAAATGAAGAGCCGGAGTAACATAGCCTAACTCGAAGGTTGACACTGATACAAAAAGCCTCCGATTCTTAGATTCTTAGCTGTATTTAATATGATGGAGAAGTTTTGAATCCATCACTACTTTTAGCTGATTAATAACCATTTGAAAGAAAATTTTCTTGCTGCTTGTCCAGTTTTAGCATTAGGCATAGGCAGATCTACTCTAAGAACAAGAAAGATCCCACCTATTCCTATGGACCAAGCTAATAACAAGCATACCAACTTGCCCAATTATGTCCACTTTTTTCTTCAAAAAGCAAAAATTATGTCCACCATTAGTTTTGTTTTTACTAGCTTGTTTCTCTAGGCAGCGCTTAAGGGTAACTAATGTGACAATATTGCCTTAGGTTCTCTTGGAGTCACACCTATAATTGGATGGCTCAATTTTTTTAAAGTTTTTTCGTATATTTGGAAGATCACACCTGTATACCCCATGTCTGAATATGTGTTGGACACAGGTGCCGGACATGGGTACTTTAGAGAAAATCAAAAGTTCAAGTAATATAGGTTTAAATTGGTCAACCATGTGGCGATTTACCATGTAGGTCTTGAGATTGCTGCTATTCATTTTTAACTTGGTTTGCATTAATTCAGGAACCTTTTTTCTTCCTAATAAGGGATTACCAATAAGTACAATCAAGTTTTTGACATGAACGTGAACCATGATGCAACATGTCCTTGTTTCAGACATATATGCTCAATCTGAATAGTCTGCTATTTGTTGACTTTCTCAGATATTCTTTTCATTTTTCATATGAAAAATTGTGACTGTTTCTCTTGCCTCAGGAAATATGACACCACCTAAAATCATAGAGCCAATTTGACTTTACTTTTTGAAATTAAAACACAATTTCTCAAATGAAGATCTTTTTACAGTTTCTTTGATTATATGATCTTGACATAATCCTGTTGCAGGCTGGTGTAACTTTACTCATGATCAACTTGAGCAATCAGACGAATTTCATAACGAATGTTAGAAATAGCATCAACATCAAGTTGGGTGTTGTGAAAGAACAAAACATCAGCAGGGACAGTTTCTCACGTAGTCTTAAGAACACGTTTTCATGGGTTGGAGTTAAAGCTTCAGATGAAGCTTCATTCAGAGAAGAGTATCATTTAACTCCAAAAGACGGGTACCTTCAAAGCCGAACCATGGTTCTTAATGGCATTCCTTTAGAACTTACAGGTACTGGAAACATCCCAAGGCTAGACCCTGTCCATGTTAACAACGTGAAGTCTCCAATTTCCATCTCTCCTTTGTCGATTGCATTCATAGTATTCCCCAACTTTGAAGCTCCAGCTTGTGGATGATTTTCATGATTGTATAATAGCAGAATTGCTAGTTTTTGGCAATATAGTTTTCAAGCAATTGTAATTATCGCTAGTTTTCAGCAACAGTGTTATGTGGAAAATAAGCAGTTGTATAAATAAATCATGATTATTAGTTATGCAGTGATCTTTTGTATAAAAAAGCTGATCTTTCTATGAAACAGTTGTAATGGAAATGTATGATAAAAAAATAATAATAATAAAAACTCATTGAATAAGATAACAAAACTAAAGAGCCAGAATTTAAGCTTTGATGAAGTCATTGAATTGTAATTCACAAGCATGATCCAAGTTTAACTTGTTCTGAAGACTGAAGTTGGCATTCGGTCGGCTTGGTTCTAAAATTTCGAAAATGGATTAAATCGAATAAATTTATAAAACCAACCGAAAAAAAATCTTAAAACTGAAATCAGACTTAAGTAGGTCGGTTCGATCGGTTTTAATTATTTAACAAATAAATTATTTATTGTATATTACATATTATATAATATATGATATAAATGACACATTTTATAATTTTAAATTATTATATAAATATATTTTATTTATATTAAATATAAAATATAATTAAAAATAAAATTAAAAGGGTCGGTTAGTTCGGTCCAGACCTGTTCACGGGCCTGGTCGGGGCCGAGACAATGTTTTTGTATTAAAATAATATTATTTTATTTAATTTTAATTATAAAAATAAAAAAAATATATTAATAAAAAAATATTTTTTATTTTTTAAATGTAATGAACAGTGCTCACTGATGCACCCAAAAGAGTGTATCTTTATTAAACCTTGCATTTAATATGATCAATTATAGTAAAATAGCATGCAAGGGTCGAATCCACAGAGATTGATTTTTACTGTATAAATTACTAGTTTAAAACTTAAATTCAAGAACAATAAAAGAAAAGGGGGTTTTAAAACAATTAAAAGTAAAGAAAACAAGATAAGTAAAAAGCAAATAAATAAGAGAAAATCAAATATAAGAGAAATATGGTTAAGGTTTCATTCTCCACCACTAGACAATATTATGAATCAAGTTCAGAACTATCAACATCAATTAGCTATCAAAGTTAACAACCGTAGATAACAACATCATGTGTTACCTTAATCCTTCCTTAGTTCGTTGTTAAGCAGGACGAACGCCAGTACTTAATCTCTAACTATCAAACAACCTAGGATAAATATCTCTAAATTTAATTTGACAGTAGCTTTATGATGAGAAAGATAGGTTGATCTAAGCAACAAAAACATGAACATGAATTGTTTAACTTAGGTTATGTTCCACTTTGCAATTAGCGAAAACTTGACCATAATCATTAATCACAAATTGCCACTTATGAATAGGAAATCAAGACAATTACACGGATCAAGATTCCTAAACTAGCAATAGATAATTATCAAGATATATCTAGTTTGCAACCTAAACAAATCAAGACAACATCATGAACAATTCTTATAGAAGAACACAAGCAACTTTGATAGAAAACTAATGATAGATAAAATCTAAAAATCAATTACAAAACATGTCTAGGGCTTTGAAATCACCCTTAACCAAAAAGAAGTTTAGCCTAACATAAGCATAAATAATATATACATAAAACTAAAAAGAAAATAAATGGAGAAGAAGAAGAAGAATGATGATCTTTGAGTCTCCTTCCAAAGATAATTATAATTTGTGGCTCAAAAGATGGTATTTATAGAGCTTTAAAGTCTTGGAAACCCTTTCTTGCTCTTCAAGGAAGTTAGGAGTCAAAATATGGCAAGTTTGGACTTTTTGCATATTTTTGAGGTTTTGAAATTTTCTCCCGGATTTGGACGGATTTGGAGGTCAGAAACTCGGCTCCGCGGCCCCAACTTGCTGTCTTGTCCAATTTTGCTTGCTGACTTCGCTTTCGGGATTGATGTACTGTCTCGTACTTCGTCGGCTGATTTGGATGACCATCCGTTGTTAGATTTAGGCGTGTAAACTATAGTTGAAAAGGTATTCAAGTTAGTTTTAAAAGTCAAGCAAGAAGTGTTTTCAAATAATGTCTTTAACATAATGATTTCTTAGCAACAAGCTCCGGAGGTCAAATCTGCCTGATCATCTAGCACTAAGAATTTGATCTTTTTGACTCCCAAGACTTCTTCCATCTTATGATTGTGACTTTATAAGATCTTTATCATCATAATTGACATGTTTTGACTTCATCTCATCCAAAATACCTATAATTCATAAAAATATAATAATTTGTCAAGGAACTTAAGAATTAAAGCACAAAGTATAAGGAAATACTACATGAAAATGTATGAATTACGCACTTATCAAATTCCCCCACACTTAGTCTTTTGCTAGTCCTCGAGCAAAATTAAATAAAAACAATATAAGAAAACCTAATCTAATCCAGTTTCAATAAAAAATGAGAGATAACCATTAAACAAGTCTTATAACTAATCACTAACTTAAAGAGTTTCTCAAAGAACCATGCTTGATAGTAAAAGGTTTGAGTTAAGCTAACATTAACATAACATATCTCAATCAAAATAGTGCATGTTCAAACTTAATTTCAGCTTCTCACATGGGATACTCTCATGATTTTCACTCTTTAAAGTAGTGGTAAAGTGTTTACACTCAATCAATCTCATCAAAACAATTTTATCATATGCTTGCTTGTCCACCTATTCTTCCACTTAGATCATGCAACTTCATGAATCAAGAGGTCTTTATTCAAGATTGTAATGGGGCCAAGGGGTTGTAATATGGTTAAAGAATAAAATGATAAAGATATCACAAAGGTTCCAAAGATTTCATAGAGTTTAGAGACATACTAAGATCATACAATTAAAAACTTCTCAAAACTCTTATAAAGCACATAACATTATAGGCTAAATATTCATGTTGAGCCTTTGCTTCATTCTAACCAACTTTCTAACATCTTTTTCTTTAACTAAAAGTTCAAGAGATGATTTTTTTTTTCAATATTCCTTTTTTTTTCTCGACTTTTGTCATTCTTTCCCCCACACTTATTTCTTATTGCTAACCCAAATAGTCAATTGATCTCCCTTGCTTTATGCAATATGTCTCAAAAAAATCTAATTCATCTTTGGAACAAGGGTAAGGATATAAGTACATTTAGGCTAGGTAAGAGATGTGGTTACCAATAAAATAGCATAATCAATGTAGGCTCAAATTGGCTCACTAGTGGGTGTTCTCTTGGAACATCAATAAGGATGGCTGTTTGGCCCTGCTTATAATCCTAACGCCTCAATCATATTTATGTTTTACATGCATCAATAGTCTCAAAAAGGTTTAGAGCAAGTTCTAGAGAATCATGTAATCATAAGAGCACTCAAGAAATAAATTAGATTGATGTTGCAACCTAAAAAATAACAAGTCTCATCACAAGACTTTATTATTCGTTAAACGTGACACTCAAAAAACTGAGGAAAAGTCAACTTAATTCCTCTTGAAAAATAAAGGTTTTGATAACGACCTTTGAAAAAGGCATGGAGTAGCTACCAATCTTTTTTAGCTAGGTGTGATCGGTCACCTAGTAAAACCGGTTTAATAAAACATTTTAAAATTGATTAAAACATTTTTAAAACCAATTTCAAGTCTCCGTTTTAAACCAGAGAAAATCGAAGAATCGGGTTCGGGACTCGGTTACGTGTGGGGAGGGATTAGCACCCCCACAATGCCGATATAAAACGGTACCTTATTAATCATGTGTTATCCCAAGTCTTGGTAAAAAAGTCGATTTTAATTTAGTATTTCAAGTTAATTCCCAATTTAAAGAAAAATAATTCCATTTTTAATTGAAAATGATCTGAAATTTATAAATTCAAAATTTTCCTATATTCCCCAACAAACGTGGTAAAATATAGAAATTTTTATTAGTTTGGAAAACTTTCCGAATCATTCTTATTTTAAAGAAGATATTCAGTTATTAATGATAATTGATGATATCCTCCCCAGCAAACCCGGTAGTAAACTCATGAATTATTTTGTCTTGGGAATATCTTTATTTTATTGAAAATCATTACCTTTTTCAATACATTTAAAAAAAATATGAATATGAATATGTGTGATATAAATAAAATGACATAGCAAAGTCTAAATAATATAATGCAACCTAAATGGTATGATATAATTTAAATGTCATAGCATATTCTAAATAAAATGAAATATCCTAAGTCATATAATATATTCTAAATGAAATGAAATGACCTATGTAGACACCTAATTTTGTCCGGACCACTAAACAGGTATGTTTTCTTCCTATATTGATGTTTCTGAGTGTAAAAAGACTTTTTTCATCCTGCAGGTGGTACTCCGAGACTTAGTTTAAGAGGGTGAGCATAAAAAGTAAAACTTAAAAAAAGTCAACCCAGGAAAAAGTCAACCCCGAAAAAGTCAACCCTAGAAAGTCAACTACTGAAAAAGTCAACCCACTTTCAAAATCAAGATTTTAAATTCAATTGAAAAATGGCAAAAGCATTTTGATAAACCGAGGTCTACATTGAAAGATATGGAGTTTGGAAGTTGGGATTTGGAGATTCAGTAGAAAGGAAACCCTAATCCGAGAAATTTGGGGAAAAGTGCTTAAACGATCAAATTGGTCGAAATTGAAGGTTCCAAATTAAATATAAGCACCGACTACGGGTAATGGAGAATTCACTTACAATAAAAACCGAAAGAAAAGTCAATCCGGGAGAAAACCGAGAATTAGGGTTTTTAGTGGATTTCGATGAAATCGGGAAGAATCGCAGAAATGGCCCAACTTGGTAAGACCAAAGTCCCAATGGATGAATAATGATTAAAAAGGATAGCCCAAGGCTCATATTGAAGAAAATCTAAAAATCGGACTTGTTTTGAGCAAAACCGGGTTTTAGAAGCAAAAAGACAAAATCGGAAAATTTGGGAAAATAGCAAATGGACTCCGAAAATTCTGAAAATTTGTCAATCTCATTCTTAAATCATTTGAAAGATATTGGTAAAATAAAATCTTGATTCGGAGTTCGTTTGCAAAATGGCCGAATCTCGGGCTTCTTGTGTAGTAATTCAAAAAAGAAAATCCTAGAAAAATAGCAAATGAGCTCCAAATCTTTTGAAATTTTGAAAATCTCAATTTTAAATTATTTGGAAGAGATTGGCGAAAGAAAATCTTGATTCGGAGTTTGTTTGCAAAATGGCCAAATCCCGGGCTTCTTATGTAGTAATTAAAAAAAAACAAATCCTGAAAAAATAGCAAATGAGCTCCAAATCTTCTGAAATTTTTCAAATATCATTATTAAATTATTTGTAAGAGATTGGCGAAAGAAAATCTTGATTCGGAGTTCGTTTGCAAAATGGCCAAATCCCGGGCCTCCTATGCAATAATTCAAGACGATAAATCCCGGAAAAATAGCAAATGGACTCAAAAAATTCTGAAATTTTGCAAATCTCATTTTAAATTATTTGGAAGATATTGGCGAAATAAAATCTTGATTTGGAGTTCGTTTGCAAAATGGCCAAATCCCGGGCCTCCTATATAGTAATTCAAGCCGATAAATCCCGAAAAAATACCAAATGAGCTCCAAAAATTATGAAAACTTCCAGATCACACTTTTTAATTATTTTGAAAATATTGGTGAAGAAAAATCTTGATTTGGAGCTCGTTTAAAAAATGGTAAAATATAGGGGCATAAAAGGGTATTTTTGGAAGCAAAAATCCAAATAAATAGCAAACGAACTCGGATAATTTTGAAAAATTCCAGAACTCAATATTTTATTATTTTGGAAGTATTAAAAAAAATAAAAATTGAATTTGGAGTCCGTTTGATATTAATTTGCATCCGGGGGGCAAAACGGTCATTTCACCCAAGCAACCGAAAAGGTCTTTGGGCCTTTTAAAAAATCAGAGTTCGGCTGGAAAAGAGAAGTTCTGGCCTGCCCAGGCCCAAAGGAAGGAAGAAGCTTTTGATTTTTCAATCAAATGGCTAAAAATCAAGAGTTAGTTAGAGATTCTCTTTGATCAAGCCATGGTGATTAAGCCACATAGGCCAAGAGAGATGTCAACATTATTCTTGAACAGCTGTAATTTGAGAGAGCTGAGATGCTAATCTAAAGGTGGTAATTTCATGATTTTTCACCTTGAATTATTAGCCATTTGATGGAAAATTGGTTACAAAAAAAATGACAACATCCTTGAGGCATTATTAGGGGGGGTTCAGCCAGCCTTGTAGAGGAGGTAGAAGATTCATTTTTTTCATTTCATTTTTGGCTGAGTTCTTTGAGTCTTTACTTGTTTTTTCTCTCCTTGGTTGAAAGCAAAAAAGAAAAGTTTAGAAAAGAAAGGAAAGTTTGAAGAGAAAAGCTTGAAATATTAACTTCTTGAGGTTGCTCTTGAGCACCAACTCTTGAACTTTCTTGATTTTCCATTCTTGTTTTTGCTATTTTGATTATTATTTGGTGAGTTTCTATTTTAATTAAATGTTTTTTTATTGTTCATCTTAAGTTCTTCCTTCATCTTTTTCTTAAGTATATTTTTTACATTTTATTTTTACAATAAACTCACCATGGCCAAATGGCCTACATTATTTATTTAAGTTGCTGTTTTGGGTTTATTTTACCATATTGTTTATGTTATTTTCTTTGATTTTGATGTTTTAAATGTTATGTTACTTCATATTCTTGAGTTATATTTTAATTTGGTTGCTTTGTTTGTTGCCATTTATGTTTTAAATATCATGTTTTTGCATTTTTAATTTTCTGTTTTCATGTTGTTTAAATTTGAGCATGTTTTAGATTTAGTATATCAAGTGTTTGTGAAAATGCTTGTGTGGTCTTTGCATGATTTGAGTTTCATATCTTAGTTGAGCATGTTTTAGATTTAGTATATTAAGTATTTGTGAAAATGCTTGTGTGGTTTTTGCATGATTTAAGTGTTATATTTTAGTTGAGCATGTTAGTATACCAAGTGTTTGTGAAAATGCCATGCTTGTTGGAGCTTGAGGCCATTTGGCTACTCCATGTGTTTTGCATTGTGTGTTGCATTTTTTGCCATGTTAGTTGGTAGGTTTTTGCATTTATATGCCATTTGATTTAGTTTTGCATGCTAGTATACCAAGTGTTTGTGAAAATGCCATGTTTGCTAGTTACATTATGCTATTCGGCCTTCTTGGAATTTTTGCATTTTATGTGCATTCTTGCCATGTTAGTTGATAGGTTAGCATTTACATGATATTTGGTTGAGTTTTTGGTTTAAGCATGCTTTGTGTTTGTGAAAATGCCATGTATATTTTAGTTATTAAGTTAGGTTTATTTGCAATGCATGTTCATGCATTTTAGGTCTAGGTTGCATTAAATGCCATGCAAGTTCATTTAGGTCTAGGTCACTTTATGAATGCCATGCATTTTTTTTTCATGACATTTAGGTTTAAATCCATGCATTTCATGCATTATGTTTGCTGTATCTTTTCATGCATTTCATGTTCATGCCACTTGAATAATGACTTGAGCCAATCAATGGTTCAAAGTCATGCTCTCTTGAGCACACTTGTGGAAAACTAAGTTTGTCAAGTTGATTATTCTACCTTTGTGATTTTTTTTACTTAGCCAATTTTTATCTAACTTTCAAAAAGTCATAGCTACTGTTTGTAAGGAGTTTCAAATATTTTTACTTTGATTTTTAAATGATTTTATCAAAGGCAAAAATGTGTTTTGGCAAAGCAGGTTTTTTCACCCAAAACTCGTACATATATGATTTTTCTGGGAATTCATCTTTAATCATAAAATTAAGCCGATTTGTTTTCGTGTAGTTTTACATGTCCTGAGTCTCCAGTGTTTTTTTCAGAATTTTTTGAATTTTTAAAAATAGGATAAAAAATCGTGGCTTAAAACTGGACAGTGGAGTCAGAATTGAATTTAAAGAAAAATCAATTTTTTGTTTTGGTTAAGTTACTTAGAGTGGGCTGATTAGGAGGGTTAGCTACTGACTTAAGGTAGTTTATAAGCCTTTTTAAACTCTAAAAATGGTTTTTCAAGTCTCGGGTTAAGGGTAGTCAAGTCCGGATTTTTAAACTTAGGAAATTAGAGCCATTTAAAAAATGATTTAGCCCAGTTTTTATTTTTAATTCAAGCTTTTCAAAATTGTTTTCAAACAATCACAAAGTATTTTGGTTTTAGAATATTTAATTTGACATATTTTCCTAAGGTAGCCGGATATCTTTTTAGATATACGGATTTCCTTAATTAAAGGAAAAAATACATTTCATGCATTGCATTTTCCATATTCATGCATTTTATAAAATATGTGATTCTTGCTATGATAATTTCTATGATATTGTTATGATTTTGAATTATGTTATATTGTTTATTATATGATTTGGAATATTTCATGATATCCTATGCTTCTTATTTAGTTATTATTTTTTTTTGGTCATATTATTTAGCATATACTATGTTCATGCATTATTATTTGCATTTTTATTTTCATGCATATTATATGATAGCATTATTTCCTATTCCATCTCATTTAATTTATATGCCATATCATTCATGTTTGCCATGTCATTTAAATTATTTCATTTCATATAGAATATATTATGTTACTTAGGTTATTTTATTTCATTTAGAAAATATCATGTTACTTAGGTTATTTCATTTCATATAGAATATGTTATGTTACTTAGGTTATTTTATTTCATTTAAAATATATCATATGACTTAGGATATTGCATCTCATATAGAATATACTATGTTACCTAGGTCATTTCATTTTATTTATAATATGTCATATAACTTAGGATATTTTATTTCATTTAGAATATGCTAAGGATATTTCATTTCATTTTAGTATATGTTAAGGCATTTACATTATATCATATCATTTAGGAAGCATTATATTATTTAGATTTTGCTATGTCATTTTATTTATGTCATGCATAGACATATTCATATCTTTTAAAATGTTTTCAAAAGGATAATGATTTTTCAATAAAAAATAAAGATATTCCCGAGTTAAAATAATTCATGAGTTCTCTACCGAGTTTGCTGGAGGGAATATCATCAATTATCATTAATAAAGGAATATCTTTCTTTTAAAAAAAAGAGAATGATTCGGAAAGTTTTCCAAAACTAATAAAAATTTATATATTTTGCCACGTTTGTTGGGGAATATAGGAAAATTTGAATTTATAAATTCCGAATCATTTTTGATTAAAAATGAAATATTTTTTTCTTTAAATTGGGAATTAACTTGAAATACTAAATTTAAAGCCAATTTTTACCGAGACTTGAGATAACACACGATTAATAAGGTACCAATTTATACGGGCGTTGTGGGGGTGCTAATCCTTCCCCGCACGTAACCGACTCCCGAACCCGCTTCTTTGATTTCTCTGGTTTAAAACGCAGACTTGAAATTGGTTTTAAAAATGTTTTAATTAATTTTTAAAATATTTTTATAAAACCGGTTTTAATAGGTGGCCGATCACACCTAGCTAAAAAAGATTGGTGGCGACTCCTTGTCTTTTTTAAGGTCATTTTCAAAACCTTCATTTTTCTAGAGGAATTAAGTCGACTTTTCCTCGATTTTTTAATGTCACGCTTAACGAATAATAAAGTCTTGCGATGAGACTCGTTATTTTTTAGGTTGCGACAGCTTGGCGACTCCACTAGGGACTTTTTAGAGAGTCAGGCCTAGAATTTTTTGTGTGTTATCTAAGTCTCGTTTTTGTTGGTTTAATTGGTATTTAATTTTAATTCCCATATTTTTTAAAATAAAAGAGAATTTTGAAAATAAAAAAAATGTTTTAATATGTCCATATTCATGTGCATTCATATTATTGTTTGTTCTCTGGTTATTTTGTTGCGTATATTTATATGTTGGTTTGACTGATGCTTTACATTGTTTGATTTTAGTGGGTATTTAGAATAAGGGTTGTAGAATAGGTGGTGACAGGTTTGTTTTGTTCCTCCGCACACACTGTATTTGCATTTGCATAACATGAATCCTCTACCCGGGTTCCGTCCTTTTAAGTGGAAGTAAAGTAACTACGCCTTCGTGATTGATCCTCCGTATGGGCTAGTGAAACACTTCCGGAGTATAAAGTACCTAATGCCTTCGTGATAATCCTCCGTACGGGCATAGGAAAATATACTCTAACGAATTGAACCCGCTTTTATCGGGGTGCCTTACTAGCCTTCACCGGCGACAGTGAGGAACAATTCGGGGCCTTAGAACCAATTCACCTTCATATAGTGAACCTAGGCGAAGCCATGCCGGATTTCTGTTAAATACCCGAAGTTTAAGAACACATGGGGAACATTTCCAACCTTTTACCATCTTTCTATATGTTAGATACAAATTGGGTGATGATGAACGAACATCATACCACTCGTATTTTTTTATTATTATTATTTTGTCCCAAAGGCGTCATAATGTCGAAGCTCTGTTTAAATTTTTGGGACATTTTTTTTAAAAAAGCATGTTGTTATTTATGTTATATTTGTGATTTCATTTCCTTACTAATCTATTTCTTTCTGTTTTTTTTTCTTTGACATGCATCATAGACATCATCATACACTTGAAATTTATTGGCCTCGGGATAATTATCAACCCAAAGGACTTTCATGGAGTGTCAGGTTATTTCAGTGATAGAAGATCATGCAGTAGTCAGGGCACGGTCGGAAAAAGATCAGAAGGAGGATGGTGATTGCCTCAAGAAAGATTATGTGTCAGTATTGCCGGAAAGGGTCAAAGTGGATCCTAGACAGAATAATCTCCGAGGGTTAGCCGACATTTGGAATCAGTGGAATGTATCAGAGAAAGAAGCCTTCACTCAGAAATATGGAGACATAGCATTCTTAATTTCGATTCAGGTCAATAGTGGGTTGATTCAGGCTATGGTACAGTTTTGGAATCCTGCTTATAGATGTTTCACTTTTAACAAGGAGGATATGACACCACTGATCGAAGAATATTCGACACTGTTACGTATTGAATGTCCTAATCCTGATCGGGTATATTTGAAGGAAATGAAACCTTCAGGTCTTAAGAAGAAAGTGGCTAGGATCACGGGAATGGATACAACATGGGTTGAGAGTCATGTGGACACAAAGCAGAAAAATAGGTGCATTCCGTGGGAAACTCTCCGACAGTTGATATTGGGTTGTTCCGACAAAGCAAAAGCCAGGGACATCTTCGCTCTAGCCATCTACGGGTTAATCATATTCCCGAAGATATTGGGTCATGTGGATATAGCCGTGTTTGATTTTTTTGAAAAGTTGGAATTAAAATATCAACCCATCTCCGGCCATCATAGCTGAAACTATCCGATCCCTGAACTTTTGTAAAAGGGCAGGACAAGGGAGGATCAAGGGGTGTGTACAACTCCTTTATATTTGGATTCAAAGTCACTTTTGGAAGATAGAAAATGTATCCTTCAAGCCGTACATGAAGACTTTAGTTCGGATTAGGGAATTCCTTCAAAATGATTGACCTGAAGACGGGAATGAAGAGAAATGGGTCAACATGTTCCGGAATCTAAAAAGGGAGATGGTGACTTGGAGAGCTACATGGATGGTTTCTATGTCGATTATGTACAAATGTGGGGACAACCCGGGAGTTCCACTGCTCGAAATCTGCTGATCTGTGAGTTATGCTCCTTTGTTGGTGCAAAGACAGGTTGAGTCCCGACAATCACACCCATGACTCATAATCTAGGATCCTCAGAGTTCACTTATGGGGAAGACGGATATTCCGAAAAAGTGCGGGCAGCAATTGAAGCATGGAAGAAAACTCACCGGATAAAAGTGGCCAGATATGCCGATACCGCCACACCTGATTATCTGGTATGGAGGGAATTAAGGGTTAATGATAGACTATTGACATCAGATGGGGAGGAGGTCCAGTTCATGAATCCGCCACCGAGGGAAATGCCATCAGAGTTAGAAATTGAAAGAGCGGAATTTGAAAAAGAAAAGGCCCGGATGAGCAAGGAAATTGCCCGACTACAAGAAGAGCTTGAGGACATGAAAGATAGGGAATTAGCTCGGGAAAAAGAGAAGGAACAGATTGAGAGAGAAAGGGACACCGTTAAGGGTGACCTTCGGGAATTACATTTGGAGAACAAGAGGTATCGTTTTGAGCTCAGATTGGAGGGGACTCTCAAGACTTCCGGGGAATGGGAATAAGAAGTCAGAAACCTCAAAAAAGAGAAGAACTATTGGGCAGAAAAGGCAAAACACGAGGAAGCCCGAGCAAATCAACTTGAGAAACAAGCTAAGGAGAGCTTATAGGGCGATGCTTCTGCTAACACGTCAAAGGGCCGTGAACAAGTAGGGATCAGATGGAAGAGCAAGGCAGTTAAAGGAGGACATTGAAGAAGGTCCAGGATCCGAGGGAGTTATTATAGGACTAGTATCTTGTAATAGTTTTTTAGGAGAGACAGATTATCATGTTGTCTTAAACAGGGATCTTTTGTTTGATGTATTTAGTTCCAGGAAATCAATGAAAGACCGTTTGGTTGGAATTATCCCGGGGCCAATACTTTAAATACATTCATCATTCATTAGCTTTTTTTCTTTATATATTTTATTTGTTCATATTCATATTCATAATCATTCATTCATTTATTCTTTATAAATTGTTCATACACTTATCCATTTATTTATTTGTTCATTCATTTATAATTAGTCATCTAAGTTCATACACTTAGTCATTTACTTAGTTGTTCATTCATTAACACTGATTCATTTATTCATTTTTTTTATAAAATAAAATAAGAAATGTGTCAATAATTTCTAATCCATGGTTTTCAAAAAATAAAGGTACAATTGGTCGCACTCAGAAAGAACCAGATTTCCAACACTCTTACAATACTCGGTCTCGAACAAAAGCCATGGAAAACGATCAGCTTGCCAAAATTGAGAGAATGGAAAGAATCCATAAAGAATTACAAGAACAGTTGACTAAGTCTCAAGAGGAGACACGAGAACAGATGACAAAGCTCATGGAGATGATGAGCAATATGATGAAGTAGAAGTGGCCCGGAGAGAATTCAGTTGCTGGAATGGGGGCAGTAAATCAGGAGGATAGACCAGAAGTGGTACAGAGAAATGGCCAGACATCCCAACCTGTGGGAAATGAAATCCCAACTGGGGCAGCATCCTACATCTACATCTAGTCGGCGACCGAAGCACAGAATTTTGGTCCAAAAAGGGGTAACATCGGAGTTGATCCAATTGAGGTTGAGGTTCCAGACTTCGAGGAAATGACAGAGAAGGAAAGGGCCAAAATGACTGAACTAAAGAGGGTCGAAACTGCTGAATCTAAGAAGAAATATCAGTTGTTGGAAGAAAGGCTAAGAGCAGTGGAAGGAGCAGAGTTGTTTGGCAGTCTAGATGCCAAAGAGATGAGCTTGGTACATGATCTAATAATTCCACCGAAGTTCAAAGTACCAGACTTTGAAAAGTATAATGGGACAACCAACCCATCGGCTCACCTGACTATGTACTGTAAAAGGATGACAGGGCATGAGGATAATGAAAAATTTCTTATTCATTGCTTCCAAGACAGCTTAACAGGGTCAGCCACCCGATGGTACAACTAACTCAGTCTTACCAAGATTCGTTCATGGACAGATTTGGCCAGGGCTTTTATGGAGTATTATAAGCACATTTCTGATATGGTACCGGATAGGCTGTCATTACAGAACATGGAAAAGAGGTCCAATGAGACCTTCAAGGAGTATTCACAGAGGTGGAGGGATCTGGCCACACAAGTGCAACCCTCTTTAACCAACAAAGAAACCACGATGCTTTTCATCAACACATTGAAAGCACCTTATTATGACAGATTGGTGGGAAACGCTACCAAAGATTTTGCGGATATGGTAATATCTGGAGAAATGATTGAGTCAGCCATTAAGAGTGGAAAGACGGAAAGGGGCGAGTCTACTACCCCAAAGAGAGCTTTTCCTACAAAGAAAAAGGAGGAAACCCATGCAGTAAGCTTCAACCAATACCCTTATACACCTCCTACACCATACACTCCACCGAGGCCTTATACCCCTACCACACCTTATGCACCTCCGACACCTTACACACCATACCCAGGGTATAATCCTTATTACCCTAATATCAACCACCTTACCCAAAACCCGTTCCCCTACACCAATATACCACAACAGCCATTCCCAACTGACATATCCCCTCAAATCACCCTTCTTGGAAATGCTGGTCCAAATACACAAGGGCCTACGCATAATGACCAACGTTCACCAAAGAACGATCAAAAAGCCCAATTTGATCCGATTCCCACTACCTACGGTGATCTATATCCAAAACTGTTGCAGGGTCAACTTGTTGCACCCGTGTACCTAAAACCTTTGACACCTCCATATCCAAGATGGTACAATGCAAACACCAACTGTGCATACCATGCGGGAATCCAAGGACATTCAATTAAAGATTGCATGTCCTTCAAAAAGAAAGTTCAAAGCCTGATTAATGCTGGGGTTGTGAAGTTTGGATCAAAAAATGGGCCGAACGTAGCTGGAAATCCATTGCCCAATCATGCTGGGAATCAGGTGAATGCAATATTAACCGGAGGGGACAGAAGATTAAAAAGGGATGTTGGAGAGGTTAAGACTCTGATGATGACAATATGGGCTGAAATGGTCAAAGCAGGAATGGTGGAAAGTACGAAAGGTCTGAAAATGGTTGCAAGAAGGCTGTATAATTGGTGCCCGTTCCATAAAGTTGAAGGCCATGATATACAGAACTGCGGGGACTTTCGGGTTAAAGTCCAAATGATGATGGATAGTGGGGTAGCCCAGTTCTATGAGGAGATAGAAGGGGAAATAGAAGTCATTGAAAATACAGGTGGCTATGGGATAGGAAGGCCCCTAATCATCTATTATGATGATCCGGAGGAAAAAGTTATGCCAGCCATGGAAGACAATGCGCCCAAATTAATCATTGATTTACCTGTTTCTTTTCCATACAAGGAAAACAAGGCTACACCATGGAAATATGACTGCAGCATGATTATGCCCGGGTCTTCAAGCCAGCAGGATATTACAGGTGTGGGGCATTTAACCTGAAGCGGGAGGTGTTATGCTCTGGAGGCCGTTGAACAAGGGGTAGCAGGGAAAGACAGAGGAATTGGTAAAGGGAAGAAGGTCGTCGAGCCAATCCATATTGAGATGGATTTGCCAGAGGAAACAGAGAGGGGATTAGCCTCGATTAACAGAATCAAAGAGCCAGTATGTGAGAAAGAAGCTTGTGAGTTCTTGAAATTTATAAAGCATAGTGAATATAACGTGGTTGAACAACTGCAACATCAACCAGCTAGGATCTCAATCTTATCTTTGCTTTTATATTCAGAACCACACAGAAATGCTTTATTAAATGTATTAAATCAAGCATACGTGGCTAATAATATATCAGTGGAAAAGCTGGATAGATTGGTGGGAAACATCGCAGCTGATGACTACATATTTTTCAGCTATGAGGAAATACCACCCAATGGTATTGGATCAACAAAAGCTCTCCATATAACCACCACTTGTAAGGGGCACATATTACCGAGGGTCTTTTTGGATAATGGTTCTTCACTAAATGTGATGCCTTTAGCAACCTTATCCAAGTTACCAGTGGATTTATCCTATATGATACCAAGTTGCACGGTGGCAGAGCTTTTGACGGAACAAGGAGGAAGGTTATGGGAACCATTGAAGTTCCTCTGGAAATAGGCCCGTGCATATATACAGTGAATTTTTAGGTTATGGATATCAATCCATCTTATAACTGCTTGTTGGGAAGGCCATAGATACATTCAGCTAGGCTGTACCCTCGTCTCTTCACCAGAAACTAAAATTTGTGATGGAGGGCCGGTTGATTACAGTATCAGGGGAGGAAGACATAATAGCCTCCGCATCCACTAAATCTCCTTATGGGAGCCCAATGAAGAGGTCGTAGAGTGTTCTTTCCAGTCTTTGGAATTTGTAAATGCAGTTTTTGTCACTGAAGGACGAAAAATTCCGAAACCGAGGCTGTCCAAGAACACAAGGCTGGGGTAAGAACCACCGTAGGAAAAGGCTGCAGGGCTGGAAAGGGTCTCGGGAAATATCTTCAGGGGATGCCTCGAGCCATAGAAGTAAAAGGAAAGAAGGATCGATTTGGCCCAGGATATCTTCCGAAGGCCCATGAGAAAAAAAGACAAGTTGAAAAGAACCGATAAAGGAGGATGGCCCGTCTTACGGGTATGGATATTGAGTGGGAGCCTATGACATTCCCACCTATCCTTCACAACTTCCGCTCAGCCGGTTCTCTGTTTAGAGAAAAGAATTCTTATGATGTGCTTGTAACGATAGAGAAAGCCTTCAAGAGATTCCAGGTGAATAGTAATGAGCAGATGAATGATGTGGAGATCTGCATGACTGAGAAAGACAGAATTGAAAGAGAAAGTGCTAGCTGGATGGTGCGACCTTGTCCACCAGGATATAGACTAACCAACTGGAGTGCGACTGAGTTGCCCATAGTCTTTAAGTCTATTCCAAAGTAATACTTTTAAAAACCAATCTTAATTATCTTTACCCAGAGATATTAAGAGTTTTTTTCTGTAATGGGCTTTTTAAACATTTTCATTCAATAAATAACAAGAACAATGCATTATCCATATTGATGTGTCCATATTCTTTCATTTTTGTTATTTATTTTGTTTTCTATATATATTTTCCTATATTGTTTCTTCTCTACCTATTTACAGGTGTGCGGATGCGGAATATGAGGACCTTCCTGTCAGTAATTCTGAAATTGATTTTGAAAGACCCATTTGCACTGGTGATTTTGAGGCTAATAAAGATACTGAGGATTATGGTTTACCTCCGGATTTGAGAAAAATAGAGCAAGAGGAGAAGCAAGTACTTCCTTATAAGGAATTATTGGAAACAATAAATTTGGGAAATGGTGAAGAGATAAAAAAAGTCAAAATTGGAACTTCATTGTCACCATCAATAAAAGGTGAATTGATGGCTTTGCTCCAGGAGTATGTGGATGTATTTGCATGGTCTTACCAAGATATGCCAGGGTTAGATCTGGATATTGTGGTTCATAAGCTCCATTTGAGGCCAGAATGCAAGCCAATTCAGCAAAAGTTGAGAAGAATGAGGCCTGATATGCTGTTAAAGATAAAAGAGGAGGTGAAGAAACAATTTGATGCTGGATTCCTAGAGGTGGCAAACTATCCAGAATGGGTGGAAAATATTGTTCCAGTACCGAAGAAGGATGGCAAGGTACGGATGTGCGTTGATTATCGAGATTTGAACAAGGCCAGCCCTAAAGATAATTTCTCTTTGCCCCATATTGATACTCTGGTGGATAATACGGCGAAAGTTCTTTATTTTCTTTCATGGACGGATTCTCAGGATACAATCAGATCAAGATGGCACAGGAAGATATGGAGAAAACCACATTTGTTACAATGTGGGGAACCTTCTGCTACAAAATAATGCCATTTGGATTGAAGAATGCTGGGGCAACATACCAGAGAGCCATGGTGACCTTGTTTCATGATATGATGCATAAGGGAATTGAGGTCTACGTTGATGATATGATCGCAAAGTCACAAGGAGAAGAGGAGCATATTGCGAATCTTAAGAAGCTCTTTGAACGATTAAGGAAATTTAGACTCAAGCTAAATCCGGCAAAATGCACTTTTGGAGTCACCTCGGGGAAGTTGTTGGATTTTGTCGTCAGCAAAAGAGGAATTGAGATTGACCCGGATAAAGTGAAGGCCATTCTGAATTTGCCACCACCTCGCACTCAAAAGGAAGTAAGAGGCTTTATGGGGAGATTGAATTACATTGCTCAGTTTATTTCACAGTTAACCGACAAATGTGATCCAATATTTAAGTTACTTCGAAAACGTGATCCAGGAGAATGGGATGAAGGGTGTCAGATTGCTTTTGAAAAGATTAAGAATTATCTATCAAACCCACCAGTATTAATGCCATATATTCCGGATAAACCAATGATACTATATTTATCAGTATTTTAAAGATCCATGGGTTGTGTTTTGGGGCAGCTTGATGAAACTGGAAAGAAAGAACAGGCAGTTTACTACCTCAGCAAGAAATTCACAAATTATGAGTTGAAATATTCATCGGTAGAAAAGTTGTGTTGCGCCTTAGCTTGGACTGCTCGAAGACTTAGACAGTATATGTTGTATCACACAACGTGGCTGATTGCCAAGCTGGATCCAGTCAAGTACATGTTCGAAGCACCTTCTTTGTCAGGGAGGACAGCAAGATGGCAGGTTTTATTGTCAGAATACGACATTGTATATGTAAGTCAAAAAGCTATCAAAGGCAGTGCAGTGGCTGAATTCTTAGCAAGTCGGGCAGTGGAAATTATGAGCCGTTGAACTTTGACTTCCTGGATGAAGATTTGATGTATGTGTCGCAAGCAGATGAGATTCCCCTAAAGAAGAAAGTATGGAAAATGTACTTTGATAGCGCATCTAATGCCATGGGGCATGGAATCGGGGCAGTGCTTATATCCCCAGAAAAAGATTATTATCCTTTCACTGCTAGATTGGAATTTGATTGTACAAACAATACTGCTGAGTATGAAGCATGTATTATGGGCCTTCGTGCTGCAGTAGATAGAAAGATCAAAGTATTGGAAGTTTTCGGAGACTCAGCCTTGGTGATTTACCAGTTACGAGGAGAATGGGAAACCCGAGATACAAAGCTAATCCGATACCGAGAACTCATACTGAGTTTATTAAAGGAGTTTGAAGAAGTGAATTTCAATTACTTTTCTCGAGAAGAAAACCGGATGGCGGATGCTCTGGATACTTTGTCATCAATGTTTAAAGTGAATGAAGGGGCGAAAGTTGTGCCGATCAAGATGAGCATATATGAGTCTCCTGCCCACTGTTTGAGTATCGAAGAAAAAGCAGATGGTCTCCCTTGGTATAACGACATCTTGCAGTACATCAAGAGTCAACAGTATCCAGAACAAGCAACAGAGAATGAAAAGAGGACTCTGAGAAGGTTAGCAATGGGTTTTGTTCTAGATGGTGAGATTCTCTACAAGTAAGGAAAGGATCAAGTCTTGTTGAGATGTGTCAGGTCTGCCGAAGCTCAAAGAATCATAGAAGAGGTCCATGAAGGGATATGTGGCACCCATGCTAATGGTCACATGCTTGCTAAACTGATTATGAGGGCAGGGTACTATTGGCTGACCATGGAAGAAGATTGTATCAGTTATTCCCGGAAGTGTCATAAATGCCAAATTTATGCAGCTAAGATTTATGTGTCGCCATCGCCTTTACATGTCATGACTGCACCATGGCCTTTTTCAATGTGGGG
Source organism: Fremontodendron californicum (assembly GCA_030761205.1). Taxonomy (NCBI): domain Eukaryota; kingdom Viridiplantae; phylum Streptophyta; class Magnoliopsida; order Malvales; family Malvaceae; genus Fremontodendron; species Fremontodendron californicum. The sequence goes on along the minus strand of JAULJL010000032.1, from coordinate 2,468,823 downwards.
AATGGATATGATCGGGCCTATTACCCCGAAAGCTTCAAATGGACATTGTTTCATCTTGGTGGCCATAGATTACTTCACAAAGTGGGTAGAAGCTGCGCCTTATGCAAATGTAACAAAGTCGGTGGTATGCAGATTCGTCAAGAAGGAAATCACATGCCGTTATGGGTTGCCAGCAAGAATTATTTCGGATAATGCTCTCAATTTGAACAATAAGATAATGAGAGAAGTGTGTACTCAATTCAAGATCACACATCATAATTCGGCACCTTACCGTCCGAAGATGAATGGCGCAGTAGAAGCAGCTAATAAGAACATCAAGAGGATTGTTGAGAAGATGACCAATGTGTACAAAGATTGGCATGAGATCCTGCATTTCGCTCTTCATGCATATCGTACTTCGGTCCGCACATCTACAGGGGCAACACCATTTTCTTTGGTATACGGGATGGAAGCAGTGCTACCTATTGAAGTTGAGATCCCTTCACTTCGGGTTTTGATGAAAGTTGGCCTAGAGGAAGCAGAATGGGTTAAAGCTCGTTATGAACAGTTGAATCTCATCGAGGAAAAAAGATTGAAAGCGATTTGTCACGGGCAGTTGTATCAAAAAAGGATGATTCGAGCCCATAACAAGAAAGTTCGTCCCAGACAGTTCCGAGAGGGGGAGTTGGTATTGAGGAAAATTCTCCCTATAGTGAAGGACCCGAGAGGAAAATGGGCTCCAAATTGGGAAGGACCCTATGTGGTAAAGAGAGCTTTTTCTGGAGGAGCATTGATTCTAACTCGGATGGACGGAGATGATTTTAGACATCCCGTAAATGCTGATGAATTGAAGAAGTATTATGCTTAAAAAAAACGTGTGATGCTGTGCACATGAAAATTCGAATGATTCCAAGTGTAAAAATAGAAATTCTATATATCTATTTCCCCTGAGAATTGCTTTTCAAAGAGAATATTTATGCTTGATATGATGAATGGCCGTTTTTCATATTCCTTTCACTAAGAAGAAATTATCCTTAGTCACCCCTTTGAGCCTTAAGAATTATTTCTTTCTTTAAAATCTTGATCAAGGATCACCCTCTACACTAGAGGGCAAATAAGAAGGAAGATAATCAAAAATCATGGCAAAAAAAAAAAAAAAAAGCCATCAGAAAATGTGGCAAATGAAAGCCAACAAAGCAAAAAAGAAAAGAAAGTCCAAAAAGGGACAAATGTTTCAAGAATTAGTTCTCCTCAGGAAGTGATCCTTGATCCAATCACCCTTAAACACATTTTGGGCCTATTTATCCTTTCTTTCTTTCTAAACCTAAACCTTGGCCTACATTACATGCTTTAAAAGCCCATTTTGATCAAGCATGGATATTTAATTTGAAAGGTTATTCTCAGAATTCATCCCATCTTTTGAATTGATATTTTTACCTTGGAAGCATTTAGAATTCTCAGATGCTGGGTAGAATACAAAAAAATGAAAATAAAAAAGAAAGAATGAAAAAGGAGAGGTTTAAGCCGAAAACCCGCAAAGGGCGACTTAATACCGAATGGATGACACTTGAGTTGAAAACCTACAAAAGGCGGCTCAAGTACTAATCAAAGTTTGAACCAATGCTCCGTGTAAAAGGGAAGAAAGTATTTGACAATCAGAGGAAAGGGGAACAACTCAGTCTGATGTACCTACATAAGCTAAGAGATTACCCAAGTGAATTGCTCGTTCAAGAGAAATTTCAGATGGTTTGAAAAAGGAGGGGTCCAAGGTATTCCGCATCCGGGGCATCTACAGCCTATAACCTTATATTTGTTTCTTATATCCTTGATATTTATTTTTATCATTTTAAAACATTTCTTGCAATAAATTCTTGTTATCCTTGTCATGACAATTTTTGCCTGATTCATACTTTCTTTCATATATTTTTGAGATGCATTATGTTTGTTATTAAATTGAATGATAATTAGTAATAAAAAATCTTTAAATAAAAATATTTGAAAGTATTACTAAGGAATAGATTTAAATCTTGGGAAAGGTTTGGAAAAATCATCAAAGAAAAGGGAACAGCTAACGTATTGGAAACTTCATCACAAAGTCAGAAAATCTGTGAATTGCAGCGAAAGACAGAAACTGAGACTGTTTGACAAGATATCTAGAGCGAAGAATTCCTTAAGTAGGGCATCAATGAACAATTGAAGACTCTGTCCAAAAGTCATATAATCTGTGAACCTCAAAGAAACCATGGATTAGAAATTGGCACAATCATTTGATTGCATTTATTTTAGGAAACATACAAGCATTTGCAAAGCATGACATTCTCATCATTGCATTTAGCTAACATTGCAGAAATCAGGGAAACTTGGACTTCCCCAAAGAGAAATCATGTTGCTTCTCAAAAGATTCTGACTCCGAGATCACCATCAAGGTATTTCTTTCTGTGTTAAATCGAATTCATTCTGTTTTATCAAATGAGTCAAGCCTTGGGACCATCGTCAAGGTATTTCCTTTTGTTTTAAATCGAATTCATTCTGTTTTATCAAATTAGTCGAGCCTTGGGACCACCGTCGAGGTATTTCTTTTTGTTTTAAATCGAATTCATTCTGTTTTATCAAATGAGTCAAGCCTTGAGACTACCGTCGAGGTATTTCTTTTTGTTTTAAAATCGAATTCATTCTGTTTTATCAAATGAGTCGAGCCTTGGGACCATCGTCAAGGTATGTCCTTTTGTTTTAAATCGAATTCATTCTGTTTTATCAAATGAGTCGAGCCTTGGGACCACCGTCGAGGTATTTCTTTTTGTTTTAAATCGAATTCATTCTGTTTTATCAAATGAGTCGAGCCTTGAGACTACCGTCGAGGTATTTTCTTTTGTTTTAAAATCGAACTCATTCTGTTTTATCAAATGAGTCAAGCCTTGGGACCATCGTCAAGGTATTTCCTTTGGTTTTAAATCGCATTCAGTCTGTTTTATCAAATGAGTCGAGCCTTGGGACCACCGTCGAGGTATTTCTTTTTGTTTTAAATTCATTCTGTTTTATCAAATGAGTCGAGCCTTGAGACTACCGTCGAGGTATTCCCTTTTGTTTTAAAATCGAATTCATTCTGTTTTATCAAATGAGTCGAGCCTTGAGACTACCGTCGAGGTATTTCCTTTTGTTTTAAATCGAATTCATTCTATTTTATCAAATGAGTCGAGCCTTGAGACTACCGTCGAGGTATTTCCTTTTGTTTTAAATCGAATTCATTCTGTTTTATCAAATGAGTCGAGCCTTGAGACCGCCGTCGAGGTATTTCCTTTTGTTTTAAAATCGAATTCATTCTGTTTTATCAAATGAGTTGAGCCTTGAGACCTCCGTCGAGGTATTCCTTTCTGTTTTAAATCGAATTCATTATGTTTTATCAAATGAGTCGAACTTGAGACCGTCATCAAGGTATTTTCAAACCAGATTTTAAAGACCTCCGGGCACCATTTTAAGACCTCCGGGCACCATTTTTAAAGACCTTCGGGCACATTTTTCTTTTGAAAATCGAATCTGTTTCCTTAAGACGGGTCAAGCCTTGATTAGTCAGGGAATTCAATTTAAGGACAAATCTTCAATTTACAGCTTTTTCAAAAAAAAAAAAAAAGAATGAAGAAGAAACCTCTTTCCCTTTCCTTCACATGTGATTTCACTGACCGTACAAAATTAGTGTCGGTTTATCTTTGCCTGATTCCTGATTCTCAGGAATAGCCAAAGAGGGGCAGCTTTAGACACCTAATTTTGTCCGGACCACTAAACAGGTATGTTTTCTTCCTATATTGATGTTTCCGAGTGTAAAAAGACTTTTTTCATCCTACAGGTGGTACTCCGAGACTTAGTTTAAGAGGGTGAGCATAAAAAGTCAAACTTAAAAAAAGTTAACCCCGGAAAAAGTCAACCCCTAAAAAGTCAACCCCAGAAAGTCAACTATTGAAAAAGTCAACCCATTTTCAAAATCAAGATTTTAAGTTCAATTGAAAAATGGCGAAAGAATTTTGATAATCCGAGGTTTACATTGAATGGAGTTCGGAAGTTGGGATTTGAAGATTCAGTAGAAAGGAAACCCTAATCCGAGAAATTTGGGGAAAAGTGCTTAAACGATCAAATTGGTCAAAATTGAAGGTTCCAAATGAAAGATAAGCACTGACTACGGGTGATGGAGAAGTCACTTGCAAGAAAAACCGAAAGAAAAGTCAATCCGGGAGAAAACCGAGAATTAGGATTTTTGTGGATTTCGGTGAAATCGAGAACAATCACAAAAATGGCCCGACTTGGTAAGACCAAAGCCCCAATGGATGAAGAATGGTTAAAAAGGATAGCCCAAGGCTCAGATTGAAGAAAATCTAAAAATCGAACTTGTTTTGAGCAAAACCGGGTTTAAGAGGCAAAAGGGCAAAATCGGAAAATTTGGGAAAAATAGCAAATGGACTCCGAAAATTCTGAAAATTTGTCAATCTCATTCTTAAACCATTTGAAAGAGATTGGTAAAATAAAATCTTGATTCGGAGTTCGTTTGCAAAATGGCCAAATGTCGGGCTTCTTATGTAGTAATTCAAAAAAGAAAATCCCAGAAAAATAGCAAATGAGCTCCAAATCTTCTAAAATTTTTCAAATCTCATTTTTAAATTATTTGAAAAATATTGGCGAAAGAAAATCTTGATTCGGAGTTCGTTTGCAAAATGGCCAAATCCCGAGCTTCTTATTTAGTAATTCAAAAAGGAAAATCCCAGAAAAATAGCAAATGAGCTCCAAATCTTCTGAAATTTTGTAAATATAATTTTTAAATTATTTGGAAAAGATTGGCGAAAGAAAATCTTGATTCGGAGTTCGTTTGCAAAATGGCCAAATCTCGGGCCTCCTATGCAATAATTCAAGAAGATAAATCCCGTAAAAATAGCAAATGGACTCAAAAAATTCTGAAATTTTTCAAATCTCATTTTTAAATTATTTGGAAGAGATTGGCGAAAGAAAATCTTGATTTGGAGTTCGTTTGCAAAATGGCCAAATCCCAGGCCTCCTATGCAGTAATTCAAGCCGATAAATCCCGAAAAAATACCAAATGAGCTCCAAAAATTATGAAAACTTCCAGATCACACTTTTAATTATTTTGAAGAGATTGGTGAAGAAAAATCTTGATTTGGAGCTCGTTTAAAAAATGGTAAAATATAGGGGCATAAAAGGGCATTTTTGGAAGAAAAAATCCAAATAAATAGCAAACAGACTCAGATAATTTTGAAAACTTCCAGAACTCAATATTTTATTATTTTGGAAGTATTAAAAAAAATAAAAATTGAATTTGGAGTCCATTTTATATTTATTTGCATTCGGGGGGCAAAACGGTCATTTCACCCAAGCAACCGAAAAGTGCTTCTTTTGGCCTTTTAAAAAATCAGAGTTGGGCTGGAAAAGAGAAGTGCTGGCCTGCCCAGACCCAAAGAAAGGAAGAAGCTTCTGATTTTTCAATCAAATGGCTAAAAATCAAGAGTTAGTTAGAGATTCTCTTTGATCAAGCCATGGTGATTAAGCCACATAGGCCAAGAGAGATGTCAACATTATTCTTGAATAGCTGTAATTTGAGAGAGCTGAGATGCTAATCTAAAGGTGGTAATTTCATGATTTTTCACCTTGAATTATTATCCATTTGATGGAAAATTGGTTACAAAAAAATGACAACATCCTTGAGGCATTATTAGGGGGTTTCGGCCAGCCTTGTAGAGGAGGCAGAAAATTCATTTTTTCATTTCATTTTTGGCTGAGTTCTTTGAGTCTTTACTTGTTTTTTCTCTCTTTATTTGAAAGCAAAAAAGAAAAGTTTAGAAAAGAAAGGAAAGTTTGAAGAGAAAAACTTCAAATATTAGCTTCTTGAGGTTGCTCTTAAGCACCAACTCTTGCACTTTCTTGATTTTCCATTCTTGTTTTTTCTATTTTGATTATTATTTGGTGAGTTTCTATTTTAAATAAATGTTTTTTTTTTCTTCTTAATTTCTTCCTTCATCTCTTTCTTAAGTATATTTTTTACATTTTATTTTTACAATAAACTCACCATGGCCAAATGGCCTACATTATTTATTTAAGTTGCTGTTTTGGGTTTATTTTACCATATTGTTTATGTTATTTTCTTTGATTTTCATGTTTTAAATGTTATGTTACTTCATATTCTTGAGTTATTTTTTAATTTGGTTGCTTTGTTTGTTGCCATTTATGTTTTAAATATCATGTTTTTGCATTTTTAATTTTCTGTTTTCATGTTGTTTAAATTTGAGCATGTTTTAGATTTAGTATATCAAGTGTTTGTGAAAATGCTTGTGTGGTCTTTGCATGATTTGAGTTTTATATCTTAGTTGAGCATGTTTTAGATTTAGTATATTAAGTGTTTGTGATAATGCTTGTGTGGTTTTTGCATAATTTAAGTGTTATATTTTAGTTGAGCATATTATTATACCAAGTGTTTGTGAAAATGCCATGCTTGTTGGAGCTTGAGGCCATTTGGCTACTCCATGTGTTTTGCATTGTGTGTTGCATTTTTTTCCATGTTAGTTGGTAGGTTTTTGCATTTATATGCCATTTGATTTAGTTTTGCATGCTAGTATACCAAGTGTTTGTGAAAATGTCATGTTTGCTAGTTACATTATGCTATTCGGCCCTCTTGGAGTTCTTGCATTTTATGTGCATTCTTGCCATGTTAGTTAAGAGGTTAGCATTTGCATGATATTTGGTTGAGTTTTTGGTTTAAACATGCTTTGTGTTTGTGAAAATGCCATGTATATTTTAGTTATTAAGTTAGGTTTATTTGCCATGCATGTTCATGCATTTTAGTCTAGGTTGCATTAAATGCCATGCAATTTCATTTAGGTCTAGGTCACTTTCTGAATGCCCTGCATTTTTTTCATGACATTTAGGTTTAAATCCATGCATTTCATGCATTATGTTTGCTGTATTGTTTCATGCATTTCATGTTCATGCCACTGGAATAATGACTTGAGCCAATCAATGGTTCAAAGTCATGCTCTCTTGAGCACACTTGTGGAAAACTAAGTTTGTCAAGTTGATTATTCTACCTTTGTGATTTTTTTTACTTAGCCAATTTTTATCTAACTTTCAAAAAGTCTTAGCTACTGTTTGTAAGTCATTTTAGGAGTTTCAAATATTTTTACTTTGATTTTTAAATGATTTTATCAAAGGAAAAAATGTGTTTTGGCAAAGCAGTTTTTTTCACCCAAAACTCGTACATCTCTGATTTTTCTGGGAATTCATATTTAATCAGAAAATTAAACCGATTTTTTTCCGTGTAGTTTTACATGTCCTGAGTCTCCAGTATTTGTTTCCGAATTTTTTGAATTTTTAAAAATAGGATAAAAAATCGTGGCTTAAAACTGGACAATGGAGTCAGAATTGAATTTAAAGAAAAATCATTTTTCTGTTTTGGTTAAGTTACTTAGAGTGGGCTGATTAGGAGGGTTAGCTACTGACTTAGGATAGTTTCTAAGCCTTTTTAAACTCTAAAAATGGTTTTTCAAGTCTCGGGTTAAGGGTAGTCAAGTCCGGATTTTTAAACTTAGGAAATTAGAGCCATTTAAAAAAGGATTTAGCCCAGTTTTATTTTTAATTCAAGCTTTTCAAAATTGTTTTCAAACAATCACAAAGTATTTTGGTTTTAGAATATTTAATTTGACATATTTTCCTAAGGTAGCCGGATATCTTTTTAGATATACGGATTTCCTTAATTAAAGGAAAAAATATATTTCATGCATTGCATTTTCCATATTCATGCATTTTATATAATATGTGATTCTTGCTATGATAATTTCTATGATATTGTTATGATTTTGAATTATGTTATATTGTTTATTATATGATTTAGAATATTTCATGATATCCTATGCTTCTTATTTAGTTATTATTATTATTTTTTTGGTCATATTATTTAGCATATACTATGTTCATGCATTATTATTTTCATTTTTATTTTCATGCATATTATATGATAGCATCATTTCATATTCCATCTCATTTAATTTATATGCCATATCATTCATGTTTGTCATGTCATTTAAATTATTTCATTTCATATAGAATATATTATGTTACTTAGGTTATTTTATTTCATTTAGAAAATATCATGTTACTTAGGTCATTTCATTTCATATAGAATATGTTATGTTACTTAGTTTATTTTATTTCATTTAGAATATATCATATGACTTAAGATATTGCATCTCATATAGAATATACTATGTTACCTAGGTCATTTCATTTTATTTATAATATGTCATATAACTTAGGATATTCTATTTCATTTAGAATATGCTAAGGATATTTCATTTCATTTTAGAATATGTTAAGGCATTTACATTATATCATATCATTTAGGAAGCATTATATTATTTAGATTTTGCTATGTCATTTTATTTATGTCATGCATATACATATTCATTTATTTTAAAATGTTTTCAAAAGGATAATGATTTTTCAATAAAAAAATAAAGATATTCCCGAGTTAAAATAATTCATGAGTTCTCTACCGGGTTTGCTGGAGGGAATATCATCAATTATCATTAATAAAGGAATATCTTTCTTTCAAAAAAAAAAAGAATAATTCGGAAAGTTTTCTAAAACTAATAAAAAAATTTATATTTTGCCACGTTTGTTGGGGAAAATAGGAAAATTTTGAATTTATAAATTCCGAATCATTTTTGATTAAAAATGAAATATTTTTTTCTTTAAATTGGGAATTAACTTGAAATACTAAATTTAAAGCCAATTTTTACCGAGACTTGAGATAACACACGATTAATAAGGTACCAATTTATACGGGCGTTGTGGGGGTGCTAATCCTTCCCCGCACGTAACCGACTCCCGAACCCGCTTCTTTGATTTCTCTAGTTCAAAACGCAGGCTTGAAATTGGTTTTAAAAATGTTTTAATTAATTTTTAAAATATTTTTATAAAATCGGTTTTAATAGGTGGCCGATCACACCTAGCTAAAAAAGATTGGTGGCGACTCCATGTCTTTTTTGAGGTCATTTTCAAAACCTTCATTTTTATAGAGGAATTAAGTCGATTTTTCCTCATTTTTTAATGTCACGCTTAACGAATAATAAAGTCTTGCGATGAGACTCGTTATTTTTTAGGTTGCGACAACCGAGGTAACATAATATATTCTATATGAAATAAAATATCCTAAGTCACATGATATATTATAAATGAAATGAAATATCCTAAGTGACATAATATATTCTAAATGAAATGACCTAGGTAACATAATATATTCTATATGAAATGAAATATCCTAAGTCACATGATATATTCTAAATGAAATAAAATGATTTAAATAACATGGCAAATATAAATGATATGGCATATAATCTAAATGATATGAAATGACATGAAACATAAAATAATGCTATCATGTAATATGCATGAGAATAAAACTAAAATAATAATGCATGAACATAATATATACTAAATAATGTGACAAAATTAAATAACTAAATAAAAGGCATAGGATAGTATGTAATATTAAAAACCATATAACAATTAATATAATATCAAAATTTTAAATCAAAGACAATAACACCATCATGGAAATTAACATAGCAAAAAATCACATATTATATAGTATGCATGAATATGGAAAATGCAATGCATGAGAATGTATTTTTTCCTTTAATTAAGAAAATCCGTATATCTAAAAAGATAGATGGCTACCTTAGGAAAATATATCAAATTAAATATTCTAAAACCAAAATACTTTGTGATTGTTTGAAAACAATTTTGAAAAGCTTAGATTAAAAAATAAAACTTAGCTAAACCCCTTTTAAATGGCTCTAATTTCCTAAGTTTAAAATCCCGGACTTGACCGCCTTTAACCTGAGATTTAAAAAATCATTTTTAGAGTTTAAAAATGCCTAGAAACTATCCTAAAACAATAGCTAAACTTCATAATCAGCCCCCTCTAAGTAACTTAACCAAAACAGAAAAATGATTTTCCTTCAAACTCAATTCTAAGTCATTGTCCAGTTTTAAAGGAGGATTTTTACCCTATTTTTAAAAATTTTAAAAAATCTAAAAAAAAATTGCTGGAGACTAAGGACATGTAAAACTACACGGAAAAAAAATCGGCTTAATTTTTTGATTAAAGATGACAGCCCAAAAAATCAGGAAAAGTACGAGTACTAGGTGAAAAAACTGTTTTGTCAAAACACATTTTTTTTGCCTTTGGTAAAATCATTTAAAAATCAAAGTAAAAATGTTAGAGACTCTCCTAAGGACTCACAAATAGTAGCTAACACTTTTGAAAAGTTAGGCAAAAATTGGCTAAGTAAAAAAAATCACAAAGGTAGAATAATCAATTTGACAACTCTTTAATTTTCCACAAGTATGCTCAAGTGAGCATGACTTTGAGCCATTGATTGGCCTAAGTCATAAATCATGTGGCAATGACATGAAATGCATGAAAATACAGCAAATATGATGCATGAAATGCATGATTTAAAACCTAAATGACATGAAAAATGCATGGCATCAATAAAATGACCTAGACCTAAATGAACTTGAATGACATTTAATGCAACCTAGGTCTAAAATGCATGAATATGCATGGAAAAGCAAACCAATCCTAAATCTAAAAAATGCATGGCAATAACACAAACATATGGCATGCTTAAATAAAATACACAACCAAATATCATGAAAATGCAAACCTATCAACTAACATAACAAAAATGCACACACAAAGCATACAAACATGAGGGTGGCCAAATGGTCTCATGCTTAAAATGAGCATGGCATTTTTACAAACACATGATATAATAACATGCATAGATAAAGAATAATGCTCAAATCATGCAAATATAAAGTAAAGGCATGAAAACCAATAGGCATTTTCACAAACACATGGATTACAAAATGTAAAACATAAACAAACTTAAACATTTTGAAAATAGAAAATAAAAAATGCAAGACAAGTAAAATAAACATGATAACAAGATAATAGACTCAAAAATGGTAACAAGCAAGCAACCAAATTAAAACAAGCTTCATGTTTATGTATTAGAAAAAGATTTAAAGAATCAAAACTTGTTAAATATCAAGAATAACATGAAATAAAAATGCAAAACAGCAACTACAAAAACACTAGGCCATTCGGCCACTTAGAGAAAAATAGAAAAAAATTGATTTTTCATAGTTTTTTAAGAAAGCATAAAGGAAGAACTTGAAAAGAATGCTTAAAAACACTTATTGTAAAATCAAAATCAAAACAAACTCACCAAATATCAAATGAAAACAGCAAATCAAGAATGGAAAATCAAAGAAAGTGCAAGAGTATGGTGCTTAAAGCAACCTCTAGAAGCTATACTGCAAGCTTTTTCTCATCTAACTTTTTTTTTTCTTTTCTAAACTTTTCTTTTTGCCTTTCAACAATGGAGAGAAAAATTAGCCAAAACCAAGAGAGAATTGTAACACCCTATCCGGATAATCTACCTAAAATTCGGCAGAGTTTCCTTTCTATCTCAACTATAACCCTCCTGCAAATAACAGTCAATTCACATCCTCAACTAGCAATATTTCTCAATACTATTATCACATATATCCATGCATATTCAAAAATTATCCCTGATCAATTTATGCTCAAGTCGAAACATATTGATCTATTCTCTCAAATCTTCAAATATATATAATATATCCAGAAGTAAACCTATCTTAGCAAGGTTTACTAGATGAAAACATCAAGAGATCAAATCTTCTAGAAATTTAGATATGATGCCCACCACGTCAATATACTCTTGAAGCAGAGAGAAGAGGAAGGCAGCAATCCCGTCACTTAACTGTGACCTGAAAATGAGAAATAAAAAGAGGTGAGATATATGAATATCTTAATGAGTAGACAACATTTAAAGCATGTGAAAACTATAATGGTAACCTGTAAAGCATAATTGACATTTTCAAAATAAATAATAGTAAAATAATAATGAGTAATTCAAAGATGTAGCGAAGTTTTCAAATGTATAACAATATTATAATATTAAATCAATGTATAAAATCTGTAAGTAAATTAGGTTACGTATAGTTGGGCTCCAACTTACTGTCATGCATAAGAATACATCCATGAAATAACTAGGCAATATCCATGTAGGCATACTAGTAGCCGGCCCCAAAGGCCAATACCACTATAGGACGCCCCAAAGGCATATGTGTCGCTATGATGTGCCCCCGAAAGGCTAATATAAAAGGATAGGGACTCTGGAGGTGGCTCCCACCACAAAGGCGTAGCACGCAGCTCTCATACCCCAGTCTAATATCACGGAATTGGGACTCTGGAGGTGGCTCCTACCACAAAGGCGTAGCACGCAGCTCCCGTATTTCGATCAAGGGTATAGTCTCATACATTAAGTCAGGTGGAGCCAAAACCATGTATGTCAAATTCTATGTATAATCATATTTCATAAATCAACCAACTTACTCGATATAATATTTCTTGAAATAAATGTACTTTAATAACAAATCAGTTCATATGATTATATATTGTATATACCTTTAATATGTAAAATAAATATCATGCTAAAAAAATTATAATTATAATTAAAGAAATTTCAAATAACTATAGTTGTCGTCTACTCACAATCCTTGAGATGATCTCACTGAACACCTCGATCTGAAACTTCGGGATCCACAGGTGATGTCGGATCTACGTTGCCTAGAGATTAATGATAATTAGTATCTATACATGCTCAAAGCATTACACAATTATGAATGCAACTTAAGTCCCATTAATCTACCCCATAGTCAATACTAATTTCTCATACTCAAAAATACATATCCTTAATTTTTAATATCATTTCCATAATCATTTTCTCCATAATTCAACTCCATATTCATGTCCTTATCAAATTCCTTTCTAGTACTCCATGCCTTCGAGATTTTCATAATCCATAACCATCATTTAGTACTATATTTCTCTTAAGCAATAAATTCCTTATTATCAAGCTAGATTAGAAAATCATAACTTGAGTTTGGTAAGGAATTTTGAAGTGATTCCAATTGGTTTATTTCAATCAATAAGTCTAATTTATGAAGAAAATAACTAACTTAGACAAATAGAACAAAATCTTGATCAAATTTGATAAATCCAAAAACTATGCCGAAACAGGGGTCAACACAGAACAGCCAACTCCATCGAATTTTATCTTTTTAACAGCTTATCGGTTTTGGGTGATTCAAAAACCAAAATTCTTGTATTGAAGTATAGTTTGTAGGAAAAATATCAAAAAAATACAAACCCAGCTGTTCCAAACCCAAAAAATCCGAACAGCAAGCATGCTCAACTTCCCATGTTTTGCTTTTTCTTCCCATTTTCTTGTTCATGCTTTCAAATCCTTTTAATTATTACCAAAGGTGAGTAAAAATCATACTTAATAGATGGATTTCAGACCTTAACATGTTTATGGAGCTAAGATATTAGCATGCTCAAGTAGAATATCTAAAGAAAATGAAGAATTTATCAAGAAACTAACCTTGGATGTGATTGTTGTTGAGATTTTAGTGGAATACTTGAAGAGAAATGTTGGAGGAGATGAAGAGAATTTGAGAGAATGAGAGGGGAGGGTGGCCGGCTAGCTCATAAAGAAATGAAGAAAATTTTCTAGAAATTTCAAGATAATAAGATGACTAAAAGATATTTTTCAACTTTTGGTATAATTGCCCATTAGTCCCTCAGCTTTTTATAATAACCATTAAGCCCCTAAACTTTTTTTTTTAGTTTATTCAATTTGATCCTTTCTTCTTTTAATTCCTTACCAATTTCCAAGTTTGTCCTTAAATTTTTTGGAATTTAACTTTACATGATTGTACGTAACCTTGGTTGTTACAACTTACCCCCTTTTAGTAAAATTTCGTCCTCAAAATTTACTTACCAACTTGATTGAACAAGTGAGGATATTGAGTCCGCATATCTTCCTCCCTTTCCCATGTAGCTTCTTCATATGAATGATTCCTCCAATGAACTTTCACTAATCGAATAGTCTTAATCCTTAGAACTTGGTCATTTCTATCCAAAATCTCAACCGATTGCTCTTCATAAGTTAAATTTTCCTCAATTTCCATAGGCAAGTCCTTCAATATATGTGAAGAATCGAAAATGTACTTTCGGAGCATAGAAACATGGAACACATTATGAATTCTTGACAATTTTTTCGGTAAAGGCCAATCTATAAGCAACTGGGCCAATCCGTTCAATGATCTCGTACGACCCTATATATCGAGGACCCAACTTTCCTCGTCTTCCAAACCGGATTACTCCCTTCCAAGGAGTCACTTTCAGAAACACCATATCACCAACTTCAAACTCCAAATCTTTTCTCCGATTATCTGCATAGCTATTTTGTCGATCTTGAGCTATTTTTATCTTTTCCCGGATTACCTTAACTTTGTCTACAGTCATCATAACAATTTCTAGACCTAGCAATTTCCTTTCATCTGTATCATCCCAACACATCGGAGTTCTGCACTTCCTTCCATACAAAGCTTCAAACGGAGCCATGTCGATGCTGGACTGATAACTATTGTTATATGCAAACTCTGCTAGAGGCAAGTGTTCATCCCAGTTTCCTTTGAGTTCCATAATACAAGATCTGAGCATATCTTCCAGAATTTGAATTGTCCGTTCAGATTGTCCATCCGTCTGGGGATGAAAAGCGGTACTGAACTTGAGTTTAATGCCCATAGCATTCTACAAACTTGGCCAAAACCAAGATGTGAATCGGGGGTCTCGATCATATACAATCGATATTGGGGCACTATGTAACCTAACAATTTCGTTCACATAAAGTTTAGCCAGTTTTTCCATGGAAAAAGTCTTCATGACTGGCAAAAAGTGAGCTGATTTTGTTAAACGATCAACAATCACCCAAATGCTGTCATAACCAGACTGCGTTCTTGGCAATCCCGAAACGAAATCCATAGCAATATCTTCCCACTTCCATTGAGGAATAGGTAGGGGGTTCAATTTCCCTGAAGGTTTTTGATGCTCGGCTTTAATTTGTTGGCATGCCAAGCATCTAGAAACAAACTCAGCTATGTCCCGTTTCATACATTGCCACCAATAATGTTCTCTTAAGGTTCGATACATCTTCACACTACCGGGATGTAACGCGTATGGTGCATTATGAGCTTCCTCCAAAATCACCTTCTGGAGTTTTTTATCCTGAGGCACACAAAGCCTATTTTCCATTATCAATACATCATCATCCTTTATTTGAAAGTCAGTCCTCACACCATCCCTTACTTCTTGCTTTAACTTTACTAGCATAGGGTCATTATTCTGTCTTCACGTATCCAATCAATATGAATCGGTTTAACCTTCAAGTGGGCTATTAGAAGATCATTCTCATCAATCATCAATTCTAAAGGTAAAGACTTCAACTCATTTTGTAAGGGTTTCTGAATCGCTCGGATATGAACAAGAGAACTAGAAGACTTTCGAATAAGAGCATTAGCCACTACATTGGCCTTTCCTGGATGGTAGTCAATTACACAGTCATAATCTTTTTTCAATTCCATCCATCTCCTTTGCCTCAAATTTAGTTCCTTCTGATCCATCAGATATTTCAGACTCTTATGATCAGTGTAGATTGTACATTTTTCTCCAAATAAATAATGCCTCCAAATTTTTCGGTGCAAACACCACTGCCGCCAACTCTAAATCGTGAGTGGGATAGTTTTGCTCATGCTGTTTCAGTTGTTGAGAAACATAAGGTATCACCTTCCCATGTTGCATCAAAACGCAACCCAAACCTCGCCTTGAGGCATCACTGTATACCACAAAGCTTCCAGTCCCTGATGGTAGTGTAAGAACTGGTGCTGTGGTCAATATACGCTTGAGCTCTTGGAAAGCTTGCTCACATTCGTCAGTCCACTCAAACTTAGCATGCTTCCTTGTTAGTTTCGAAAAAGTAGAGGCAATCATGGAAAATCCTTCCACGAATCTTCGATAGTACCCTGCCAATCCGAGAAAGCTTCTAACTTCTGTGACATTCGTGGGTCTTTCCCAAGCAACTACAGCTTCTATCTTTTGTGGATCCACAAAAATCCCTTCCTTAGATACTACGTGACCAAGGAATGCTACTTTGTCCAGCCAGTATTCACACTTGGAAAATTTCGCATAAAGTTGCTTTTCACGCATAGTCTGTAGCACCATTCTCAAATGATTTACATGATCATCCTTATTCCTAGAA
Organism: Fremontodendron californicum; assembly: GCA_030761205.1. Classification (NCBI taxonomy): domain Eukaryota; kingdom Viridiplantae; phylum Streptophyta; class Magnoliopsida; order Malvales; family Malvaceae; genus Fremontodendron; species Fremontodendron californicum. Next base: position 2,452,591 of record JAULJL010000032.1, on the reverse strand, counting down.
TAAACTAGGATGTCATCGATGAACACAATAACAAACTTATCTAAGTAGGGTCGAAACACCCTATTCATCAAATCCATAAAGACTGGAGGTGCATTAGTTAGCCCAAAAGGCATAACTAAAAATTCATAATGACCATATCGAGTTCTGAAAGCAGTCTTTGGAATATAATATTCTTTGATCTTTAATTGATGATAACCCGACCTTAGGTCTATTTTGGAGAACAGACTTGCACCTTGCAACTGATCAAACAAGTCATCAATCCTTGGAAAAGGATACTTATTCTTAATGGTGACCTTGTTCAGTTGCCGGTAGTCGATACACAATCGTAAAGATCCATTTTTTTCTTTACAAATAAAACCGGTGCTCCCCACGGTGAAGTACTAGGCCAAATGAAACTTCTGTCAACTAGGTATTGCAACTGCACTTTCAATCCCTTTAGCTCCGAAGGTGCCATTCTATAGGGTGCCTGAGAAATAGGAGCACTACCAGGGATTAAATCGATAGTAAACTCCAATTCCCTGTCAGGAGGTAAATCGACCAATTCTTCAGGAAAGATCTCAGGAAACTCTTTGACCACAGATATAGTTTCCAACTTAGCCCCATGTATGTCCTTGTTAATCACATAAGCAAGGTAAGCAGAATACCCTTTTTGCAAGTATCTATTGGCTGCCATCTTGGAGATAAGTCAAGAAGGTAAAACTTTCATTTCTCCTTGAAAGGTAAACTCCAAGTCTCCTGACTTCTTAAAAGTCACAGTTTTGGAAAAGAAATCTATCACTGCATTGTGTTTAGACAACCAATCCATTTCCAAAATCACATCAAAATCATACATTCCTAATGGAAACAAATTGACTAGTAATTCATGCTCCTGAACCATAATGGTACAATCTGGATAAACCACATCAATTTTCAAAGTTTCTCCCACTGGGGTACTAATGACCATAGGGATGTCTAACCTCCTAGACTCTCTACTCAAATGCATGACATATGAATTAGCAACAAAAGAATGAGTTGCACCCGGATCTATTAAGATCCTAGAATTTTCCTTAGAAATTGGGAGAGTACCTGTAACCACTTTAGGAGTAGCCTGAGCCTGTTGTTGGGTCATAGCATAAATTCTGGCTGCAGTTCGAGGTCTACCAGGTTGTCCACTCTGTCAAGGGCCAGTAGATGAACCAAATTGAGATTGTGCCCCAATTCTATCTCTAACTATTGTTGGCTGAGGTGCAGTTATAGGTTGGGTCCTTTCCCTTTGACCCACAAATAACTGACTAGTAACTCCCTTGTTCTCCAACTTGGGACAATCCCGTTTCATGTGTCTCGGTTCTTTGCAGTAAAAACACACACCCTGTATTCTCCTGTCAGTATCGTTGGCTACTACTGATGGAGCAAATTTTGATAGTTCGCAGAATTTTTGCTCATACTCTGCTATTGACATACTACCCTGTTTAAATTCATAAACTCAGTCCATTTCTTTTCCCGCAAGGCCCGAGAACAGTATTTTTCTTCAAACTCTCTTCGAAAGTCTGCCAAGGTTATGACAGGACGTCCAACATACCTTTGCACTGTAGTTTTCCACCATGTGTGTGCATGATCCTCCAAAAATGCATCGCACATGGTAACCTCATAGGCTCGGGAATCTGAAAAGTAATGGAAGTAGTCTCAATTTTTTGTAGCCATGACCAGGCTAAATCTGATTCCAAAGATCCCGTGAAAATCTTACAACCCATATTCTTCAGATCTTTACAGTAATCAACTATCCCCTTTTCAGCAGGGGTAGTCAAAGCGGGAATTACTCTTGTCAAGGCTGCAACTACCTCAGCTAAATCAAGATCAGCTGTTGGGGGTGCTACTGAGGGTGCAGCAACAGAAGATGAACCAGCGGCTGAAGCTTGTTCTCCAATTTGCTCATCAATATTCTCATTTCTATTCATATCCCTATTTTGGGGTAGGGGATTGATTCTAGGCCTTCCTCTTCGACATGGTGGCATCGTGTCTGATTTCCTGCACAAGTGACAATATTTTAATACTTCAACAAACAGTTTCTAAGTCTACAAGACCTATAACCTTGCTTTGATACCAAATTTAACACCATGTCCGGATAATCTACCAAAAATCCGGCAGACTTTCCTTTCTATCTCAACTATAACCCTCCTGCAAATAACACTCAATTCATATCCTCAACTAGCAATATTTCTCAATACTATTATCACATATATCCATGCATATTCAAAAATTATCCATGATCAATTTATGCTCAAGCCAAAACATATTGATCTATTCTCTCATATCTTCAAATATATATAATATATCCAGAAGTAAACCTATTTCAGCAAGGTTTACTAGATAAAAACATCAAGAGATCAAATCTTCTAGAAATTTAGATATGATGCGCACCACGTCAATATACTCTTGAAGCGGAGAGTAGAGGAAGACAGCAATCCCCTCACCTAACTGTGACCTGAAAATGAGAAATAAAAAGAGGTGAGATATATGAATATCTCAATGAGTAAACAACATTTAAAGCGTGTGAAAACTATAATGGTAACCTATAAAGCATTTATTCAAAATCGAAGATTTTCCTTTTATTCTTAAAACAAATAAGGGAACTATGATTAAATAATAGTAAAATCATTAATTTAGGATTTCGGGATAACACGTAATTAATTTATGGCTCGACTCTCAAAAAACGTCCCCAGTGGAGTGGCCAAGCTGTCATAACGGTTTTTTTGACCGCTCGACGATGTTTTTTAAGATGACATAAAATAAAAGGCATAAAATGCAGGGAGTCGCCACCAATCTTTTTGGTTAGGTGTGATTGGTCACCTATGAAAACTTATCCTCTTAATAATATCCTAAAATTAATTAAGATATATTAAAAAGATAATTTTTGGTCTGCGAAACAAAGTTAGGTTCAGGAGTACGGTTACGCGTGGAGAAGGATTAGCACCCCCCACGATGCCCATTTTAAAAACGGTACAGGTTAATCGCGTGTTATCTTTAATCTTGAAAAAGTGATTTTAACTTTAATATTTAATAATAATTCCCTTAGTACATTTTATTTAAAAAGAATATTTAAAAACGAAAGAGTGATAATGTTTTTTTTTTATAATTATTTCTGAAGTAAAAGAAATTACTTATGTAAAAATAATTCCCGAATCACTCCGATATTTTCGATAATGTTTCGATAATTATTTTTACACGAACCGTTTTGAGGAACGATAGATATTCCGACCATCCGGAGAATGGATTCGTTTTTTAGAGAATTTCCTTTACCAAAAATAATTCAAAAACAGAGCCATTGTTTGTAGAGAAAAAAAACAAGAAGTAAAAAATATAACGTCTTTTTTTGTGTGAATAATTTCGAGATAACAGAAATCATCTATGTAAAATAGTTTTCGAATCACTTCGATAATTTCGATAATGTTTCGGTAGCAATTTTTACTCGAACCGTTTCGTGGAACGATTGATACTTCGACCGTTCGAGAAATGATCTGTTTTAGAAGATTTCATTCACCAAAGATAATTCAAAAAAAATACGTTTCATTTTGCGGGAAGAAAATAACGATTAATGAAGATATCTTTTAAAAAAAAAAAAATTAATCTCCAAAATAAACGAAATTATCTGTGTAAAAATAATTTTCGAATCACTCCGATATTCTCGATAATGTTTCGGTAACTAATCTTACTCGAACTGTTTTGTGGGACAATTGATACCCCGACCATCCCGAGATATAATTCATTTTTAGAAATTTTCATTTATTAAAAAGATGTTTACGGAGAAATTAATAAAAATATCTTTTTATAATTAATTTTGGAATAAAAGAAATTACTTTATTAAAAATAATTTCTGAACCACTCTGATGATTTCGATAATGTTTCGATAATCATGTTTACACGAACCATTTCGAGGAACAGTTGATATTCCGACCATTCCGAAAAAGAGTTCGTTTTCAGAGAATTTTCTTTGCCGAAATTAATTTAAAAGACATATTTTATGCACGAAAAATTTTAAGAAACTAAATAAATTAATAAATAAACTTTCCCTTTTTTTATATATTAATAATGCATAAAAATAAATAAATAAATAAATGCCAATAAAAATAGAATTAACAAAAAAATAAAATAAAAAATAATACTAATAATACTAATAATAATAATAACAATAAAAAAATATATAGGCATGAGAAAAAATATATATATATAATAAAATATATGATAATAATAATAATAATAATGGAAAAATAAAAACTAAAATAAAATAATAAAATAATAAAAAGATAAAATAATAAAATAAAATAATAATAATAATAATACTAGCAATAAACAAATATATATATAAATAAATGAGAATAACAATATAAAAATATAATAATGAATATAATAATAAAATAAAAATAAAATAAAATATTAATAATAATAATAATAATTAATATAATTTAAAAAATAATAATAATTTAAAAAAAATAGAAACAACATCTGCGTCGGGTCGAGGAGCGGACCCACGCGCGGGTCCTGGGACCTGACCCGGCTGTTTATATAAAAAAAATCATTTAACCTGAAACCGTAAAAAAAAATTACCTGTTTTCTTTTTTTTCTCAACCCTCCATCGCACCGCCATCGCCGCCGTCATCGTCGCCGTGCCGAAGGTCCACTAAACCAAAAAAAATACACTAAAACGAACCTCTAGTTCTCCTCTACCAGAATACTAGGTTAATTTTCCCCAAAACCTCCCCAAAATTCTTAGATCTAAAAAACAAAAATCGAAACCCTTTTTTTTGTTTTGGATTTCTTTTTTTTTCTTTTTTTGCTGGTTGGGTTTTTTTGTTGTTCTTCTTTTGTGATTTTTGCTTCTTTTTTTTTTCGAATCCCTTTTTTCTGGTTTCGGATCTTGCCTCCGATTTCTTTTTTTTTTTGGCTCCCTCCTTATTTTTTTCGATCTCCTGGTGGGGTTTTTATAGGTGGCCATGACGGTGGCCGGTGAGTGGCCGTGGGGGCTAGGGTTCTAGGTGGGCGGTGGCCTAGGGTTTAGGTGGGTGGTGCTGGCAGGTTGGTTAGGTCGGTAACTCAGTGGCAGTGTTTGGGTGGCTAGGTGAGCAGCTGGCAGGGCAAGTGGATGTCAGTAGAGAGGCGGTGGAGAGCTGACAGCTCGGTGGCAGTGTTTGGGTGGTTGGGTGGGGCGATGGAGAGGCGGTGGTGGTAGAGGCGGCTAGGGTTTGGAGGGAAGGCTGCTAGGGTTTGCTTAGGGGGGAAGGTTGCTGGCAAGCCTTGGGCCAGGTGGGTTTGTTTGGGAGATTGGGCTTGGGCCCTGTTGGGAGGCCTTAGGGGTTTGGGGCTTGGGTCAGGTTATGTGTACTGGGCCATTGGGCTGCTGGCCTGCTAGGAGGCCTTGGGGGTTTGGGGCTTGTTCTGTGTACTAGGCCATTGGAATTGGGCCAATAATAATAAAAATAATAAAAAATAATAATTATAATATAATAAGTAAAATAATAAAAATAATAAAAAAATAGAAAAAGGGGTCGCTACAAGTATAAATTAAAATGTACCAAAACTATATCCATACAATAATACAAAGTAATACAATTATAACTATAGCTTTCCTAAGTTATGATTACTTTATCAAAACTTGTTAGATACAATAAAAAAAATGCACATGCATGATATATATATATATATATATATATATATATAATTGAGACTTTAAAAGATCTTAAAAATGTTTAGTTTAATTAATTACAACAATATTTGTATTTGGATTGAATAAAATTAAAGCAAATTATCTAAATCGTATAATGAAAAGATTTTTAAGTATACTACATTGTTGGTCTCTTTAAGAGCTATATCCCACAAGTTGTGTTTAACTAATAAGCAATTGAGTAAATCAAAAATTTTGAAGGAAATAACCAAAGAAGAATGAAAAAGTAATATATAAAAGATATAAAAAATTATATTTGATGCATTGAGAGTGTATAAATCTATACACCAATACGGTAATATTATGTGATTCACTAACAGTGTATAAATTTATACGTTATCAATGCATCAACTATAAACCCAAAATATAATTACTTTCATGTTAGTAGAACTAAGACTAACCAGATAATAAGATTCTAGATGACACATTAGTTCATCATTATTTGAGGGGATTGTAATTTATGTAAACAATTAAAAGGATTGAATGCAAATGGAGATGTATAAATTATGCACATGAACTGTATACAAGACATGCAAAACCACATTAGGTGTAGCAAGGCAATTGATGCATGTGAAAAGATATTGGGGCAAGGCAATATCAAAAAGGTGGAGAGAAGAACCCATCATTAGACCTTATAATTTGTGTATTTGTGTCGTGTTCATTTTTTTTTTGTCATAATCGTATTTTAGGTGTTTTATATTAATATAAATTTTGATGTGTTAATAATTTGTGTTATATAGATTTTGACACATTCTTATAGTCTTATCGTGTTTTAATTTTTTTGCATATCATGTTTGTATCGTATCCAATATTACAAAACTTTTGAGCTACCAGCCCAATGTTTTTTCTCTCATTTTCTCCGCTCCTTACTGAAAGGAAGAAGAGAAGTGCACAGGTTGCTTATTCATTTATACATGTTTACTGCATTAAAATGCCAATTTCATTTGCATGCTCTATGGAGCAAGAGCAGAAAAAGCTACTCAAGTATATGCAATATTCTAACTCCTAAAAGACTCCAAAAAAAACTTAATTATGGGCATCAAAATTTGATCTTGTAATTTGAAGCCGGTTTACAGGAGATTTGATTGCCATTTTAAAGCTCAGTCAGAGAACGAATAACAAGGAACAGGTCTTGTTTACCTTTGGAGAGCAAATATTTTAGTTTATTAGGCAAGAAAGAGTGAACTTACAGCCTGGTTAAATCCAACAAAATTAGTTACGGCAATAGGAAAAGGATCAACAATTGATACTGCATATACTTCCCTGTAAAAGAAAATGGTCATTATCATGAGCCGAAACCAATAGATTTACATACAATAGTGGATCATGGCAAAAAGGTATTCACTCGAGTTATGTTGCTCCGACTCTTCATTTTATTCTGAAATAGTCATGTCCGATACCCGTGTCCAACACATATCTGGACATGGGTACGGAGATATGATCCTCCAAGGATCCTCCAAATACATAGAAATCTTGAAAAATATATATATCTGTGTCGGACACATACCCGTATTCGACACTCACACCCAAATCCGAATAACATAGCACTCCAGTATCTTTCCCCTAACCCCTAACATAAGATATGGATACAAGTTAGAACATAACATAGAATGAGAAAGCAAAAGGCATGTGGATTCAATCATGACAGAAAAGGTATTCACTTGAGTCTCTTTCCCCTACCCTAACCCCTAACATAAGATATAGATTCAAGTTGGAATAAAACAGAGAATGAGATTGAGAAAGCGAAATGCATTTGATTGCTGGATGTATGGATTATCGAGGAGAGAGAGAAGCCGTTGTGGTCTCCCTCGAACCGCCCAGATCTCACGAGTAAATAGAAAGTTGGATCTTAATTAGGCTTAATTTGTCATTTGGTTGGATCAGGATTCCAATTATATGTGTATATCTTCAACTCATATTGTGCTTGTACTGGTTTTATCTTGCTGAACTACCCAATGACCTAAATTGAAGATGTGGTCCAATTTAATATTTTTTTTCTGGGTATAGTCATGAAGTTTTCTAACTGAGCTTAGTCTTTGGGCTAAAGATGCATATAAATGAACAGCACTAGTGTACTGACTACTAAGTTTGAGAAACAGAAAGGAAGTAGGGATGATAACAGTTTGGTTCGGTTTTGAAAAAAAAATTACAATTAATGTACAGTATTCTGATTTTTTAAAAATCGAAAGGAATAGCATCAAAAACCATACCGAATTCCACCAGTTTGGATCAGTTCGATTCATCTGTTTTTAAAATTTTAAAAATATATATCTTTTTCTATAGTATTTTTAAGTTTTTTTCAAAATAAAATATTTATTTTTTATATTATAAAAAATTAAAAAAAGTAATTAAAAAATAGAATTTGTTTCGATTCGAATAATTGTGATTTTTTAACTTATGAATCGAAAACCGAACCTAACTGAATAAACCTAATTATGAACCGAATTCATAAAAACCTCTGTTACATGGGCTTGCCGATTATAGCCACCGTACCGGTGTCGACGCGACACGACACCGGTATCGACACAGAATATGCGTCCGACTCGTCATCGAAAATATGGACACGGCTTCTTGTGATTGGCTACGACTCCTCAGTAGGAGGAAGAAAAAGAAGCGACAATAAAGTTCTGGAAAAGGAGAAAAAAGAAAAAAAAGATGATGAAAGTTCAGGAAAAAGGAAAAAAGAGAGGAAGAAGAGGATGGGCGGCTTTGTTGCCACAAACACAAAAGCAAAATAGCACAAATTTTGGGGTTTTTTAATTCTCACGTGTTGGGCTTATTATATCTAGCCCAAAATATTCAAATTGGATTGAATAAAAGCAAACTTATTATGTTTTAGGCTATCTTTTACTTTTTGGCTCTTGCCTAATTAATGGACCAAAAGTCCAAGACTACTAAAATTAATAATAATTAAAAATAAATTTGATAAATAAAATATATTTTAAAAAATTATTATTTATATATAATATTACATTATTTGTGTATATATATATATTTATTTATTTATTTCAAATATTATTATAAGAAATATCCCCGTATCTGTATCTAATTTTTGGATATTTTTTAGCCGACTCCGCGTGTTCAAAATTTTAAACAAAAGACGAGTCAGATACTTAGATACATACCAGTATCGGATATCCGTATCCGAGTCCATGTAATCTTTGATAAAAACTGAACGGTTCGAATCGATTTTCGATTTTATCGATCTTTTTCTCCGCACTATAGGGAAGTGAGATGGCTAGATGGGGGTTGTCATGCTTTTTGGTAGGTGACTAAACAACCACCTTTGAGCTCACATGCCATCCTTGTGTACATTATAAAATTGAAATTATCTTCCCCATGACTTTACACACCAATTCAATTTTCAACTCCCTCACTCATGTCTCCTTTGGTGCCAAGAAAAAATAATTGCCCTAAAAAACAGTTGCTTTTCATTGAAAAATACATTCCAAATGTGACAAGGAAAAGCTTTGAAATATTCAATTACAGTATCCAAGTTTCTAGTCATAACAGATTATCAATGTGTATGATTGGCCAACAAGGCCAAGAAGCAAAATCAGAATGAATAGAGAATGTAAGAACAAAAAGAAGTTAACTGAAAACTTGTAAGATTTGAAGAATGCCAACTTCAACGACTGATAAGCAAGCAGCAGTGTCTTTGGTGAATTCTTGAATTTGTAAAGAATGAATGAAATATAATATGCAGAAAAACTTTGTTTTTGTACTGTACAGTGTACACTCTTGAATGAATCTTTATTGGAAAACCATGGCGATATGACAGGATTTGGAAAACTCAGTTAGAAATCAAGCCCACTAATGCTTCATGTTTGTGGCTGCTTCCAACCCACCACGGCTTGAACCCCACATGAACACTGGTTTCTTCTTCAACAGGAGGAGCAGGCAGATTAAGATCAAGAAAGTCACGAATTTCAGGAATTTTCTTTTGAATTACAATTGTTTGGTTTTCTTTTGCCTCAGCCACTAAATGAGATCTCTTGTGACCACCTAAGGCTTGTCCAGATGGGAAAAGCTTGAGACAAATGGGGCATTCATGCGGCCCTTTGCTCTTCTTAACCCCATAGCTGACCTCAGCCTGAGCAATGGGAGTTTCATTGCTAATTGATTTTTTGACAAGCTTGGTATCAGCTGTTGGGTCGGGAGAGTTTTCAGTTTCAATGCTGCTGTTAATTCTTGAAGCAAAGCAGCCCTTGAATTTCTTATGGCTAGCTCTATGACCTCCTAGAGCTTGGTAAGAGTGAAAGATCTTGTTACAAGTAGTGCATTCAAACTTGCTTCTCTTATGAGGATCTTTACAGAACTCAGAGTCAAGAACATCAGTTGCCAATTTGTTCACAAAACCTGATTTCATGAGTTCAGGATCGTAAGAGTAATCTTGAAACTTTCTCTTGCTTGAATGCAACTTATTGGAACCCTGTTGAGCTCGATTCATTGAATTTTCTGCTCCAAACTGACCATCTAATTGGGACTTACTGTTTTTTTCGTCCTTGACAGACTCCTCAAAAATAACCCCAGTTTGAAAAGTCTCAGAATCCACTGTAGCAGATTCTAACTTCTTCTCTTCATGTATTTTCAACTTCCGGATCTCCTTACCATTACAGATGGAAGCTTTAATCTCAATTTTAGCTTCCAAAAATACAGAGTTATTATCAGAAGATTCAGCAACAGAATTCAAGCCAACCCAATGGCCCACATCTCTAGAAAGCATCATCAAGCTTAAAGCAACCTCTTCTTGTTCTTGCTCAATCTCAGACATGGAAGAGGAAGCTTGGTTAGTTAAAGAGAAAGTAGAAGAATTTGCAGTGCCCATTATGTACCTTGTTCTTCTTTTGGATCTCCTTCCTTTACTTGGAGCGGCAGTTTCATTGTCAGATTGGCTATCTATGACCAGATTTTGGTTAGCACTAATCCAAGAATCTTGCTCCTCCAAGCTATTATTGGAATATTTTTCTTTCTCTGAATGACACTTCATGTGACCAAACAATGCTTTCCAAGATTGGAAACCTTTGCCACACTCTTTGCAAACCTTGTCATGAATTGAAGTGTCTTCATTTGAATCTGCTAATCTCCATGTCTTCTTAGGTTTCTCTCTGAGGATATAACCACCATTAATCCCAGCTTCAAGGCCAGTTTCAGTGTTAGCTCGATCAGTGCCAACATTATTGACAGACACATGTTTTTTCTTGCTGAGTTTGTCATCTTTTTCAGCTGAATTATTGTTGTTAATCATGTGAGACCTCATATGACCACCCAAGGATCTACCACAGGGGAAGCTCTTGCTACAAAACTTGCATACATGCTTGAATTCTCGATCTTGTTCCATTGAAAACGAAAACACAGATCAGAAGGAAACAAAAATTGAAACTCTAAATCTGATCAAAGAATTGGAAACAATACTTCAATTCTTGTTCTCATTACAGTTAGAAGAAAAGCCAAATGGTAGTGAAACAGAGCACTCTAAAGACAAAAATAGTAAGACCCCCCCAGATCAGAAAATTAAGGTAGTTGCACACATGTTTAAAATGAAGGCTTTTGCTGACAAAAAAAAAAAAAAAAAAAGAAAAGGAAACTATCTCAGATTTAATAGAATTCTGGGGAAAGAACAAGATCTGGTAGCTCAAAAGAAAGTGAACCAAAGAGGCCTAACTGAATCAAGTATACTAGCTAGCTCTTTTTTCTCTCTCAATATGGCTTCTTGGATACTTGAAATATGAAGAAAAGATCAAAGCTTTGAAGAGGTGGGCGGACTTTGCTGCTGTAGTTGTTGTTGTTGTTAACTTTGTTGCTAATAATGGCGATGAACAAAGCCAAATAACACACATTCTCTCTCTCTCTCTCTCTCTCTAACTTTCTCAAAACTTGATCATATTTGGAGAAGTCCATGCATAGAAGCAAAGAAAAAAAAAAAAAAAGGTAAAGGAGAGAGAGGAAAGTTAGCAACACGTGTACTCAACTGAGAATCCTACGCCATCTCCCCAAACATCAAATGGCTGTGATTTGTCCAGTTGAGCATCCCTATGGTTGAGGAAGGAACCTACTAAAAAACTAACTGCCCCTCCTCCTAACTATTCTTTCCTTTGTCTTGCTATTAAGGAATAGCCCATTAGCCAGCCCCACTCTCTCTTTCTCAGTTTCTCTCACACATCCCCCAAGTGAAAGCTTCCACTTTCACCATTTTTTTTCTTCTTTTTTCCCTTTTAATTGGTTCTAATTTCTCCATGTATCCAAACCCAGAACTTTCTTTTTCTTATTGCAAAGCATATAAGTCAGCTTTAAAGCAAGGATTCATATAAAAAAAAATTGGGTTTTACTTAACTGTTAATAGAATGCCAAAGTTATGAAGTTTAAAGACTATATGATAACCAAGAAAATTGGAAAAAGAAAAAGGAAATAGAGAGAAAAGGGAATCAGACCTGAGATTGTTTGGGGTTTATCTTCGTTGGAATTGGGAGGAGCAGGGGACTGAGTCGTCACCATAGCTGCTCTGAGTTGGAAAGACAAAGAGAAAGAGGATGAAGACTTGAAGTTAAGAAAGAGTGGAGAAACAAATTTGATTGAGAAAAATAAGACTGAGGGGGTTGCAAGAAGAAGAAGATTTTGCTTATTTCGATGCTGCTGCTGGAAGATTGTTTGGGATTTGGATACAAATGAGAAGTGTACTTTCATCTGCTGCTGGAAGCCTGCAGATTAATTTTTTCTTCTGCAGTTTGCAGCCTATGTTACCGGAATTCCGGTAAAAATCGTATACGATTATATATTTGGATATCATAAATTTTTTTAAATTTTTTTTATATCTTTAAAAATTCATATTCTCGTATTTATATCCAAATATATGTCGGACAAAAATATTAAATACAAATAATTTATAAAAATAAAAAATAAAAAGTTCGTATTACATAATTTTCAGCTACTGCGTTGGTATATTTGTAACCATCCCAAATGCTTCACAACATAATGCATGGCCTCTTCTTTATCTAATGACTAATTTGTTACAAAAAATTTGTACTATTATTCCTTTGGAATCAATAATAAAGATCCAAATGTGTCCAGCTAAATTTCCTAGATTGGATCATATAATTTTTAACTTGAATTTGGAAACATATAGCTGATCTTTTACTGTAAGACTAATGGATAAAGAGAAAAGAAAGAAATATGGTGGGCAGCTTGTTTAGAAAGAAAGAAAGTTATTTTGGCTTGAGTAGGTAATTTCGTTGAAATATCTAAATCTTTCACCCTCCTTTTATTAAAATTTATTCGAATTTGGAAAAGTGTTGGATGCGAATATATTTGATATGGGTATATTATTTTTTTTATATATTTAAAAGATCATATCTTATAATTATGTACGAATATATGTCGAAAATGAATATTTAAAAATAAAAATAAAAATTCTACATAGAAGTCTACAACTTGCAAGAATGGGATTTTTTTGCCTTCTTTTCCTAAAACAAAAAATAAAAAAAAAAGGAAAGGAAAGGAAAGGAAAAAAATAAAACTGTTCACATCTTCCTAGTATTGTAAACTGCAAGGAAGGTTTTTTATCTTGCTGTGCATAATGAATATGAAACCAATATAGGTGGACAAAAAACAATTCTATTTGGATTTTGTTTATTAAAAACACTTGGTTGCAAATAAAGGTCTTGGAAATAATAATATTAGAAGGAAATAATAATATTAGAAGAAAAGAATTTGTATTACCATTTACAAGTTAAAAAAAAAATTACCCTTTTTCTTTTCCAACACCTAAATGCAAAATCTGCCTTTGGAAGGATTTATTTGACTGTTTCACCGGTCAGAAATTTAGATCCTTTGGTAACACTTCTTCAAGTCACTGAAGGAATGCCTTCTTCACAAGCCACTTTTACATATAAATTGCTTATGGAGGTCAACTTGATTAAATACTACTATATATAAAGTTCTTCATATAGATTACCAATAGCAAGATGATTTAAGCATTATTAATGTTGGATCCACCTTCGTCTTATCACGTTGGACCATTACATATAAAATATTTGGTAGGTTTGCAGTTACTGAGCAGTCTCAAATAAGACATATTCTTGGTCTACATTTATCAAGCTTACAATCACCCAACAATCAAATATAAATAGATAAGTAAATGTAGGTAAAAGATAAAAGAAAATATAAACACGAAGCCTACTAATTATTCTCTATTTTCCTTTGAAAATATCTTGAATCATTACTAAAGTATCGAAACACGTTTCGAAGATCAAACTCTAATACCCTCTAATATCTTTTGTTTTTACAGACTACTCCCAATCTTAATCTAACGGCCTTCAGAATCTCATCAGTTATTTCTGCGACCAAACATCAACAATTAACTTACTGAAATTGGTATAAACTAAATATAAATTATTAATGTGCACAAGTTGAGGATTACCTAAGTTAATTTGTTAGAAACATATTTTTTCCCAGCTTTGGGATTGCTAATCCCATGAAACATTACCCTTAATCCCGGTAATATTGGACACGGTACGAACACGACATGAAAAAAAATAACTAAAACACGGATACGACACGAAAACACGAATGCGTTAAAATCTATATAACACAAATTATTAACACGTCAAAATTTATATTAATATAAAATATCTTAAACACGATTATGATAATAAAAAGTATATGAATACAGTATAAATGCACGAATTATCAGATACCTTACATAAAAATTAATTAGCAAGTATAAAGCTATATGTGATTTCTGAGATTTTTTTTTTGCAATTTTAAAAAACAGAGGGGTTTGGATGTTAGCTCATGTTCACTATTACATTGTCAGGAATTGTCCTGCAAGACCAAACTGTCTGTGAGTGATGGATTGGTGTACCTGCCTGCCTCCCTGCCTGCCGGCCTTTATTCATGATCATCATCAAAGCCGGCTTTTCTTTGCACTAACCGCATGCAACGTGAATGTTTTTTCTTTTTAGCAGCTGAAAATCCCTTCTTTTGTGCCCTCTTTGCCGGCATTTTAGTAACAATGTTTAGCTGTAACTTGTCTCAAAATTTCTTTCTTTCTTCTTTGTTGTTTTTGAACTGATGGATGAGGAGGTGTCAAATACAAAGTGATTAAGGCAAAACCTGGAATATTATTTGCCTTTTTGCACAATATATAGTATTCTATACATCATGCGCTTGCACATTATGAATGCCTATGCTGGCCACTGGTTATTTATGCACTATAATGTTTGAGCCAATTATTTTAACTGCTTCAGAATATAATATACTCTATTTTTGATACTATATTACTTGGTTTAAACAGAGAGACTGTCATCTATGTTATACGAATTTTTTATTTTTCAATACTCGTGTTCGATATATATTTGGACATGGATACGGATGTATGATTCTTCAAAATATTTTTTTTAAAAAAAATTGAGTATACTCGTGACATATGCCTGTATCCAACTGGATAAGAAAGTGTATCTATTTTTATAGGAACCAAATCATTGAATGCAGGTCTGCAAATTTATTATCAAAAAGAGCAGAAGATATAATTAAAGACTGCAAAAAGTATATATCTAGCATTTTTATCAAAACAGAGAGGAAGTAGTTCTAAAAACAATTAAATATATGATAAAAAGGTAAAAACAAAAAATTGTATCCAGATGATGCTGCAGTGAATTTGCTGATTGGAAAGAATTACCAACAAATGATTAAAGATGTTGGTTTGCTTCCAAAGTTTAAAGTGAATATGTACTTATGCTGCTAAACCAGGCATCTATTCAGTTTAATAATGAGATTACTTTTGTTTTCTTCAAATTGAGCTTATTTTCTTTCTTTTCTTTTTTTCCTTCAATCCAATTTTCTGGCCTTTGATATACTATATTGAAGAAGCTTCAAATTAATTAATCACAGAAATTTGTAGTGGTGTTTGGCATATGCTGCTAAATAGATAGCGGTTATCTATGTTATCCGGATTTTATTTTTATTTTTTTAAATATTCGTATTCGAGATATTCAGATATGGTTATGAGAGTATGATTCTCCATATATATGAAAAAACTTTAAAAATAAATTGAACATATCCGTATTGAACACATACTCATATTCGACACTCATCCCGAACCCGAGTAACATAGGTGGCTACTGCTGGCAGAAACTTCACTTGAGAGTCAAGAGTGTTGGCCTGCTAGCTTGGTCCTTCAAAAGTGATATGCTCAAATTGACAAGTAGACAACTTCCAAGGAAAGATTTGGCCACTCCTTGTCTTGTGCTCTGCCCTGCCTTATATATATATATATATATATATATATATATATATATATATATATATATAAGGCTAAGATAAGATGCCCTACTTTGGCTTTACGCTTGAGCTTCTCCCTGTTTCAGACCATGCATGAGTCATATGGCATAAACCATCCTAAAACCAACATTGGTGGGACATTGACCCAGAGCTGAGCCCACTGCCCCTATCCCTCTTCCGCTATCACTCCAAAATTCCAAATCCATCTAAATTCTTTCATTTTCTTTTTCTTTTTCTCCTCTTCATTCATTCCTTTGTCACCACCCAAGAATTTCTTACATCCAATCTATCCACATTACCTTTATAGATGCATCCTCTAACTTTTAAGAAGCCAATTAAATAAATCATCTGACGACAACAAAATTGTATGAATTAATCAAAGCCAAATTATAAGAAATATATATGTATTTGAAGTATCTGTATACATAATTTATGGTAGCTAGTCTAGTTGGGTGGTGCAAATTGTTTTTAGCTTATTACTAAAAATTATTATTATTATTATTATTATTATTTTGTACAAAGAAGGTCATAGTCTAAGAATAGGGAAAGAATTGCAAATGTTGAGATTCGAACACTAGACCTGCTAGATGTCACCTTTTAAAAATGGTTTAATAAACCAACTGGATTAAATATAGGGTTCATTATTATTATTATTATATTATTATTATTATCATCATTATTTATTGCCCTTGGTTGAATTACTTAATATGAAATTAGAACTGTTCAAGAGTCGGGCTACCTGCCCAAGTTCAAGGGCCCGTTTGATATTTGAGAGAATTTAAACAAAAATATTATGCCTGAAATATGGGCTTGGGTAAAAAAAATTAGGACCGTTTAAAAAATGGGTGAGCCTTGACTCCAACAATCAAGGATCGGCCTTTTTTTATTTATATAATATATTACTTTTATATATATTATCTAATTTATATCATATAAAAAAATATATATATATAATATTATATAAACATTTAAAAATATATTAAGTTATTCATATTTTAGAACTTAATAAAAGAAAAAAAATTAAATAAAAAAATAACATATTTGTTTAAATTTTTTTAGAAAAAATTAATATGGGCTGGTCTAAACGGGCTTAGACTATCCATTACAAATATAGGCAAGTTTTAATAAAATTATTTGAAACTCATATTTCAAACCGAGTCAAACTTGAATAAATATATATGATTTTGATATCATACTTAAGCCCTACTCATAAACACCTCTATATGAAACAAAACCCTCTTCAATCTCTTTTTGCCAAGCATAAATTAAGATCTCAGACTTGAAGCAGGAAGTGATGAAACTATATATAAATTAACCAAAAGGGGTATGCAAATCCAAATAAATAGCTCATGTTAGATCTTATAGAACTTGCATATTTCCAGCGTTTATGGTGACAGTATTACTGCATTAAATAATTTCTACACTCTCAAGTCTCAACTTAAATTTTATTTATATAGAGAAGAGAGATGGGTCAACAATATAAATTAATGTTGTAAATAATAAACTAGTGCATGCAAGTTGTAAAAATATTTATATTTTGAAGATATATATACTTTTATATATACACAACTTTATGGAATATCAAAGCAAAATCAAAGGTTGTGCTTCCATTTTCTGCATAAATGAATATGGTTTGATATTATCAAGAAAATAATGCAAACTTAAATAGGAAAAAAATATTTTGATATTTTGACGGTAGAATTTTTTTAAATTTTATAAACGAATTAAAAATCTGTCATATATCTCATTTTTTTAATTAATCTTTTTAATATAACCTTCTAATCTCATTTTTAGAATTTTAAAACTTTATTGACGATAATATTTAAAAAATCGGACTGGAGGTCAAACCAGTGAGATCTCCAGTTACCTATTCAACCGGTTGGACCAGTTGAACTGGCTGGTTGCATTAAAAAAAATTAATATTAAATAAGTAATTATAATATTTAATAAAAAAATGTATTTGGCTAAAGGATATGATTTTTAATATAGATTCAAAAGGTTAAAAGTTCAAATCTCATCAAATACAATAAATTTAAAAAATATATAAAAAAATATATGTTTAAAACTGGTTTTTTCAGAATTTTTCTTGGTTTTTACGGATTTTTTATCGATTCAACTAATTTTTTATCGGTTTGAAGAATTCTAGATCTATGATATGTTTTGAATCGGATAAGTCACTGATTCCTTATATCGACAGATCCGTTCCGGTTTTTTAACCCTGATTGATGATAGATTACATAATTTCTCAAAAATAAAATGAAAAAAGGTTGGTTGAAACATGCAAAAAGGAAAAGATGTTGAGGGCATGTGGCTTCCTTCACTAGAAGAAGCAAAAAGCCTAAGAATCGGTTTAGATGTCTTTTAACTTTGGTACATAAGGGGTTTGAGTGCTTTGAATTTTGATTGGTCAGCTAAGGTTAAGCCGACACTCATCACTGATTATTATTATTATTAAAGCTTTTTAAAATGATTAGAAACTAAGTTGCATCTATTATAAGCATATTAAGCTTTAATCAAATCATAGGGTAGAAGTTTTGCGGGTTTGGGCATCTTTTACTCCAACTGCTTGCTTTAGTGACAAAGTCAAATAACTCCCCACAAATAATATATATATATATATATATATATATATATATATATATATATATATATAGAAGAGGCACACCCGTTATAATTTGTTTATCCAAAATTTGACCCGGCTCATCGGATATGAAAAATCTATTTTATTGTTTAAAATATATTTAAAAAATTAAAAAGTTATTTTATATTAATATTTACATATTTTTTTATAATTAAAATAATTCTTCATTGATAAATAATAATCCGAACCGATCCGAATATAAAATATTATATTATAAGCTCGGTTGAAATCGGTTTGAATCTACCGAACTTGAAAAATAATTTTATTTTTGAACAGATCTATGGATGTGTGGCTTGAATATGAATCATAATGCTGCATGTTTTAGTGAGGAATTAAGCTGGCTAGCTCTCACCAGCAAATTCTTAGGGCATACTCAAGAGAGTCAATGAATTTCAGTTGAGTGAGGAAAAAAATTAGAAGCTTTGAAAGAAGTAATTAAATGTAATGTAGGACCAGACCAGCTAGCTAGTCTTTGGGTGGAATGGGTAGTTTGGACTTTGGATTAAGCACACATATACTAGCATTTATCACTCCAATTTTTTTTTTTTTTTTTGTTAATTTTTTTAGTTAAGGATTCACTTAATCGGTGCTTATAGATACCAGTTAAAAATTATTTATTTATCAATTTTGGAAAAAAAAATTGCATTTAATATATTACTTTTACTTAATTCAAAAAAAAAGTAAGTCAATTAATTACATTTTTCTTTCCATATATATCACTTTAACCAGTACTTAATGATCTTGATTAACATTTCTTTTTAATTAATATTATAATTATAATTAAGCAAAAGACCAATTTGCTTAATTAGTTGCATATCATATGATATTCCTCTTATCCAATGCCCATGTGGGTGCTTTAATTTAATTAATCAAGATTGGTTCATAAATAAATAGCTTTTAACTTTTATATTCTTCATATATAGCATCCCATTAATTTAAGTATTCATTATTAATGGGTGACAAAAGTTTATGCTAAAACCATAGAAATTATTGAACTTCAATTACTATTAAATTCCTTTTGCATTAATTTGAAGAAAAAAAAAATTATGTTAGTGGAAAATGGAAAGTCTTAAACTGAGTTCATACAAACTACTTTACTCAACAGTCAAGTCAGCTTTGTACTCAATTAATATACCATTAAAGGATATATATGTAAGTGATAAAATATTTGGTAAGTTATTATTTTCGATATATTAAAATTCATCAAAATAATTATTAATTATTGTATTTATTATCAAATTTTATCAAATTTTTGGTGTCAGAAACGATACTGTAATTATACTTCTAATTTTAATCACTAGAAAAAAAAAAAAGTTCTCATATAATCGTACACCAAGAAGAATTTCATCTTGTTAGGTCAAGATGTAAGGGATTGCTTTCCTAAATTAAAGATTAAAATTTTAAGTGTCAAGCTTGGAATTTTGAATGACAAAAAAAAAAAACTATCAACTTCTAAAGAATTATAGCTAGTTAGGTGAATAATACATCATATAATCATTAAAAAAAATATGAATATAATAGATTAGAATAGTTTTGACAATTCGTGTATGCATGTCGTATTTTTTTCTCATATTAATCGTTTAAATATAAAATAATAAAAATTATTAAATATATCAAACTTTTAAACATAAATATGATACGTATATTAAATTGTTATATTAATTGTGTAGACACCCGTTTTTGTCCGGGTGCTTTTAATTTTAACTTTTAATTTTGATTTTTACTTGTATTTTCGGAATTAATAAAAAAAAAAACCTGAAAAAAAAATGGAAAAAAGAAAAAAAAAAGAAAAAAAAAAAGAATTAAATTTTGTTTAAACCTAAACTCTCTAGGATTAAGATTGAATTTTCATATTTTTTGAGATAATATTAAAAAAGAAAAAGAAAAAAGAAAAAAAGAATTAAATTTTGTTAAACCTAAACTAATAAGGTGTCTACGTCTTTGCACATCCCCTGATTCTCAGGAAATGCACAAAGAGAGGCAACTGTAGACACCCGTTTTTGTCCGGTTGGTTTTAATTTTAACTTTTAATTTTGATTTTTACTTGTATTTTCGGAATTAATAAAAAAAACTGAAAAAAAGAAAAAAATGGAAAAAAAAAAAGAATTAAATTTTGTTTAAACCTAAACTCTCTAGGATTAAGATTGAATTTTCATATTTTTTGAGATAATATTAAAAGAGTTTTGTTTGGGTTAAAACAACACTTTGATTAGGATAAGAACTCCAACTTAAATTATACTAGGACTCTAGGTGATCTTCTCTTATATAAAGAGATCCAGTTTTCAGCATTGAGGGGACATGTCGAGGAGGCCAGTGAATTCCTTTAGACGATATGGAGACGACGACGGCGTAGCTGCTCTCTTTTCGGAATCCAAGTCTTGATCTCCCCCTTTTTCTCGATTGTTCTCATTGTCCTGGGCTCATTGCTTATTGTTGCGTATTTTCATAGCAGCTCAAGGGGGCCCCGAAGATTAAGAAACAACAAGAGGGGGATAACCGGCAAACCCGTATTAACAGTAACACAGCAGTTTCAAGGATGGAAAAGAAAACAAAGGGGGAGTCCTATTGGGTTGTTCTATGCCATGGAGGTCCTCATTCTATGAAAGTGCTTGACCGATCATGCCTAGGAGTGAGTGGCCATGGCCTCTAGCTGCAAATTGTTAGCTTTCATTCTGATATTGTTTGGTTTTTTGTGGTTTTTATTATTATTTATTTGTTCTTTTTAAATGGTTATTTGATGATAGATAATGATTATGATATTGATTGCATGATTGTTTAATGATGACATGATAATGATTTTTTTTTACATAGTGATTTTTTTTTATGATTCGATATTTATTATGTGATGATTTATATATATATATATATTTATTATGTGATTGTACAATTTGCTTTATTTTACATGTATGATTTTATTTATTTTTTATTTTATTATTATATATGATTTATTTATTTTATTTTACTAACATTATTTTATTTCATGTTCCAGGTGTAGATTAATTTTATTTATTTATGTTATTAATTTATTTTTGTAATATTCTATGATTATTAATTTATTGTTTAATTATTTTGCATAATTTTTAGGTTTTTTTTTTATTTTTATTTTTAGATTGCATGATTATTAGGTTTTTATTATTTTTATTTTTAGAAATATGATATATATTTTTATTATTTTTATATAGTGCAAGATTTAGGAATATTATTATTTTTGTTTTTTTAGATATTTCATGATTTAGGAATATTATTATTATTTTTAAGATATTGCATGATTTAGGATTATTTATTATTATTATTATTATCTTTTTATAGATATTGCATGTTTAGGGTTTTATTTTTATTTTTAGATGGCATGTTTAAGGTTTTATTTTTTAGATGGCATGATTAGGTTTTTATTATTTGTATGTGGCATGATTAGGGTTTTTATTTTGGCGTGATTTTAGATTTTTATTTATTATTTTTTAGATTATTTTGCATGATTAGGAAATTAAGTATTGACTTGGTAGATTAATTAAGACCTTTAAATAAGACCAGTTTAAGATAATATGTGATTGATGTGGTACTATTTTTATAGGCGTTGTGGGGGTGCTAATCCTTCTCCACACGTAACCGAACTCCCGGACCTAGTTCTGAAACGTAGATCGGAACCTATTCTTTTTAGGGTTCATAATTTGTTAGTTAAGTAAATTCAATATTTAATTAATGTCTATAATCATTTGTTCATCTTTAAATATCACTTTAACTAACATTTCCAGTTAATTAACCATGTTAGTCAAGGTTATAACCAAGTTACTACTTACTAGATGGCTATACTCTTAAATAGTTAAGTTAATTAACTCTTATATTTTAGTTAAGTAAATTAACTACTTACTAGATGGCTATACTCTTAAATTGTTCATCTTTTTTCAAAGTTTTGAGAACAAAAAATCCCTTATTGGATTAATTGTGCAACTTAAATTCAGGATTTAATGCTTTTCATGTTAAAAAAAAAAAAAAAAAAAAAAAGGAGAAATTGACACATTCTTCACACAAAAATGAAAGTAGAAGCTGTGCCATCAAGTATTTGGTAATAGTGCAAGTATAACTATTATGATTGAGACGCCTTATCAAGGGACCGATACCATGTTGTTGTTGCTATAAATTCCCAAAAAAAAAAAAAAAAAAAAAAAAACAAGATTTAGATTAATTCAAAAATTGAATTATCCATTTGATTCTGCAAGTTATATTCAAATTGAACAGACCTAAAATAAAATATTTTAAATTCGAGTTGACTCGTTTCGACCTAAATTATTATTTAATTAATAAAAAAATATTTTTATTTAAATTTAATTATAAAAATAATTTTTAATATATTTTAAACAATAAAACGAATTTTTCGAATCCAGCGAACCAAGTCTTAAGCAAATAATTTTTTGTTATCCAAATCCAACCTGACCCTAGCACGACTCATACACAAATCTTGTTATGATCATATCATGTAAAAGTAAAGGTATAGCAAAAAATTGGGTCAAAGTATTTGGGAAGTCCCTGTACTATATCATCTAGTGCAAATTAATCTCTCTACTATAAAACTGGATAATTTAGTCTTTATTCTTTTAAAATTGAAGCAAAAAAGTAAAATCACTAACTGGTACCGTTTAAAAAGCTGACGTGGCATTTAACCTGTGTTTAATTGATGACGTGGATATCAAATGTTGACGTAACATTAATAAAATATATTATTTATGATGACATGGACAAAATAAAAAATATATTTTCAACGTTTGATTTGGCATTTTCAACAATTTAATTATTTATTTTATCTACGTCATCTTAAAATAATATATTTTATTGATATCATGTCAGCATTTGACATCCACGTCATCAATTAAACACAGGTTAAATATCAAATCAGCTTTTTTAACGATTTACTTAGTGATTTTATCTTTTTTGCTTCAATTTTAAAAGAACAAAAACTAAATTACCCAATTTTATAGTAAAAAAACTAATTTATTATAATACAGAGCCTCTCAAGTGCTTTGACCCAAAAAAATGATATATAAAAAAATTCCAAACTCATTTAACTCGTATCATATCCAAAATTACTTGCATGGTGTAGAGTTGAAGGAGCTGTACTATTTTTATGTCAACTTGCAGAACAAAGTACTTTATTATAGTTATGATGACGAAGAAGTTGTAGTTGGTTTTGAAAGAAGTCCTTTAATTCAAATGAAAATGGAGAAGAAAAAAAAGTAAATCATTCGAGTTTCTAAAGAACATATTCCAATCTGATATACTGTTTCTGCGGATTAGAAGGGTGCAACTCCATTTCAGAAGATATTTGATCTTTTTGACTGTCAAAAGCTTGTGTTATTGCCATTATTTTTTCTGAGATATTGCTTTGCAGCGTCACTCCAGCAGCATGTTAAAGTTACATAGTTGAGTGAACTTGGAGCTTAGATGAATTGATTTATGTACTCATTTTTTAGGAAGCTTTATATTTGAATCTCAGTATCTACAATCCTTTGTTCTATCCTCAAGCTGCGACTAAAAGTGTAATCAAGCCGAACCGAGCTCAACTTGTAAGAAGCTCAAAATTCGAAGCTCGAAGATCCGTTTGAACTCGAACTCGATCAAGTTTCATTTTTAAAGCTAAACTCGATTCGAGATAAAACTCGAACTGTTTGATCTCGCTTAATTAGGCTCGTTTACTTAGTAAAAAATGAGCTCGATTTTTATGTTCAACTTCAAACTCGATTATTTGAGCTCGAGTTCGAGTTTGAACTGAGATTTTTCATTACTAATTAATAATAAAAATATATATTAAAAATAAAAAAATTTGATTAGGTTCGCGAGCTACTCGAGTCAAACATTAGGATACTCGAATTCGACTCGCTCGATAGCTCGAGCTACTCAAGCTCAGACTAATAATGACCGAGCCGAATTCGAATTTTTTTCGAGCTGAACCCAAGTAACTTACGAATACAGATGTCTCGTTTACACTTCTAACTAACTGCAACTTTCTTTGTACTAAAAACAAGTTACAGAGTGAAGTGAGATCAAAATATAACTTGGAATTTAAGAATTAGTAAGAGGAATGAATGTCATCAAATAAGTTGGTAGATATACAAGTCAAGTGAAAGAAAGAAAAACCTGGCAATGTTCTTCACCTCTGAGAATGAGATACCATTGTTTTGCCTGTACTTCAATATTAGAAGTTAGGGTCAAGATAGATTTTGGAATGCTAAAAAATAAATTACTAATAAAAAAAAAAAGAATAATTACATACTGATGTATACTGAATTACTGATGCACAGGAAGTTCAAAGTAACAAAAATGTGTGCTTGGAGGAAAAGTAAATCAAAAGGAACAAAAATGTGCACCTGAGGAAAAGTAAATCAATGGGAAAATACCAGATCCTTGTAGCCAGTATATTTATATCCCGAAAGTCAACTCACTCCAATGGGAGAGAAAACTAAACAGACTCTTTGTTGAGCTTCTATCTCCACAAAAAATTGAAAACCAATCACCTTTAATGTGAATGTACAAGGAAAAATGAAATTCTGTTCATTGATGAGAATTCAATCTACAGAGGGAAAATTCTATGATTTATCCACACTGTAAATCTCAGATGGCAGGTGCTTTCATTTACTGATGACTACAAAACTGATCAAAGTTTTTTTTTTTTTGCCATCTATTCTGCAATACCATGACCCATCTCAAAAAACCTCTTCAATCATACTACATGTGGGTAAAAAGTCAATTTTATTTTTTTGGCAAGTTGGATATTCAGCATCCCAAACTTTCGTATATCATGGTTCCAAAATATATTCATGGCTACCACCATTGTTTAACCTATTGAAGTTACCTTGCCAATGATCATCTATGTTATTTAGATTCGGATGTGAATTTAGAATACGGGTATGTTCAATTTTTTAAATTTTTTTTATATATTTGGAGGATACTTAGAGGATCTTATACCCATGTTCGAATATGAATCCAACACAGATACTTCAAGAAAAATAAAAAATCGGAGCAATAGATCATCATTGTCTGCATTCACCTGTGTTTCTTGTGATGCAGCCCCTGTATCAGAAGATGTGCACGAGTCATCTTGGACCTCTTGTTACTCTTCTTCTCCTTGTGCAACCTTAAGAGTTTTCTCATGCACCTGAGCTATGGGATCAGAACCACAGTTGCTAAACAACTTCCAAAATATGTTTCTGAAACTTTGTTAGCATCTGCACCACTACCAAAATCTATACTCTGATTATCACAAGTTTCATCTGAAACATCCTCATCAAAAACGCATAAGCCATTTTCCGGGCTCTGATGATGAGCAAAATCTTTCTTGGCATACAAGTGATTCAACAACAAAGTCCTCATCTTCATATAAGAACCCAGCTTCATTGTTGCCAGAATCATCAGTCCCCTGCCACTCATCCGTTATCACTATCTCAAAATTGAAATTTACAGATCGATAAATTATTAAAAAAAGAAACCATAACCTTAGAAATAGATCTAAGAAATGGAAAAAAAATAAAAGTAGGATAGGGCGGTAGAGAATGAAGATAATTAATCAAATAAGAGCTTGATTTTATAATAAAAAGATAAAATCGCGAGAAATGATCGAGATCATATCTGGGGATTTTGTTAATGACGAAAAGGGGTCAAAGTTAGGGTTACCTTTTTTTCGTAGCAGAAATGTTCGAAAACGGAAATAGCCTGAAAAGGGGACACCTATTTGGTGATAATTACGGGGACTGCCACTCATTAAAGGGAATAATAAAAAAGGCGTATAAGTAGGATCTCTGCATACAGGGGTTATAAACAGGGGTGAGCAAAATCCGACTCGACTCGAGAAAATCGAAAAAAATTTCAAATTTCGAATTAAATAGTTCGGTTTATTAGAGTTATTCGGATTTTCGAATCAACTCGACTAAGTAATTTGAGTTATATAGTTTAGCTAGGATTTGATTTATACAACTCGAATAACTCGAAAATCCGAATAAGATATTTCTATACGACGTCGTTTTACTCATTTGAGTTTGATACTAAGCTTGAGTTCTGCGTTTTCCTTATTTCGTCTTCCCTTTTTACTCTTTAGCCCATTTTTGTTGGGTCATTTATTTTTGTTATTTGTCATCATTCAGTAGAAAAATAAATCCACATGAGCTGTTGACTGCATACTTATTGTCTTAATAATTTATCATTCATTTTTTTTCCCTTTGAAATTGACAAGTCTAGATTGAAAGTTTACATTGAATTTTTTGAGTTTCAAAAGGAGAAGGCTATCACTCAATGCTTCATTCAGTTAAAGATTGAAGCTTTTGGTTGATTTCATGCACATTACCAAGCTAACCAAACGATGAAATTCAAAAGATAATGAATTCTCTTTTTTTAAAGGTCAATAGTAGGCTATTTATTTAGTATAACAAGTCTTTGATAGTTATATTTATAAGAAAAGATAGAACATACAAAAAAAAATATTTGAAACAAAAAAAATATATATTTGTAAATTCATAGAACTAAATTTCAAAATTATAGATATACATGCATTTACAAGATAACAGTAAGATGATCTAGTCAATCAACATTTACAAGATAACATTTTAACTCGAATAAATTATTCGACTCGACTCGACTCGAATTTGTTTTAACTCGACTCGATTCGCTAAAATTTCAAATTGAGTTTGGTTGACAAAATAGGACTCGTCAACTCGACTAATCCGAATTTTTTTCACTCGACTCGACTCGATCGAACGCTCACCCCTAGTTATAACTTTTTAAGGTTTGGTGAACCGGTAAGATGGCCTATGGGTGAGTGACACGTGTTATATTGATGGAGGGAAAAGAAGAAAATTTGATAACTACCACTTTCAAAATATTGATTTTTTTTTTTTTACATAATAAAAAAATTCAATTAACGAGTACTATAGACATAAAGTTAAAAATTATATTTAATATATTATTTTAATTGAATTAAAAAAATAATACATTAATTATATTTTTTATATAAATATCATCTTAATTAGTATCATTATACACTAATTAATATTTCTCTAAAAAAAATTAAATGATGGGCCAAAGAAATTATTTTTGTCTTAAGAGAGGAAATTTTCAATTTTGGCATAATTTACGCAATTGGCTTTTTATTATTATATTGAAGTGACTTTTTTATTTTTGTAGTTAAGGTTTAACTTAATTGATCCATGCAATTACTCTTAGGGTAAATATGAAAAACATGTTCTCATTAAGCACATAATTGTTAAATGGTCTAATTAATAAAAGTTATTTGAAAAAGATAAATGAAAAATTAAAAATTATTATAAAAGATATTATAAAGACAAGATTACCCTTAATGAAAAAAATTACTTTTCCTTTCTCTTCCATTAAGAAAATATTTTTTTTTAAAATTTTAATTGAAAATAAATTTAAAAAATAAAATATTTAAATATTTATTTTTTAAAATTTAAAAAAAAATAAAGAAATATTAATTGTATTTTTTAAAAAAATTTAATTAAAAAAAGTAAATAACAAATTTTAAAAATTTAAAAATTGTTTTTTTAAAATTAAAAAAATTATTTTCAAAAAATTTATTTTTTAATTAAAAAATAAATTAAAGAAATAAGAGAAAAAGAGAGGAAAATGTTTTTTTATCAATGATAATTTTGTCTTTACAATTTCCTTATTAATAATTTTTTATTTTTCATTTCTCTTTTTCAAATAATTCTTACTCATTATACCATTTAACAATTATTGTATTGTTAATGATATCTTTTTCAAATTTACCATTACTCTTAAGAGATGACATTCAATAAGTCTTAGGATCGGATCCCAAGTCCCAACACCTACAACTCTTTTTGTTTTTCTTAGACTACCATCTCTTTTGTTAAAAAAAAAAAAAAAAATTCTTTTTTGTTATTTTTAATTTAGTTGTTTATGAAAATACATGTTCAATTTCAATTTACAACTCTAATAATAAACTAGAAAAAAACCCCACTTCGTTGGGGTACTTTTCATTTTTTTATAAATTTTTTAATTAATTAATAATAATAAATTATATTTTATTAAATTATTTATTTATTTAATTTTTATTTCTAAATTATAATAATATTAATATAATTATATTTTGTTAATTATTAAAATTAAATTTATGATATTGTTAGCTCAAATGGTGATTAAATCAAGAAGGAGGTGAATTGATTTCTTAAAAATTAATTGTAAAATTAAAACACAAGTAATGAAATTGACAAATTTAAATAATATACTCAAAATGACAAGTAAATATGCAAATAGAGTACGTAAAAGAGTAGGGAAAGAAGATCAAACACTAGTGGTTTATAGAGGTTTGGCCTTGTGCCTACGTCCTCTCCCTTAGCCTCATTGCCAAGGAGTTCCCAATTCACTATCTTGAATTGCTACCTTTTCTAGGACAAGGTATAACCTTTACAATCTCTATCTTTCGCTTAGGCTTGGATAGCAACCTCTACCCCTCTATCTTTTCAAGACTTAGATAGAACCTCTCTACCTTTTTAAGGCTTAAGTAGTAACCTCCCCTTTTTACAAAGGTATTTGTGTAAACAAGATGAACCTCTAGTAGGCTAGGTGTTTACAAGGTTAAGCTCAACAAATAGAGACTATACAATGGTGCTTTTACAAAGGAATACAAGAAATATTGAAAGGATTTAGCTTAAAACAAAAAACAAAAAAAAAACTTCTTGAAAGCTTGAGAGAGATGAAATATATATGGCTTTGATCTTTCTCTCTTGGTGTCTCTTAGTGTTGGAAGTGTTATGAAGTCCCTTCTATACCTTCAATATCAAATATTGCCATTTGGGATCATTTAATGCGGAATAGAGTCGTTGTTTCTTCAAAAAATCGTACTTGAAAGTCAGTACAGCATGCATGGGATCGATCCTATGATTACAGGGATCGATCCCCTCCTTTTTCTTCTTCAAAAATATGGTCGTTAGAGCCATGGGATCGATCCTCTATTTGTGGGGATCGATCCCTTACTGTCCTACAAAGTTCAATTAGCTACTGACTCTCATGGGATTGATCTTGGGATCGATCCTCTAGCTTAGGGATTGATCTTTCTACAATACGGCACAGTGAAACACTATTCAAGATCAATCCTTCACTATTCAGGGATTGATCATCTCTTGAAAATGTCTTCAAAATTTGATTTCTTTGGTTTTGAAAAGAGGTTAACTTGTCTTTAAAATATTTTGAACATAGATATACATTTAAGAACATGTATTTTTGAGAAAGCCAAGGAGTTTAAAATATTTTAGCATTTTCAAAAAATATATATATAAAATATTTATTCTTAAGCTAATTAAGCTTAAGATTTTGTCATTTCAAAATTAAGATCAATTCAAAGCTAATATAGCTAACAATCTCCCCATTTTTTTATATGACAAAACTTAAGATAAATTTGCTTGTAAAAACTCCCCCTTATTTAAAGAGATAATGATTTTCAATAAATAAAAAAAAAAAAAACTCCCTTATTTAAAGCGTTCTTTTCAACTTTGCAAAAGACAAATAAGGAACAAGTAAGGACACTTTTAATCCACAATATCCAAAACAATTCATATTCATAAGATAGAAAACATTTAAGCACATATGAAAACTTTCCCACTTTTTGCTTTTCATCTAATTCTTCCCTTGTTATTCATTTAAAGCAAATTTGTCCATATTAAACTTCTCCCTTTTTTTGTTATATCAAAAAGAAGATCAATTCAAAGATAAGAACAATGCAACAAGAGAAACACAATCATGTATACCAAATGTTAAGAAATGAAGTTCAATACCAATTGTTAAAATGGACAATGAAGTTCAATCAAGAGTTCAAGATAATTTTGTATTCATTTGAAATCATTTAAATACCAAGTCTCAAGATCATGAGTAAAAAAATACCAATTGTTATTAAAACAAATACCAATTGTTATCTTTATGCATAATACTCAAAATCAAACAATCATACATATGGAAGTCATTTAAGCAAAAAAAAAAAATCATACATATGAAAAGTATAAGCTCACTTATGAAATAGACATGAAAATCAATTGAGCAATTAAGAAGAAAACCATTATACCAATTGTTATTATTAAATGTTAGCACACAACACAACACTATACCAATTATTAATATTTTCATGCCAATTGTTAATATAAAAGCATAAAAATATAGCAATATGCCAATTCAAATATATACAAGCATGTAAGCACAAGGTGGTATATTAATTGTTGTTAAAAAAATGGTTTAACTCAAAGATTCATACAAGACAAACTTTTCAAGCATACATGACATAAAGAGATACCATGTGTCATTCAACTCATAGATATGAGCTTGTATAGCATAGGATTAGCATTTATCTCCATGCTTACCAAGCTTTGTTGATATGCTTATTTGACTTTGACTCCTTTACACCAAATGTTTGAGCAAGTCCTTGAAGTACTATGCCTGATTTTGATGAAGATGGCATGCTTTGTTTTCTTGTATTTGAAATGCAAGTGTAAGTTCTCCACAAAGGAATGTAAGATTTATCACCATTTTACCTTGCATAGACTTAGAGAAAATCTTGAAAAATATATTCATTAGTAGCACCAAGATAACAAATGTTATGAAAGTATATTCATTAAGCTCAAATGATACCAATTTTAAGAAATAGTATTCAATGATAACCATTAAGCATTTAACTTTAAAAAAAAGTAAGCATATAAGTTCAAGCTAAAACAATAAACATATAAGCATATATCTTGACCAAAGCAATAGATGAACCACCAATCAATGTATTTCAATGAAGATCAAGGAGTTCATTATGCATAAATTTACAAGCATAAGTTATGAATTTAATCTTGAATTACCAATAAAGCACAAAGAGTCAATATATATCAAGATTCTTTCCATAATCATGCCATTTGATTTGTAAAATTATTCATCAAGAGTGAATTCATATATATAAGCACATGACGATTCAAGAAATAATGTCAATCATGAATGAGAAATCATAAAATTGAAGCATTTAGAGTAAGATCCCATTAAAAATGAAGAAAACAGTATTTTTGGCCCAAAATTGGCCTAGGGAATCGATCCTCTTTGAATGAGGGATAGATCCTCTATGAATGAGGGATCCATCATTCCCCTGTTTTTCAGCAAAAATCAATGCAATTTTGTAATTTTCTGATTTTTGATACCAAATAAGGATGTGTAATGTTTTTAATCAAAAATAAGACTTGTAACATGTTAAAAACATCATTTGAGACTTGTAAGAATATGAAGTTTGGATAAAAAAAAAACTTTTAGAACAATTTTTAAAAGATTTTGCAAATAAGTTATCATACAACCTTAAAGCATTGAACATGGGATTTTTCATTCAAAAGAAACATATACAAGTTCATAAGCATATCCAATGTTCACCAAACTTGTTCAAGCAATAAAAACATGTTCATATAAACACAATTTCATAAGTAAACTCTATAATCCTCATTTAAGCAAAATAACCATATAGCATTCAAGAGGTATGAAGTTTGTTAAAACATGTTCATAGCACCAAACTCACTCAAGATAGTTTATTTATACACTAAATGATAGAATAGATCAATCAAAGCTTAATATATTCAAGATTTTGATTTTTGGTACCTTAAAACCCTATTTTTGCTTGGAAAAAGGCTTTGAAAAATAGTTAAAACTTGTTAATCTCATTTTTAACCAACTTGAACCTTTCCAATAAGTTTCAAATGATAAAACAAAATTGTTCAAGTTATCATTTGGCCTTAAAAACAAGAAAATCAAAAAGTCAACTCTTGGAATCTCATTTTTTTAAAAATGCTACTAGAATTGGCAAAATAATAGGAAAGCATTTTAAAGTTCTTTAAACCATTTAGAAAGGTTTTATATCATAATTTCAATTTGTACAAATGGTTTCTAAGCCCATAATTTCTCAAAAACAAGATTTGCTCTTTTAAGCTCTAAATAGTCCTTAAAACTTGCATTTAATACATCAAAATTAAAACATTGCAAGTTAGTCAATTTTTTTTTGTTTGAACAAATTTAAAAGAATTAAACCAAAATATTTAAAAACATTTTGCACTTAATAACTTGCCAAAACACAATTTGACACTTTAAGACTCAAGTTTGTAAAAATGATTTTCAAAGTAAACTTGAAATCTCAAAATCATTAAGTTTTGAATGTTCTCCCTAAAGATGTGCATAAATAGCATTTAATCATGGAAGCACGAATCATAATTTCTCAAAGCATGATACTATGAAAATCAAACATTTATGCATAAGGTCATGCTTAAGCTAATGCTCACAAAATAAGTATATCTCAAGAAATATTAAGTCAAGTTCACTAAGCATGAGAATATACTTAGATCTACATAATCAAGCATTCAAGATCAAAGACAATAGCATGTTCAAGATTATACAATTCAAAACATGTATAATATTGAACATTTGCATAACCAAGATTTATCAATGAAGCACTTCAAGAGAAAATAACATATTCAATTAGGCTCATACATAGTTCAAGATGCATCTCAAAACATGTATCTTCATTAAAATACTTTGCATCAACAAGATAAATCAATGAAGTTCAAAAGAATTAAGCACCAAATAATTAAACATGAATAGGCAACCAATTTTCTCATCCAAAAAGCTTTAGGCTTAGAGGTTACCCATATTCCATTTGTGTGTCAAGAGCATCCAATCAAAGCACTTTGTTCATCCCTGCCCTAGCACACCTACAAGAGACACTCATTTGGGTTTTGGTACCAAATTGCTTTGGGTCCTTGAAAATTAGTCATCAAATCTCTTGTTCCTTTTGAAACCCATACTTGCCTAAATCTATATGGAATTTTTCTTTTAATAGGACAAGTATGTGTAGAATGACCATGATAATCACAATAAGCACATTTGGTCATTTTGGAATGTAAAGATTTTTCAAAAATTAATTGTTTTTCATTTCTCAAGTTCTCAAGTTTCATTTTCAATTCAAAGTTATCTTTTTCCAAAATTTCAATTTTCTCATTAGAAACATCAAAATTCCTTTTCAAATCTTTGTTTTGATTTTCTAAGTTAATCTTTGTTTTCAACAAAAATTCATTTTCAATATTTAAATTTGAAATCATTTTCTTGTATTTCAAATTCATTTCCTCAACTTCCATAACTAACTCATCAAAAGCATCTTGTAATTCATCAAATGTATAAGAGTTTGAATCACAAGATGAGGAATTTACCTTGGACTCTTCAAGAGCCATGAGACATGACACATTTTGGTTTGAAGGGTGGCTTCCACTTGATTCCTTATCTCTATTTTCCTTTTCACTTGTTGAACATTGATTTTCACAAGGCTTTTCTTCAATTTCTTCCTCTTTCTTTTTGTTCCCATAGAGTTCCTCAAGTTTTTTTCATATTTCCTTGGAGGTAGCACAAGAGGAGACCAAGTTGAGGTTGTCATCATTTAGTGCTTCATAAAGAAAATTCGTGGCCTTTGCATCATTTTGCAATCTCTTCATGAATTCATCATCATTAGAGTAAGCTCCAAGACCATTTTCAACTACCATCCAAGCTTCAATGTCATGTGCCATCAAAAAGACCTTCATCCTCAAATTCTAAGCTCATGTTCTTCCAACTTTGGGGCCTTGAGGATATTCTCACCACTTTGCATCATTCTTTAAGCTTTGATAAGGATCTTTTCTCAAGGTTGTTATACCTACAAAAGAGACCAAAGCTCTGATACCAATTGTTAGCTCAAATGGTGATTAAATCAAGAAGGGGGTGAATTGATTTCTTAAAAATTAATTGTAGAATTAAAGCACAAGTAATGAAATTGAGAAATTTAAATAATATATTCAAAATGACAAGTAAATATGCAAATAGAGTATGTAAAAGAGTAGGGAAAGAAGGTCAAACACTAGTGGTTTATAGAGGTTTGGCCTTGTGCCTACATCCTCTCCCTTAGCCTTCCTTTCCAAGGAGTTCCCAATTCACTATCTTGAATTGCTACCTTTTCTAGGACAATGTATAACATTTACAATCCCTATCTTTTGCTTAGGCTTAGATAGCAACCTTTACCCCCTCTATCTTTTCAAGGCTTAGATAGAATCTCTCTACCTTTTAAGGCTTAAGTAGTAACCTTCCTTTTTTACAAAATTATTTGTGTAAATAAGATGAACCTCTAGTAGGCTAGGTGTTTACAAGGTTAAGCTCAACAAATATAACTATTTGCTTTTACAAAGGAGTACAAGAAAGATTGAAAGGATTTAGCTTAGAACAAAGAAAACTTCTTGAAAGCTTGAGAGAGATGAAATATATAGTTTTGATCTTTCTCTCTTGGTGTCTCTTAGTGTTGGAAGTGTTAGGAAGTCCCTTCTATACCTTCAATATCAAATATGACCGTTTGAGATCATTTAATGCGAAATAGAGCCGTTGTTTCTTCAAAAAATCGTACTTGGAAGTTAGTACAACATGCATGGGATCGATCCTATGATTGCAGGGATCGATTCCCTCCTTTTTCTTCTTAAAAAATATGGCCGTTGGAGCCATGGGATCGATTCTCTACTTGTGGGGATCGATCCCTTACTGTCCTGCAAAGTTCAATTAGCTACTGACTCTCATGGGATTGATCTTGGGATCGATCCTCTAGCTTAGGGATTGATCCTTCTACAGTACGACAGAGTGAAACACTATTCAGGGATTGTTCCTCTCTTGAAAATGTCTTCAAAATTTGATTTATTTGGTTTTGAAAAGAGGTTAACTTGTCTTTAAAATATTTTGAACATAGATATACATTTAAGAACATGTATTTTTGAGAAAGCCAAGTAGTTTAAAATATTTTAGCATTTTCAATATATATATATGTATATATATATATACATATATATATATATATAAATATTTATTCTCAAGCTAATTAAGTTTAAGATTTTGTCATTTCAAAATTAAGATCAATTCAAAGCTAATATAGCTAACAATAATTGTTTATTTATAAATTACGTAATATAAATGCATTTCCAAATGTTATTTATATATATTTAAAAATATTTAGACTTTATTGCATGTTGTATATTTTTATTTATAGGAGTTAAAAAATAAGAAAATAAAATTTTGATTTGTATTTATTTTCTCGTATGATCGATTTTGTCACATAGGTTAGCAGTAAATTCGTTTTATCCTTTTTTTTACTTTTTTTTTCCGGGCGGATCGAATACGAATCCTAAATCGACCCGCAACTCAACGTGCGAACCTACCCCTTTAAATACATCATTTAAAATAAAAATAAAAAAATTTAACAAAATAATTGTTTTGAACTTTTTCCCCAAGCCGGACGGGTATGAATTCTAAACCGACTCGCGAGTCAACGTGCAGACGGATCCCTTTATATACATCATTTAAAATTAAAATTAAAATAATTAATAAAATTATTTTTTTAACTTTTTTCCCGAGCTGATCGGTTATGGATCCTAAATCGACTAGAGGGTCAACGTGCAGACTAACCTTTTTAAATACATTATTTAAAAATAAAATAATAAACTAATTAATTAAATTTATTTATTTTTTTTTTTAACTTTTTTTCGTGCTGGTCGGGTACGGATCCTAAATCGACCCGCAAGTCAATGTGCGGATCAACCTTTTAAATACATCATTTATAAATAAAATAAACTAAAAATAATTAATAAAATAATTTTTTTAATTTTTTTTTTCAAGTGGGTCTATTACAAATCCTAAATCGACCCGCGAGTGAATGTATAATCTATAACCCTTTAAATATACCATTTACAATTAAAATAAAAGTAATTAATAAAATAAATTTTAATTTTTTTCTCGAGCGGATCTGATACAAATCTTATATTGATCCGCGAGTTAATGTGCAAACCAACCCCTTTAAATACATCATTTTAAAAAAATAAAAATAAAAAATAAAAACTAAATATTATTAATAAAATAAATTTCTTTTTTTCTCGATCGGGACGGGTATGGATCCTAAATCGACCTCAAATTAATATGCAGACTAACCTCTTTAAATACATAATTTAAAATTTTTAAAAATAATTAATATTTTTTTTTTCTTTTTTTAACTTTTTTTTCATGTTGGTCGGGTGCAAATTCTAAATCGATCCGCGAGTCAATATGCAGACTAATCCCTTTAAATATATCATTTAAAAATAAAAAACTAAAAATAATTAATAAAATAAATTCTTTTTTAAATTTTTTTCCCGAGTGGGTCGAATACGGATCCTAAATCGACACACGAGTCAACGTATAGACTAACCCCTTTAAAAAAAAACTTAAAATAATTAATAAAATATTTTTTTTTCCGAACGGATCGGGTACGAATCCTAAATCGACCCGCGAGTGAACGTGTGGACCAACCCCTTTAAATACATTATTTAAAAATAAAATAAAATAACTTAAAACTAAAAAATCTAAAAAAAACTAAAAAATATATTTATGTTATAGAAGAGGATAGAATTGTCCCTAATCTATTTAAAAAAGCTCCCTTAAATCTCAACTCATAAATAAATATAATAGATTTTTTTACTCGACTATAAAACAAAACAAAAAAAACACATTTAAAAAAATACCAATTGAGTCCCTCAAGACTGAGTTTTAATAATAAGAGATTATAAAAATATGAATCAAATTAAGTGTTCATAATTGATAATTCACTTTTTTTTTGTTGTTTATGAGACATTCAAAATCTTAATTTCTTTTAGCTAATCTAAAATTATTATATCCAATGACACTAAAGTTATTAAACTCCACAAACAGAAAATAGATGAAACATAACTTTAGAATATAATAAAAAAATTTTAAAAAATGAAAATATAACAATCTCATAACCGGCTATTGGAAAACAATAAATATATAACTCATATATATATATATATATATAAATAGAATAAAATAAAATAAAATAATTTTAAATTGATGAAAGATATTGCTCATTGGAGTAATTTTTCTGATTATTATTTTAAAGGGATTGAAGTTAATTATTGCAACTTCACTAGGAAACTGAGACATGTTTGCAAGTTACAATTCACTAGGAAAATATTTCAAGGGAATCATCCATCCTTTAACGATATATAAGTCTGCAAATGACAGGCATATAATAAAACGACAAATAGAGCTACTATCAGTATGAATCATTTACAAAGAAATCCAACCCAATTCTGTCACTATACATTTTTATTTTATTTGTCTTGTTAAAGAAGACTACTAAATATCAACATATCCCAACCCAAGCTCTTTGATGTCCAATGCTGTCAAGATATGACACCTTTTCCTGGTTGGTCTCAACCCATCAACCCTTCTCCATTCTGTTCAGAAGAAAAAAATGTTTGAATTAAATCATCAATCAAATTTAGGAATAGACAAGAAACGAAATATGTAGTACAACTTAGGGTTAATATGTAAATTGGCGCTCGAGCTATACACATTTTTAACTATTTCGTATCTAAACAAAAAAAAAAATATCACAATCAAATACCTGAATTTTATTTTTGTCAAACAAATTAACGCAATGGATTAACAACGTTACATAAAATGTTGATTTGGCTTAGTTGACCAATACTACAGTCGCCACATCAGCATTTTATGTAACGACATTAGTCTATTGGGATAATCTGATGACAGAATACAAATTCAGGTATCTGATTGTGAATTTTTTTCCTTTAAGTATCAAATCATTAAAAGATGTATAGTTCAAGGATCATTTTACATATTAACCTTACAACTTAATTAGATATCACATCTGCATGATACTCCGGCTATCATGCCAAAGGGGAGGACCTTGTTTTGCCTGCATGAATCCTAGTTCCTCTACAAACTATCAATTTGTTTCAGCAAAAGTATTTTCTGCACCCAATAAGCTCTATGTCATATATCTGCATTATGTGTAGGAACAGCAACAGCTGATCTTACCGTTTTTTCGTTTAGCGTAATATTCACTAGTCTTAAATTTCAAAATCTCTAAAAATAGCAATTGTCGCTAAATCTATGTTACTCTAACTCGGGTGCGAGTGTCGGATACGAATATGTGTCTAACACAGGTATGTTCAGTCCTTTCTAAGTTTTTCCATGTAATTGGAAGGTCCTTGGAGGGTCATAGCTCCGTACCCATGTCCGAATATACGTTAGACACGGGTGTCGGATATGGATACTTTAAGAAAAATAAAAAGTCGGAGCAACAGCGCTAAATTAAGTGATACAGCATTGAGACTTGAACATCATGTACCGACATAACATCCTGTAAGTTATTTATCCAATAACTTCAGTTTCTATCTAATAATAGCTTTAATAGCAAGAAATGTTAACTATCTAATTTAGAAAACCTCTACTTAAAAATTGAGGAAACAGAGAGCGTCACTATGTTACTTGGACTCAGGTGTTAGTGTCGAATACAGGTATGTATCCGACACGGGTATTTTCACTTTTTTCTAAGTTTTTCCATATATTTGGAAGGTCATATCAGAATATGCGTCAGACACGGGTATTTCAAATAAAATGAAGAGTCAGAGCAACATAGGAGCATCATATTGAGTACCATCATAATAATGTTAAAAGTAATAGCACGTGCTTCAGTTCAGAATAAACAAACTTTGCTAGTTCTCAAATATATTTGTCCATATATGTGCAAATGTTTTAAAAGTTAAGAGTAGGGCTGTAAGACTCAAATCTTACCAAAACTATGAATGCAACAGAGTTATAGATCAACACCCTCATCAAGGCCTTTCGAACTGATCATCACATTAGAGTCAATTTGCTTGTCAAACTTCTTCTTCCTCCTTGCTTCAAATTCTTGGAACCCATCCATCTAAATACATATTTTTTGGTTAATTAATTAAAGCATATGAAGGTTTAGTAATTTTTTATGGAAAACTTGAACCACATCTGGCAGTGAATCATGGAGATACTTACTTGCTGAAACTGATCCATTGAAATAGGATTGTCATGAAGTGAGATATTCTGGAGAGCTTTGCAGTCTTTCAATAAATTAGGAGGTATCTGTCAACCAAGAGATATCAGATTACAAATAGAAAACAAACACTACAAAACATTGTCCTCAAACAATGTTTATTAAACAAAAATCACAGCCTAATATTCAAAATATTTATTTCAATCAGTAAAGTGAAACTACACTAGTTGCTATGTACATAGGGAGTTCTATGCAGCCAATATACATAGGTGAATTCTTGCTCTCCGCCACATAAGATATGCCTGCTTTATTTTTTTTGGTACAATTATTCGAGGGAAAGTATCCATTCTTTATGTTAATAAGGCAATTCCACTTAAATATTTTAGAGTGATTCCTGCTCGTACTTTGCTCATAATTGATCGCAAAGACTGTACTTGCCAACGTAATACACAAACAGCCACGTCGTTGCATGAACCTACATGTTCAGATAGCATCACACAGACAGCAGCAGAACAAAAGTTACACAATATTTTCTACATTACAAGTCATGCCAACTGGCATGCCTTGAACTGTGATCAGGAAGTAGCAACAAAAATTACACCTACCTAATAATCTGCTCAAATCTTCGTATTCAGCCATATTTTATCCATCCCATCATTACTTTCAATTGTGATCTTGTACGAGAGTTCATACAAAACAACGGTAAGCTCTCTACCAAAATTTTAAGGCTTTCTTTGAAAGCTTCCCAATTTAGACGAAACCATAATTGGGAAACATTGACATATTTCTGGAAAAACATCAGAAACAGAATTTCTAATAGAAAGAAGTATACTTGTTGCTGATCCTTGTGTAACCAGCACAACTTATGCAGGGGATAATAAAAAATCTACCAGTGTTGTGCAGCAGGAAGAAGTTAGAAATGATGTGAACAGTGTAGTAACTACCTGGCTGACTTTGTTATTGTTTAAGCAAAGTGACTTTAGGTGAACAAGATTGCAAACAGATGCAGGAAGTTCTTCAATAAGATTATCTGCAAAGTTACACAAAATCATGAAGCTGTGAGTTGTAGAAATAGGATTGAAATACATGAAAGTGTATCACCACAACTACTGTAGTCACTATTCACAAATCTATGTGAAATACAGAGTGCAAACTGGGCCAAGAACCCTTTCAGCTCCTATCAACTAAATGGCAACCTAATCGGCAAACAACTAGAAAACTTCACATTGTAAGCATTTTATTTCTGCCAGGCTATGTTATATGCAACCTAACTCTGGATGAACAAGGTCTAATCTTATATTGCTCATAAAAATATCTCAACTAAGATATGAAGCTTTTTCCAATAAACACACAAGAAGATTTCCAAAATCTATTATGATGCTACTAAACCAAAGACAAATCATCATTAAAAGGAAACCAATCAAAATCGTAAGAAGGAATGGATGAGACCGAACTTAGCCCCAGCTATGATCTTGCACATCATTCTTATAAAAACACAAACAAATATAAAATAAAGGGAGAGGCAGAGCTCCATCTGCTTATTGTTCTACTAAACTGCTAATCAACTAACAGACAAGAACAATTTTGAATTACACACATAAGGGGACTTAGAGTTCATTAATTGGCAAATGAATCTCATCAAAGCCTACTCTGAAGTTTTCATATTGTGACAGTTTCTCGGGGATATACTAACGCTGTTACTAATTGCTCTTGCTAATGACAAAGATTAGGTACAACTAATTTGCTTTAAAAAGGCAAAGAAGAAAACATAGAACACGACAACTTGGACAAAGAATAATTAGCATAAAATCTTATAAAAAGTTTTAAACTCATAAAACCAAATCAAACACAAAAGATGTTAATAGTTTATAAAAAGTTTTAATGTTTATGTTACTTTCATGAAATGAGTAACAATCTCACTCTGTCAATAGACAATCAAACACACAAATAGCATTCTGGCATCCCGAAAGATAACATTCAAGAAATTATTTACAGTTGATCTTTTAAAAACAAACAAGCAGTTTTATAGTCGAAAAGTGAGAAACGGTAAAAATGCATACATAAACATACCATTCGCTTGCAGTTCTTCCAAAGAAAAGCAGCTCCCAACTGATTCAGGAAGATACTTTAACTTGTTATTAGACACATTAAGCAATGATAACTGCATTAGCAAACAACATAAATTAGATCCAGGAACTATCTGAAACATTCTAAACATATAATATCCCCACTCATTTAATGTATTTTTAGGTTACTTAGTGCTTTAAAGAATGTCTAATCCCTCTTAGCTATGTTACTCGGACTCGGGCGTGAGTGTCGAACATGGGTATGTTTGATTTATTCTAAGTTTTTCCATGTATTTGGAGGGTCCTTGGGGGATCATATCCCCATACCCATGTCTGAATATGCATCGAGCACGGGTGTCGGACAAGGGTACTTCAAGAAAAATGAAGAGTCGGAGCAACATAGCCTCTTAGTATTCTTTTTTCATTAACAAATAACACTATCATTACTCATAAAAATCAAAATAAGATCAAGTTGGCTGATCTCGAGATTATTACTGGTGCTTAAATCAGGCAAACATGCAAATATTTGTAAAACCAAGTATAGTGAACAGTTCGACAAGGTTCATTATTCACTAAGTAGAGTCACTTACGTTGCGCAAGCTGCCAATAGTATCGGGCAAGGACATTAACATATTTCCAGAGATCGATAACCTCTCAAGTCTTACCAGCTGGCCCACTGGACAGAAGAATGCAGTTAGAATCCAGTGAGATAGTACATTTACCCCATGAAGTTTGCAGACATTGCCATGAAGCAAATCTGCAAACGATGGAGGCAAAGAAATGCGTATATATTAGATTTTCTTACTTATTTAGAAAAGGATATTACATTCATCAGGCAAGGAAGAAATTTGGTTCCCATCAAGTATCATAACTTTCAGAGACTGAAGCTTCCCCAGATTAATTGGTAGTCGCTCAATAAGATTAGTGGCTAAGATCTGGAGGGGAGAAAAAAGAAAGAGCTACTTTAAAAGGTAGCGAAGTTTTCACTATTCTGATTTTAGGAAAAGAAATGAAATCTCTTCATCCATTAGAATTCATTTTCTCAAGATAACAGCGCATTTAGCGTCCCAAAAAGTTATGAATGCGCAAACAGTGACCAAAATGTGAAAGTGACATATAAAGGATGAAGTAAGCTGTGCTTAACTTTCTTTTTCTTCCCTTTAATTATTAAAATTGAACAAAAACATAGACAAAAGGGTCCATCAACAAACATTAATAAAACATGAAAACAGCATAATTTGCAAAATTCTTACCAGACGCTGCATGTTGACTAATTTGCTGATATCCATAGGAATTTCAACTGCATGGAAGGATAAAGTTGACTAATAACAATAACTAAGAAAATTAAGGCTTCATTGAGCCAGGTTAAGAGATTTAAAAGAAATGATAGTTTTTCTTCTTTTACTAAGGAAATCATATTTGACTGACTCCTGTAAAATCTACTAAGAAAGGAAGTTTCGTATGTCTCATGTGATTCTCAAGTTGGGAAGGCCATACCTAATTTATTGTGTGTTAAATCAAGAGTTCGCACAGATCCATGCAGATCAAGAACTTCATCAGGAAATGTCTGTTCAAGTCAAAGCACACATCAGCAGACACGCAAGGAACAAATGCAAGAATCCCCATTGCAATTCATTTGAAATACCATGTTTCTCAACCAATACGGCATAAAATTGAATACCAAATTAACATGAAGCCTGCATCTATTTAATTGTAATCGATACCCACTCAAAGGCATACAGGTTAGATTAAGGCTCTCTTTGTTTGCTGCTTTGGCTACTTGCTTTTTGATATTTGCTCTCAGAAGTGTGTTATAAAGAAAAAAGAACTGCTAAAAAGCAAAACCATAATTGATTAAAATTAAACAAATGACTAAAATACAATACCAATTTTTACCTAGTTGTTATCTACGGTATAAAAGTAAAATCATGCCTTTCACTCTCCAAAAAGAATACTTTTTAAATTCTTCATAACTATTAGTTTTTACTTTTGTATCCAAATTCAATTCTGCTTTTTGTTTCCATAAGCAAAAAGCAATTAGCAAAAGCAACAATGGTACCTAAGCAATAACAAAATGATAGCAACAGCTTGGGAGTTAATACTCAATCCTACAAGTTAACAAAATAAAATGAGAATATCCTTGTATATATAAATAATAGACATTTATTGAAAACTAATTGTATAAAGCTAAAACACATAAGAAATTGCATTGAATAGGAGCAGAATTGGCCTATCATAAGCAAGAAAAGGACTCTTAAAAATTCTAAAATAACATTAAACCAAACAAATTAAGATAAACCCAGAAACCATCATCATCTAAAATGTCTATTTACTTCCTTAAATACTCAAATTGTATATAAGGGGGGGGGGGTGAATGAATGAATGAATGAAAAATCCCAGATAGATAAAAGGGCCTTGCCTTCAATTTAGCGTCACGTAAGGCAACAATGCCAGTTGATCGCCACCGAGCAATCCTGTTCGCTTTGGAATCAGCGCCTTTACTTTCACAACATCCCATCTTTCTCTCTTTATAAAATCTTCTTTCTTTCCCCTTCTTTTTTCCCCTCTTTCCCCTGAGATTTAACAACAAAAAGAAAAAGAAAAAAACTATGAAGAGGAAAAAAAGAAGGAGATTAAACAGATGGGTCAGAAATGGAAGGATCAACAAGGTCGCAGGTTTGGAACAGTCTTCATATCGGGTTTTTGTTTTACAGACGAAAAACCGCGTTGGTTTGGTTGGGTTTTGCTCGGGATTTTTGGCGTTTTGTGTTTATATAGCTGTGTTTGTTTTGTTTATGATAGCGTACACTGTCAATATTGAACACAATATCAAAAAATTAATTAAAATACGAG
Source organism: Fremontodendron californicum (assembly GCA_030761205.1). Lineage (NCBI taxonomy): Eukaryota > Viridiplantae > Streptophyta > Magnoliopsida > Malvales > Malvaceae > Fremontodendron > Fremontodendron californicum. The sequence goes on along the minus strand of JAULJL010000032.1, from coordinate 2,408,156 downwards.
AAAAAAATAATAAAGATACACGAACATTTTAAACTTTATATAATATAAATTAATAACAAGTCAAAATTTATATAAATATAAAATATTTTAAACAAAAAATATATAAATACGATACAAATATACAAATTGTTAGGTCTAATAATGTACAATTCTAGCTACACAATACACATACTTCGTATGTACTGCGTATATATACGCATTAATTTTACTTTTTAATTTAAGGTGTGTTTGATAACGTATTAAAAAATTTTAATGTATTGAAAATGAAAATTTTCAATAATTTAATATTTTTCCATTGCGTTTAATGTATTATATTAGATGTTACCTAATAGAAAACTTTATCAAAAAAATATTGAATAAGATAAGTAAGTAAATAATTACTTATCAGTGAATATAAAATATGCTAAGTCATTTTATTTAAAAAAATTATATTTAAATTAATTTTTTTTTAAGTACAAAAGATGAAATATTTAAATTATTTTTTTAATTTTTATCCAAAACTATTCAGAATAATTTAAAATGTTTCGTTAATAAAATTAAAATTAATAATTTTCAAAATTATAAATTTACCGTTATCAAACATTAAACAATATAATTATATTCAGTACTTAATTTTTGGTAACATACCAAACAATTTTTATAATACAAATTCAATA